>CM056612.1:805379-983929 GCA_029721355.1 Tegillarca granosa | reverse complement strand
TTCGAGTTAACGAAGTTCGGCCATCCATGTTCTATTGCATAAGATATTGTACGAAATTGGTCGGGACCGACAGGTTACTTCGAATTATTCCAGTTAAGGATATACGAGCGATCGAAGTTTTACTATATTATAAACTAAAATTAAAAGTTGCACATTTAAAAATATTTTTTAAAAAATCTTCTACAGATATCCCTGGTTATGTTTCGTTTTTGTGATACATGATGATGCTTAAAAAGCATTATAATCAACCTTAAGTAACGTGTTAACAGAACCAGAAAACAATTGTAATAAACCAATACAGATATTAAAATTCTAGAATCAACACTCTTAATGCCGAATCAGACGTTCTTAAAATAGCATAATAGGTCACGTGACCTTAGGTCAAAGGTCAAACTAAATCAAGAAATTGAGAGAAAATTAATCTGTTTTGCTAC
Organism: Tegillarca granosa; assembly: GCA_029721355.1. Lineage (NCBI taxonomy): Eukaryota > Metazoa > Mollusca > Bivalvia > Arcoida > Arcidae > Tegillarca > Tegillarca granosa. The sequence goes on along the minus strand of CM056612.1, from coordinate 983,495 downwards.
TTATTTTTCCATTTATTGCATTCATATGTGTAGATAAGGTCAGATGACTGCTTAAGTAATACATTTCAACGAATACTGAAAGATTCCTTATGCTATTGTATCATTACACATTTGCCATTGCAACCAGAAGGTCAAAGGTCAAAATTTTCCGTTGTTTGAATTAAAAATATCCATTGAAAGTTTGAAACTATACTATGCACATATTTTGAATTTAAGGCACTTAAAACATAATGTAATCATAAGTATGAAACGCAGGGACAATATATTTTATGCAATCAATGGTTAGATTATTATCAATGAATTGTCAAGGCCTAAGAGACACATATAAGAGAAAAGATGTTTTTAACTATTTAAAAAGCTTTCAACACAATATTTTCTGTTTACAAGATACGCATTTTACTACCGATATAGAAAACAAAATTAAGAATGACTTAGGTAGAAATTATGAATGTTTTTTTAGTTGCTATAGATCAAATGCAAGGGGGGTTTGCATTATTTTTAACGATAACTTTGAATATAAAATTGGACAGATTAAAGTGACGACGACGGAAACTATGTGGCTATCGATCTGTTGATAGACAATACGAAACTTACCCTCTTGTCGATATATGGACCAAACTCAGACTCGCCCCAATTCTATGACAATATTTTTGACATTTTACAGGAATTTGATAACAATAATTATATTATATGTGGAGATTTTAATTAATGTTTAAGTCCAGACTTGGATATGTTTAACTATACACATGTGAATAACCCAAAGGCTAGAGAACGATTTTTAGAACTTATAGAGATAAATGGCATTATAGACCCATTTAGAGAACAAAACCCTACTACTAAACGATTTACTTGGAGAAGAAAGAACCCATTAAAACAAGCGCGTCTTGATTTCTTTCTAATTTCCCCGTCGTTCTTCTCCAATACCTATGACACAAGCATAGAACCTAGTTATCGCTCAGATCATTCCATTATCCAGTTAAATCTTGAGCTTACACAGTTTGTTAAAGGAAAAGGCTTATGGAAGTTTAATAATTCTTTACTTTCTTCCCTGGAATATATTAATTCAGTGAAAACGACTATTCGCGATATTAAAATACAATACCTATTACCCGTATATAACTTAGAAAACATTGGATATATCCCAAATGATAATATTCAATTTGGTATAAACGATCAGCTATTTTTGGAAACATTACTCATGGAAATACGCGGAAAGACTATATCTTATGCTAGTTATGTTAAAAAAGAAAAAGAAAAGACAGAAAAGGAGTTAGTTAAACAAATTAGTGAAATGGAAAAAAAATTAACAGATTTAAATTTTGAACTTCTTGAAGAGAAAAGAGAACAACTTGAAAATTATAGAAAAGATAAATTAATAGGTAACGTCATAAGATCAAGAGCTAAATGGATAATGGAAGGCGAAAAACCAACGAAATACTTTTGTAATTTAGAAACAAAAAACTTTGTAAAAAAAAATTATTCCTAAGAGTTGAGAAACAAAACGGAGATATTGTTGTAAATCAGAAAGAAATTCTTAATGAGGTAGAAGCATATTATTCAAATCTATATTCAAAAGATGAAACATTAATCGATATTAATCTTAACGAGTACCTTAATGACCACGACACCCCAAAACTTTCTGACAGTGAATCTAACCAGATGGAGGGCCCCATTTCACAAGCCGAAGCGTTAGTAGTATTGAAAAACATGAAAAACGACAAGAGTCCAGGTTCAGACGGGTTTACGGTTGAATTTTTCAAAGTATTTTGGGCGGTTTTGGGGGCTTTTATAATCAGATCTTTAAATAATGGATATGGAAAAGGAGAATTATCTAGTACTCAAAAAGAAGGTGTTATAATCTGTATACCCAAAGAGGGGAAACCAAAGAGATTCTTAAAAAATTGGAGGCCAATTTCACTTTTGAATGTTGTTGATAGAATAGGGTCTGGGGTAATAGCAAATAGAACGAAACACCGTTTTAGACAAAATTATTGAAAAAGATCAAACTGGATTCTTATCGGGTAGATATATTGGTGAAAATACTAGGCTAATCTATGATATTATGCAATACACAGAAGAGAATAATATTCCGGGTTTATTATTACTTGTGGATTTTGAAAAAGCCTTTGATTCTATCTCTTGGTCTTATTTGGATAAAGTCCTAACTTTCTTCAATTTTGGCTTTTCTATAAGAAATTGGTTAAAAACATTTTACGAAAATATTAAATCAACTGTCAATCAAGGAGGAAATCTATCAAATTTTTTAGTATTGGGAGGGGATGTAGACAAGGAGATCCGTTATCTCCTTATCTATTCTTACTTTGTGTTGAAATCTTAGCGGAGAAAATTAGAAATAATAAAAACATATCTGGAATTAATATACAGAATGTCGAAAATAAAATATCTTTATTTGCTGATGATACGTCACTCACATTAGATGGATCGGAAAAATCCTTGAAAGCATCTTTGGTGGAATTAGAATACTTTGCTCGTATATCAGGACTCAAAATTAATTTTGACAAAACACAAAATGTTTGGATAGGTAGCAAAAAGTATAGCAGGGAGAAACTTTGTAAAGAATATAAACTAGAATGGGCTATAACAAGAATTAAGTTACTAGGGATAAATTTCGATGTAGATATAGATAAAATATGTGATTTGAATTTTAATCAAATTATGCCAAAAATAAATTGTTTACTTGAAATATGGAAAAAACATAATTTGACTCCAATCGGAAGAATTTCCGTATTGAAAACTTTTTTAATATCCCAATTCAACCATTTGTTTATTTCCATTCCAAATCCTAGTCAAAAATTCCTAACAGAATTAAATAGATTATTTTATAATTTCGTTTGGAATAGCCCAGTAGATAGAATAAAAAGAGATGTTATGACTAAAAATTATCAAGAAGGGGGGTTGAAAATGATCCACCTTAATTCATATGTCCAAGCTCTTAAGACAACCTGGATTCGCAGATTGATTCATAGTGCAGGTAAATGGAACAGCATAATAAGTTCTCAAGTTAATATCGACAAAATCGATAGATGAATGGTTCCTCAATAACAATATTTTAATAACCTTTAATAAAAAAGTGTTTATTTTCGGAGATTTTATTGTCAAAAATAATTTTAAAAATCTAATTATTACACAAACAAAATATTACATATACAAATCAAGATGCTTGAATAGAATATTGTGTCTAAGTGCCTATCAAAATACTATTAAAGATATGATAAATATTCAAAAATCTATAGCAACACGAAAAGGGGAATATGAACAATTTTTAAGATCTTGGGGACATTTTTTAACAATTATTAACTAAAAACGAAAACTACTGGTTATACATCTCTCTCTCTCTCTCTCTCTCTCTCTCCTCTCCTCTCTCTCTCTCTCTCTCTCTCTCTCTCTCTCTCTCTCTCCATAAAACATTCAATATGTACTGGTAAAAATATATGAGATACACTTTATTGTATATTTATAACTTTTGATTCGTATATAAAATTGTATTATATATTATTATATTTGTAGGTATATTGAAAGACAAAATAATAATAATAATAATAAAAATTTCCGTTGTTGAAATAGCAGGGTTTAAATGACATATCGAAGGACATTTTGAATAGTCAATTGTATTGTTTAATCATGTTACTGTATGCATTTGAGAGAGAGAGAGAGAGAGGAGAGAGAGAGAGAGAGAGAGAGAGAGAGAGAGAGAGAGAGAGAGAGAGAGAGAGAGAGAGAGAGAGAGAGAGACATGAATAACCAAGCATTTTCAGAGATTAAATGATTACTTTTCGAATAATTCCTAAATTTGTACATTTAGGTTCATTGAATTCAGTTCATCGGGCTCGTATGTTATATTTCATAAATAAACAACGCGCCTCTTGGTGGTAATTTTGTCCTTTAATTCAGCATATGGTTTTATACTAGGTCTGTTCGAGAAAGAACAGAGATTATTTGGGAAACCGGTTAAGAATTTTGAAGCAATTAAAGCTTATGTCATGTGCTACTTTTGAATTTTTATAAAATAATACAATTCAAAAGGAGCATGTGCTACTTTTGAATTGTATTATTTTATAAAAAATCAAAAGTAGCACATGACACTTATATAAATGTTCACACAAAACTCGGTCATTCGGTAATACATATGTACAGGTTTTTACTTAATTGTACATATGTATTACTTAATCTTTACTTAATTGACAAAAGTTTATGGGTCTGATACGGTATCTTATGAGACAGTTTGTAGGTGGAAAAAGAAATTTGGCACAGAGTCCACCAAAGAGGCAGCAAAATCTGGCCGATTTGTGACTGTAACAGACATGACAATTATCTCAAATGTCTGGGAAATAATTAGAAGTGATGCCAGATATACGATTTATGACATTACCAAAGTTGTTGGTATATCGCTATCGCGGATACATTTCATTTTGAAGCGTTTTTTTTAAGTTCTAAAGACTTCTGCCAAATGAATTCCGTATATACATGTATTGACAGATGACCAAAACGTGTACGAGTACAAATCTCTAAGCAATTGCTCAAAATGTTTTCTAAATTCAATTAGACAATTTACAAACATTTTTACTGATGACGGAACATGGGCTCACTTTTTCGAACCAGTAAGAAAAAATGAAACAAAATGTGTTTAATTAAACACTGTAGAAGGTTTGTTTTGTCAAAAGAAGTGTAAGCATATATAAGGTTCTTGACTGCATATTCTTGTTTTTGTTACGTTTTCTATTTCAAATTGCAAGTTTTCAGATGTACACGGTCCCTTCTATTTAAACCGAACGTCTCGGTCAAGATTGATTGTCCCTTTGTGGACCAGTCTGATTAAAATATCCAGAGAAAACCAGTGTAGTTGAAGGAAAATATTATTCTCAGACCGGGAAAAAATGAAATCAGTAGCACGATCGTACATAACTTATTAACAACAATTCAGTAGTATAAGCCGAAATACACTGATTGAATTCCGTGAACAGGAACGATTGTACATTTTTAAATATGACAAAGTAGACTTACAACTTGAAATATTTGGTGTTAGTGTTGAAATTCTTCTTCTTGTTGTACAGTTATTCATATTATCATTTGCTAATTTGAATTGTATTAAAGTAATGCATTCAAAATCAGCACATGACAATATAAATAAATCTGAATGCTGACATTTTTATGTTGACAACCAGGTAATCTCTACGATATTTCTTTCAAAGAGAAAATGTCAATTTACATTGCAACATCTTTATTTTGCTTTAATTTCGTATTTTCTGCTGTCTCTCTCTCTCTCTCTCTCTCTCTCTCTCTCATTATTTATTTATTTTACATAAAATGAGAAAACATTTTTTTTTTTTTTTTTGTTAGTTGTTATGGAGTAGGAATAAAAATTAATTAAATTACATGTTTTGTCCTTTTCTTTCAGTAAATATTTCCCTAAATGATTTTCAGTAAGTTGACTCAATCAAATGATATTGTAGTGTGAGCTGACTCACCATGAAATTTTCTGTGCCATGTGTTCTTTTTGAATTTTTATCGTTTTTATAATTTTTTTTGCGATGTTTTTCTTTTCTTATTCATATTAAAGAAAAAATATCAGCTCGTCTAACTTAAATTTTGTAAAAGATCTGATTTTAATAGTGTCCACGACCTTTAGAGCGATATCAGCTAGTCGTACTTAAATTTTGTAAAAGATCTGCTTTTAATAGTGTCCACGACCTTTAGAGCGATATCAACTAGTCGTACTTAAATTTTGTAAAAGATCTGATTTTAATAGTGCCCACGACCTTTAGAGCGATATCAACTAGTCGTACTTAAATTTTGTAAAAGATCTGCTTTTAATAGTGTCCACGACCTTGAGAGCGATTAAGCACCCTCTATTCCACAAAAAATGGTTATTTCATTTTTAAATTTTAAAAAGTAAGAAAAAGAATTTTTCCTTAGTTTTCATGTCAAGAAAAAAAATAATAATAAATAACTTTTATTTAAATTGAAAATTAAAAATTGACAACCAGAATAGACTTTTTAAACATATTATTGATCTACTTACAGCATTTGATTTTATTAGATTTTAGTTTTCATTTTTCCTTGGGCATACATTTAGCTGTGATATTTTAAAATTCTTTACTCTATATATACAAATCCATAAAATTATTATTATTATTATTATTATTATTATTATTATTATCTGATTTTTTTTAAATGTGGCCTCATTCTAAAATCTGTGTTATTTTATTTTAAACATTTATAATATATTTTTGCGTAAAATAATTTGAGAAGGAATATTTTGGTTTTTTCTTTTTTATTACCCCAGCATTAATTAGCCATCGGGCAGTTGAAAAGAACTATGTTACAAACATTAATTGTGTGATCATCTTCCAATTATCGAGGAAATATGATGCCGCAAGACTACTTAAATTTTGTAGTCTCTCCAGTCCGACTTGATATTTAATTCATTTTTAAAATGTCGACAATAAAATTAATTTTTCGTGTGTTTTACAAGTCAAAACTAATCGCGTATTTTTGTTATAGCTATGCAACTTATCATTATCCTCGAGTCTGTCCAGTCCAACTTAATAAAATAATTTATTTTAAAAAAATTTTAAAGATATAATCAATTTTCGTGTTATTTACAAGTAAACACTCGCCACTTATTTTTCAACAGCTATGCAACCAAATGCAGTCACAATTCTCGAGTAGGTCGGGACTCGACTTAAAACGTTCATCGTTTTCGTCCTTTTCTGGTTCGAATAAATAAGAGCTATACTCCAAATTTATCATTTATAAGATTGTCTACTGCTTCCCCAAATTACGATGAACTATTTTTAGGTACATGTCAGTCGTTACTTTATTCTAACTACGTCGATATATCATCATTGTTACTACTGTCTATTATGTTAGACACTACTTCTAATACTGCAATGACGTCACACATTTATTACTCAAAACGAGGGGTTTCACTTTGGGATAAAGAGAAAGTTATAAAATGGGGATTTCAAACCGATAAAACTGTTTCATTTTGTCACCAATTTTATGCGGTTTTCAATGTTGTTATAATTAAATAATATATGAAACAATTGTGATAAAGAATTTTTGGTTACAGGTTCCCTTTAATAATTGAACGATAGTTACTACATGCATATGAGCAATGCATATTAACCACTTATAAAGAACGGTGACTAAACATTTTGATATTGTTTTGTGGCATGTCCAAACTTTGGAAGTTTTTGTATTTAAGGTTTCTGCAAACGATTTTGGACATATCTTAACGTAAGCGTTAAGCTCCATGTGCCTATTGTTAATGTGAAACCGACGATGTTTTTATTTATTTCAAAAAAGATACCAACAATTGATTCAACAAAGGCCTTATTACAACATAAGCTACTTCGCAAGATTACGATCACAGTTGCTTATCACTCAGTAGGTTCGAATCCGATTCAGGTAGACTTCATTTAGATACCCCATTGACTTAAAAAATAAAATGAAGAAAAGTTATTTTTGATCTATATATAAGGAGAAAAAAAATGCAATTTTATGTTAATGCTATATTCAAATTTAAACCTAATGGCTGATAAACGTTTCTTCTTGCATTAAAAAATCTTAAGTATTTAAAAGTTAAAACTTACAGGTACATGACATAGCATGCTCAACATTTGTAAAAGTAAGTTTTTATCAGATGTAAATTTCAGTTCAACTTACAAGCTTGAATACAGGTACAATATCAAGTATTTATTGTTTCAAGTGTAAACCTTTAAAATCTATTATTTGTGTTTTTGGGAACTGGCGAATGTTATTGCTATCTTTTTTGTGTTGTTTTTTAAATATTTAAAAACAAAACCCATTCTTTTACAGGTACAAGATCGAGGTAGCTCACTGAAATGTAATGTTTGTTTTTTTTTAATTTGAAAACTCGCGATATTTCTTGTTTCAAACAAGATAACCAACACCTTTTACGAAAAGAAGCTTATATGATAACATTAGAGCGAACTTACGGATGAAAGTCGCTTATCAACCATTAGGTTCGAATCCGATTCAAGTAATGTTGTGTTATTAATGTCCATAAAGCATAGGTCAGGTTAGGCTATTTTATTCCTATTAAAAATAATGACTATAAAATTCCAAAATTATATGAATGCAAATCCTAATAAGGAATGTTTTGCATTAGGGAACAAACCTTAGATTTAAATAAATTCCAAAACTTAGACGGCTGAAAATATTACAGAAGGAACATTTTCTGACAGCATAATGTACTGCCTTCTGAGTTATAGATACAACCAATCCAAAGTTCCAAAATTACATAAATCCAAACCCAGCCAAGGAATGCCCCGCATGAAGGAACAGACCTTAGTTTAAAATAAATTTTAAAAAAAAAAAAATAGACGGCTGAAAATTTTGCCAAATGGCATATTTTATTACAAAACAAAGTACTGCCTACTGAGCTATGGATACCTTCGGGGAGTTTTACTCCACCAGTAGCGGTACCCACTCAGGGGTAGCAAATCTATAACAAACACCCGCCAAATCCCGATGCGCCACAAAGAGCTTGATACTTTATCCGACTGGATAAGGACAATTAGAAATTTTATAAAGTCAAGGATTGCCAAACTTAAAGGGTCTATGGGTACTAATCCTTCTTTAGTGCCCAGGGACGCTGAGATTTCTGCATTCCTTAACGACATACATAACAGGTATGTTGTTGTTCCAGCTGATAAAGCTTTTAACAACATTATTTTCGTTTGTAAGAGATTCTATGTTGAATGTCTTATTAAGGAGCCTGGTTTGGATAGTATATCGTATATCGGAGAATCCTACTTATACCAAAACTAATTTTACCAAAGATGAGGTTCTTTCCAATCATAGAGGAGTCCTTGAGTCTTTCGGAAAAAATTTAAAAAAGAAGAACTTGACCTGCCTTACTTGTATTGGATTTCAAAACTTCACAAAAATCACACAAGGAAAGACACATAGCACGTTCCTCTGAAAGTAGTACTAAATCATTTTCAGTAATTCTAACACAAATTTGACAGTCGTCAAAGATGGCCTTCAGACTTATTCAGAAAAAGTCAATTCTACATCTGGCATCAACCAAATGTGGACTCTCAAAAATTCTAAAGAACTACTTGACCATCTTGTTTCTAATACTCTATCTCTAGTAAAAAGTATTAAAACTTTTGATTTTTGTACCATTTACACCACTATCCCTCATTCTAAATTGAAAGAACGTCTAAAACAAATCAAATTTTTATTCTTTTACAAAAACGGTAAACCAAGATATAAATATCTAGTGCTCAACAGGGATTTTGGTTATTTTGTAAAACACCATACAGGCCTTAAACAAAAATATACTGAAGATACCATCAACAAAGTGTTAGAATTTTTGATAGACAACATATTTGTTGTGTTTGGCAATATAATTTTTCAACAAGCAATAGGAATACCAATGGGCACAATCTGTGCACCTTTGCTTGCGGATTTGTTTCTTTATATTCATATGAATCGGAATTTTTACATAACCTTGTCAAATCTGGTGAAAAGACTGTCGCTAAATCTTTCAACTGCACTACAGATATATAGATGACATTCTATCTCTAAATAATCTAACATTTGGATAATATGTAAATGCCATCTATCCAAGTGAGTTTGAAATAAAAGACACGACAGATTCTCCATGTTCTGCTTCATATTTGGACTTATACCTCAGTTATGACACCCACGAAAGGTTACATCTGAAGCTATACGACAAACGTGATGACTTCAATTTTTGTATTGTCAACTTTCCGTTTCTTTGCAGTAATATCCCTGCTTCTCCCGCGTATGGTGTATATGTTTCACAGTTAATTCGTTATTGTAGAGCTTGCTCCCACTATGGGGACTTTCTACAACGAAGCAAACTGCTTACAATTAAATTGTTGTCGCAGCAATATTGCAAGCCTAGGCTAATTAAGGCCCTTGAACATTTTTATTTCCGTCATCACAATATTGTTGATAAGTATGTAGTCACTGTATCCAAACTTATACTGGATATATTTGACTTACCATAGTTCTTTGTTCCTTTCATTCTCAAAATTGACTTGCACGTGACGGGTGTAGCTAGCTAGATAGTAGGTGCTTACCCTTCCGATGCACCCGGCCTCACTTCCTTGATGGAAGTTTACGTGTATAACTAATTTTGCCAGCTTTCAAAGTTTTTACTTTGTTTTTTTGGGTTTTTTTTTGGTTTTTGTTTTTTTATTGGATTGTGGTTTGGACAAGGACTAGTATCTTGTTTTATTATTATTATTCCACTCAAATTAAATCTAACAATTTATAATTAACTTATTTTAAGCTATATGTTTTCCATTAATATTTTCGATCTGAAACCGTAAATAACTTTATCTATTTTTTTAAACCATGGTAGAGTAAGCAAATAATGTTGATGTACAAATAGCGAATAGCAAAACAATAATAATAAATATTAATAATTAAGAAACATAATACTGGTCATAGTTCGTAATTTTCATAATGTTAAATTTTTCAGTCTAATTTGTCTGTCTAATTCTCAATGTCTTCTGAAATATGTAATTCTTAAAATTTGAAAAATCATTTTTTTTCATTTAATAAGCATTTGATAACCACGTTACAAGATTTAAAGAGAGCAAAGACTAGATAACAGAATCTCAAATTTTATTATTCGGCTGGGGAATATATTATAAAATTTAGAGATAAAAATCCCTAATTGCAACGTAATTGTTTGAATATGTTTCGTATTCTTTTGATACATGATATATGTTAACTAGTTACAAATATCTGTATCAAACATAAAGTCCAAATCGTAATAAAAACAACCTTAATACTTTTTATTTTCAGCAAACGACGAATGTCTATACACAAACAGAACCTGAACAATTAAACCCAGAAAATAATAAAAAGGAGGTAAACCCAAATTTTGATTAACAATAAAATTTAATTTTTGTAAAATATTTTTTTAGAAAAAACATTGTTTGAATAAAATTTAAGGAAAGTAATGTTTTTCTATTTCTTTGCAGAAAAAAATTAAATATGCAAACTGACGTTAATGTGATATTCAACTTTAAATTTCATGACCAGTTGAAATTTTCATTTTCGAACTTTTTAAAAAATAAATTTTTTAAAACTTAACTTTTACAGATACATGCTCACCAATATAGCAAGTGATTTTTTAAAATCTTCTTTAACTTTTAGTTAAACTTACGAGACAATTTATAATAATTGGCAACTGACGCATGTCTAGCTAAATGTTCTTCTTTTTATTTCTTTTAAAATTTAAGATTTAAATATTTTTGTACATGTACAAGATCAACCAAATGTAAGTCTGATCTGTTTTAAGCTTCAGTTAAAATTAAATGTCAACATCTGTAACGTGACACCGGTGTTATTTCTTATTTGAAGCAAAATAATCAACAAATGTTACAAAAAGACACTTGACTGACAGCATGGATTGTTTTGATTTAATGGGGTTTTAAGCCCCAGTAAAAATATCTCACTTATATCGAGACGTCACCAGCAATAGACAGTGTCAGTCATTGGTAGCATGAGCTAGCGCGAGCGAATGGGTCAAAGTCGGTTATCACTTATTAGTTTTGAATTTGAATAATGTTGCGTTATAAATAATCATATAGCAAAAGATATATAAATATAAAACACAAATACCTATTAAATTTCGATGTACCATATGTGCACATTTCAAAATTTCATACCTCATCAGGGTAAGGTTTGCCTTTTATTTATTCATTTATTAATATTTTTAAAATTGTTTTATTAAGTAATTTTATTACTATTGCTGCTAATACACAATCGACTTTAAATTAATTTCTTAAGACTTTAGACCAATACCTTAAAATTCTTATACCTTCTTGAGACACCATTGCTATAATTTAAAATCTCTCTCTCTCTCTCTCTCTCTCTCTCTCTCTCTCTCTCTCTCTCTCTCTCTCTCTCTCTCTCTCTCTCTCTCCCTCTCTCTCTCTCTCTCTCTCACATAATTTTCCAACTGCGGTGCATCGTATTATATTTAATAATATTTTTAGGAAATTATACAAGTAGCCGAAATACAACGAAAGAAAAAAAGAAAAAAACACGTAAGTAAAAAAAAAATCTACAATCTGTTAATTGAACTATTGTTCTTATGTAGCTAGCTAGACAGGAGGTGCTTACCCTTCCGGAGCACCCGGCCTCACTTCCTTGAAGGAAGTTCACGTGTGTAACCAATTTTGCTAGCTTTCAAAGTTTTTTACTTTGTTTTTTGGATTATGGTTTGGACAAGGACTGTTATGTTTGTTTATTTCTTTTATTGTCTCTAAGATTTCGAATATAGTTCTTTCGTAATTTCATGAAAGCAAAACGATTGTTCAAATAGCATTTAGTATTTCAATCTACATCTACATTTTACAAACAAGAATTAAGTACCGGCCGCAATATTTTTGTGCGCAGAGTTCTGTCTCTTTATGCAAATGAACATAAGAGTGACCAATTAGGTTATTTTTTGTTTTTATATGTATTTTAATTGAATAATAATTTTGTATTGTAAGGATTTTTTTGTAGAGTTATGTCTCTTTATGCAAATGAACATAAGAGTGACCAATAAGGTTATTTTTTGTTTTTATATGCATTTTAATTGAATAATAATTTTGTATTGTAAGGATTTTTTTGTAGAGTTATGTCTCTTTATGCAAATGAACATAAGAGTGACCAATTAGGTTATTTTTTGTTTTTATATGTATTTTAATTGAATAATAATTTTTTATTTTTATATTGTAGAATATGAAAGAAATATATATATATATATTACAAAAAACCTGATTTATTTTGTTATTTGTTACAAGAATCAAATACCGTCAATTTCTCCGGTACAAACCTTAACGGCTATATATATCATCATTGTTACAGCTGTCTATTATGTTAAATACTACTTCTAGTACTGAAATGACGTCACACATTTATAAATCAAAAAGAGACGTTTCACTTTGCGATAAAGAGAAAGTTAAAAAACGTGGATTTCAAACCGCAATGTTTTTTATTTTTCCATAAATTTTGATGCGGGTTTCAATATTGTTATATTTATATAATATATAAAACATTTGTGATAAAAAAGTTTTGGTTACAGATACCTTATAAACTAGGCACATCAAAATTTGGCAGGTATTTGTTATATATTTGATACATATGGCGCATCGGGGTTTGGCACGTATTTGTTACATATATACATGATGTATGTTAACTAACTACAAATATCTTTATCAAACATAGATTCTAAATCTTAATAAAAATAACCTTAATTCTTTTTATTTTCAGCAAACGACAAGTGTCTATACACAAACAAAACCTGAACAACTAAATCCAGACAATGATAAAAAGGAGGTAAACCCAAATTTTAATTAAGAATAAAATTTAATTTGTGTAAAAAAATTTTTTTAGAATAAACCTGTTTTGAGTAAAATTTAAGAAAAGTAATGTTTTTCTTTTTCTTTTGAGAAAAAAATTAAATATGCAAACTGACGTTAATGTGATATTCAACTTTAAAGTGCATGACCATTTAAATTTTCTTTTTCGAACTTTTTAAAAACATAATTTTTTTAAAACTTTACTTTTACAGATACATGCTCACCAATATAGCAATTAATTTTTAAAAATCTCCTTTAACTTTTATTTAAACTTACGAGGCAATTTATTTGAGTAAATAAGCAAATAATCAACAAATGTTACAAAAAGACACTTTACTGACGGCATGTTTTGAATTAATGGGGTTTAAAGCCCCAGTAAAAAATATCTCACTTATATCGAGACGTATATATATATATATATATATATATATATATATATATATATATATATATATATATATATATATATATATATATATTACAAAAAACCTGATTTATTTGGTTATTTGTTACAAGAATCAAATACCATCAAATTCTCCGGTACAAACCTTAACGGCTATATATATCATCATTGTTGCAGCTGTCTATTATGTTAAATACTACTTCTAGTACTGAAATGACGTCACACATTTATAAATAAAAAAGAGACGTTTCACTGTGCGATAAAGAGAAAGTTAAAAAACGTGGATTTCAAACCGCAATGTTTTTTATTTTTCCATAAATTTTGATGCGGGTTTCAATATTGTTATATTTATATAATATATAAAACATTTGTGATAAAAAAGTTTTGGTTACAGATACCCTATAAAATAACATCCTATATATAAAATTGCATGAAACCAATTACTTATATAATTTTTTAACTTTGGATTCATTAATATTCAATTGCTTGGATTATTTTTTTTCTTTAAACTTTTTCGGCTCCTAGTGTCACTGATCAAGAATGAATTTCCGAAATGTGCAGATATGACACACTAAATGTAACAGGTATTTTCTGTTAAATATTTTAAAATAAATTATGTTTTTTTTTCAGAAAGAAAGAAATGTCTCTATACAAGAAGAAACATTAGAAGTTGACACTTATCAAAAGAAGGTAAACCTAAAGTAAAATGATATTAAGCAAATTAAACAAGTATTTTTTGTTAAATATTTAACAATAAAATTGTATTTTTACGGCAAATGTAAATGTCTATGTACAAGAAGAAGCATTTAAAGTTGTCAATTATCAAAAGAAGGTAAACCTTAAGTTAATTGATATAAATCAAGAAACGTAAAGAGATCAACTTTGACTGTTAATTTTACATTTAACGATAAAGTCAAACATTGTGCCTTTTAATTATAAGCATTGAAATCTCCATAAACATATTCTAGTCCTAACCGTATGATTTTTCAGCAATAATGGTTTCCTTGTAATCTATGTGAAAATTGTGCCATTGGATCGTTTGACTTTACACCATAATTTGAATGATAATAAATTTAGTAATTTTGAAGGAAGAAACCAAAAATTCCTATTTTTATAAAAGCACAAATATCCTTCATAGAATGGTTTACTGTGTAATAAAAACGAGACTGTATAAAATATATAGTACTTGAATATAACAATAATATCCGATATCATACAACAATGTAGTAACAGGATGAAACTCTAATTAGACTGAACAGAACTGTAGAGTTTACTCCAGAGGTTTTCAAATTTAATATACTCATTATTTCCAAAGATAGTATGTTTCATAATGATTATTTTGTTGATTAAAACGGGTTAAAAACCCTTGAAATTATCACGATTAGAAAGTTTGTCTAGTTTTTATGTGTGAATACAAAATTTCGCTATTAATAAACAATAATTGTAAAGAAGAATTTACCTGATACAAACCAATGAAGTGTAACAGAGATACTTGTTCGGTTACATTTGTTCCACCAATTTTCCAACACAATGCTAAAGTTTTACAAAAATAAAATCTGTGCTCTAATTGTTTCTAATTGATAACAATGTGTACAATTAGGCCTATCTAAGATTCCCATATTAAAGAGTAGTTTGTTTTGAGTTATAATTCTGTTTCATTTTGAATTGAAATTCTGGCAATTTTGTATCAAAAACTCATTTAAACGGGGGTGTAAATATAAGTTTCAAATTATCCTGTTCGATTTGAAACATGTCAGACCACTTACCTACACAAGTGGGCGTTTTATGAATGATTTTAACATAGGCCACGTAAAACTTTTACATGACATATCTAAAATATTATTATATGTATTTTTCATTTTTAAGATTAAATTATTATCGTTTATGTTTGGGACAATTTTATTCTTGAGATAATCTTTTCATGTTTTAGGAATAGCATTTAAAACGGCTCCTAGTTTCACTGATCAGTAATGAATTTTCAAAATGTGCACTTATGGTACACCGAAATAAACGAGAATTGTTTAAAATAATTATTTAACAATAAAATTGTATTTTTAAGGAAAAAGTTAATTACCCTGAACAAAAAGCAGCATTTGAAGTTGACACTTTTCAAAAGAATGTAAACTTTAAGTTAATTGATATTAAGCAAGAAACATTTGACTGTTAATTTTCCCTATAACGACAAAGTCACACATTGTGTCTTTTAATTATAAGCATTGAAACCTCCAGGGAATATTCTCGTCATATCCGTATAATTTTCCGCAAATAGCAATTTCCCTGTGATTTCTGTGAAAATTATGTCAATTATTTTACTATCAGAACCAGAATGAATCTGACAGTAGATCAATCAGCTTACAGACAGAATCAAATGTAAACAAACAAGGCTACTACCTGAATCTACTTTAGTTTTTTCAAATCTAATAAAAATTAACATTAAATTAAAATGTAAATAAAGATAATTTGTTTATAAGCTACAATGTTTTTGTTTGAAAACAGAATTGATCTACTTTTTGTAAAAACCAACACACACACACACACACACACACACACACACACACACACGCACACGTATATAACGCATATATATATAAATCATGTATGGTAAATACCAACCACTGGTTTTTTGTAAAGAAATGTTTAATGTCGTTTGTTTTATGTTTATATTATAAGGAAAAGTCAGATGATACGGAAAAAGATAAATACGAAAAAATATGGAAGAATATGACGAACAACCGACCCCCAAGAATTGTTTTATCAATAACTGGATCGAGAACATGGCCACACCAGAAACAATGGTCGTTTGAAAATTTACATAAAGCCATTTATGATACAACACGAAAATGCAGGGGTAAATCTAAGAAGATCGGTTATGATCTCATTTATTGTCCGCTAATTGTCAAAAATGTGGGGTAGAAGAGACCAATTAGAATACTTTAACGAAAAAAAAAGATTTCATTTTTCTTAAAAGTTACTTTTGTAACCGTTGTAACCGTTATTACCCCTTGAATATAACAATTGTACCTAAGTGTTACTCTATGTAACCATGTTGTTACCTCTGGAACCCCGTAACCAAACGGGAAAATGAAAAATGTTTTAACCATGCAGATGCTGACACTACTTTTTTTGTACATACTATTGACCATAAATATATACAATATAACTTGTGAATACCGGAACCTGTAAAAACCGGAATCCAGTCAAAACCGGACATATCTTCCGGTCCCGAATTTCACCCTATTTGTTTTTAATGAAGAAAACCTCAATAAACCGAAACCCGTGAACTCTTGAAACCGGACAAAATTTTCTGACCAAAATATTATATAAAGCATAAAACAACCTTGGAAAACCGGACATCTTTTCCCAATTGAAATGGAAAGAAAACCAGATATCTTTTTCTTGGGGAAATAATAAAACGGAAAATGAAAACATAAATATATCTGTAGAAGCCCAAATAATTTCATGTCTGTAATCAAACATACCACATATCAATAATTGATCTTTTGTTTAAGCATCAGCCCAGATCAATCAGTACTCATCGGTGATTCATCGTATTAATTAGACATGAATTTCACGTATGAATAAACATGAATTATGCATCATTCACCTGTTCTCGAGAAATATTGTTAAAACTGGGCTTGCGTTCGAATTTAAAAAAATTAGATTTCAAAGAGACATGTAAGCGGGTCTTATGTTGATAGCAACAAAATTGTTACAAAATTGTTTAGGTCATGTTATTTTAAGATTTTAATAAAACGAAAATACATTAAACAGCCTCTCTCTCTCTCTCTCTCTCTCTCTCTCTCTCTCTCTCTCTCTCTCTCTCGTTTGTTTCATCACAGCAGCCTCAGGATCTTTACTAATCAAAGAAAGTTAAAAAAATATTCGAACAACATTTTATGTGAAGAACCTGGCCTTTTGTAGACAAATCGGGAGGGAGATTCTTACCCAGACTTTCTAAAGGAAATATTACAGCAAACCTTTTGTTTATAATCAATTAAATTGTATACACAAGGGAAAAGAAAAATCCAAGCAAGTAAACTGTTAAATGTGTCTCAAATTCGCGATGTGGTTTGTCAAAATGCCTCTGTACACACTTCCTAGTTGAAAATAAAAACCCGTTAAAATTCCTAATATATATACCTGTGACAACCGGATTTATTCTATGGTCAAGACCCCGTCCGGTTTTCACAAGTTTCACTGTAAATATGTATATAAAATATAATATACTTTGTTGAAGCCGATTCATTAATTAACAACTGTGAGATGTTAAGATTATTTTTTGACGGGCCGCTTTTTGTATTTTGAAGTCTTCTTAGAAAAGATAAATTATCTTTGTCGTAGAAGCCATTTAAACCTGCTGTATGGTTTCGCTATATTACGAAATACTTCTTACATCGTGAATGAAATGGAAAGTTATTTAGCCAATGATAAGTTATTTTTCGTTATCTAGAATGTGGAGTACTGTTCAATAAAGAGCGAACACCAGAGATTGAAAAGATTACAAAATCTCAAACAGAATTATCGGAACCTCTACAATCATGGTCTTATTCCAAATCACTAAACAAGGTAAGGTAAAACATATAAGAGTAAAAGCAATGTTTTCGAAAAAAATCCAGAAATAACCGTATTTTTTGGTACAATACGTTTTACTATTATATAAAATATTAATTTTCTTAAAATATTTTGTTCAATATAAATTATTTGCTATTGCGATCTGTGCAATTGTTTTTCGTAAGTTCACTCTTTTTATTACTATAAAGCAGAACTCATTACAGCTCCAATAAAAAGAGAACTCCTTAAAACATAGTTAAGAAAAATGTACCGTTTTGAACCATGAATAAAATATTATGCAACTTTAGGCAAAGGTCTCTTTTCATATATTTTTATTGAATTATCTATTTATGTATTGATTGATTTATCTTCGA
Source organism: Tegillarca granosa (assembly GCA_029721355.1). NCBI lineage: Eukaryota > Metazoa > Mollusca > Bivalvia > Arcoida > Arcidae > Tegillarca > Tegillarca granosa. The sequence goes on along the minus strand of CM056612.1, from coordinate 964,779 downwards.
GATTTTTTTTGATATCTCTTCTTTTACCATGAACAAAAACTATGCAAGCATTTTTCTATGAAGTGTCAATTTCATTAAAGACTTTTTAGGCCCGTTATGTTATGTTGAAGTTCTTTGCAAAACATTATAGTAACTGGCAAATACACCTAATGTAAAATATATGTAAAGCAAAACTTACTATTTAGTTTTAAAAACAAGTTCTCACAAACACCTGTACCTGTTTTTTAAAAAATTCTTTTTATAATTTTAACTAGAGATAAAAAGGTATTTTGGGTACTTGTATAACATCCTGGTTTTCAGAAAAATTTAAAACCTTCTTTCTCAGTATGCAGTACTTTGTATTGTCAGAAAATGTAGCAAAAACTTTTGCCCTCCTTATGTTTGATTTTTTTTTCAAATCTAAGGTTTGTCCCCTCATGCAAAGCATTCTTAGCTGGATTTCGATTCTTATAATTTGGAACATTTGATGTTATTAACTTTAAATCGTTTGGAGTATGTTTTTATGAACCAAACTTTTCGGCCTCTAGCATCACCGATGAGGAAGAATTTTCCGAAATGTGAACATCTGGCACATCAAAATTTAACATCTTTTTTGTTTTTTATTTTTTTTTTGTAGGTAATGGTCTATTATTTTGCTTAAACATAACTTTTAATCATTTACTATTTAAAGATGTGGCATGCATTCAAAAACAACACGTGTATTGTCTAAATGATCAATGGTCATCGTTTTTTTCATACAATGCTTTAAGATGTTTTTAGCTCAGTTTGAATTTATTTCAGATCAACGACATCAACAGTTTAACCAAAGGTCCTAGTTCGTCAAATGATCAAGTTGATAACAAAACGATAAAACAAGAAATGGTTAAATGTGAAGACTATATAGAACTTGTAGAATATGAAAGCTTTATCAACAAAAGAGAACATGAAAGTAAACGTGTAGAATATGAAAGCTTTATCAACAAAAGAGATGAAAGTACAAAAGATGTTTTATGTATGTGGCAATTAATTTCTTTAATATCATTTCATTGGATCCTTCTCATCAACATAATTTTTGAACTTAAGATTCATTAATTTTCAAAACTTTTGATTATTTTTTTTTATTTATCAGCTTTTTTGCCCCTTGAAATCTATAAAATATAAATTATTTTTTTTCATTGTATATGTTCCCTCACTAAAAGCATTTCTTACCTGAAAAGGGTTCATTTAATTTTTTTACAGTAGATTCAATTAATTAATTTTCAAATGTTTGGTTGTGTTTTTATATTTATTTTTACGGCCCCCTAATGTCACTGCATTTTTGTTAAATATTTACTACCCCTGAGCGGGCAACTCTGTAACTCTGTAAGCTGTAATTTTCCCTTTCAGAAAATGTTCCAATCTTTAAAAGGTTTGTTTCCTCGTGCAAAGCATTCCATAGTCGGATTTTGATATATTTTATAATTTTCGAAATTTGGATTAATTAATTTTTAAATGTTCATAATTTCTTTTCATTTATCAACAATTGGCAAAAAGTGTCATTGATAATTAATGGATTTCCGAAAAGTTAACATTTGTCATATCAAAATAAAACTAGTTTTGTATATAAGTAGGACGACAAACTATTTTATAAAATAACAAATACCAGCAAATACATTCAGTGTTTTCTGTGAGAAGTTTTAATATCATATCTCCCAGTATTTATTTCTATTTCAAACTGTTAATATTCCATCATACTTTATACAATGTTGTGTATTAATTTAAGAAGGCACATGTAAAAGTTAGTCTTTGTTCAATTTCTCAATTCAGAAGCCTTTGGGAAACAATTCAGCTAGGTTAAAGTTGAAGGTCGTTGTTTTTGTAAAACTATTACAGTTTTCATAAAGTGACTTAAAGTATAATTAAGTAAAGTTCCTTTTATCTTATATTTGAATATTTACAACCAAGTTACTTTTGTGTCAATAAAGAATTTGACGTCGACTTTACTTCGCAACATCATAGAGACAATTCTCCACGTGTGAACAGTGACGTCATAGACTTAAAACCGCGAATTGCGGGAAAGCGTTTTCCAGCTTCGCCTTTTATGCAATTTGAAACAGCCAATTATACTTTGCAAGTTCATAAAGACATTAGAAATTACTTTATTTCTTAAGTATATAAATATACCTTACACTAGTTCATTTTCAAATTTAAAACAAACTTCAATGATTTATGATGATTTTTATAAAAACACATTCTTGCATTTATTGTAAAGTATCGAATATAAAGAATACAATTATTAATGATTAATGACATACTTAATCATAAATTTTATCGCAACGCATTATCTCCTATTTTTAGATGCACTGGTTGCTTACCAAACACAAAATGAATGAAAACGAAATATCTTTTTGAAAGAGGCATATTGTATTATTTTTTCGCACTTATATTTTAAGCAATAAAGACGAATTCAATATGAAACCAAACACAAAATATTTAGTATGCATTCAAATGACATGATGTTTTGATTACATTTCTATTAAATATATAAACATTACCTGATAAAACAAACATACCAGTCCTTGTCAAACCAAACCCCCCCCCCAAAAAAAAAACAACAAAAAAAACAAAGTGAAACCTTTGAAAGCTGGCAAAATTAGTTATACACGTGAACTTCCATCAAGGAAGTGAGGCTGGGTGCTCCGGAAGGGAAAGCACATTCTGTCTAGCTAGCTACACCCGTCACGTGCAAGTCAATTTTGAGAATGAAAGGAACAAATAAATAAATTTTGATGCCATGTGTGCACATTTCAGAAAATCATTCCTCATCAGTGAGACTAAAGACCGAAAGGTATGATAGATAAAAAACTTACGCCAAACAGTTGAAAATTAATTAATCTGAAGTAACAAACTTATATGAATCCAAATCCAGCTAAGGAATGCTTTGCATGAAGGAACAAATCTTAGTTTAAAATAAATTTAAAAAATTAAGACGGCTGCAAATTTTGCTAAAAGGTATATTTTCTGACAGCACTAGAAATTACGGAAAACAATGTTACTTTAATAGATGTATGTTTCTAACATTAACCTAACATGTTTCAAATATATCTTAATTTCTTATAGAAAACGTCTCATTTTGTATTTATAAATTTCAGTTAAATCCCCAGTAGCTCTTGTCGTTGTCCATGGTGACTTAATTACATTAGAACATGTAGCAAGAACAGTGCAGAAAGATTTATCTGTAACTGTCATTAAAGGCACAGGAGGTACAGCAGACTTATTGGCATCATGTTATGACAGGTAACAAGAAAATATATAGCTTTAGTGTAAATTAACAATAATATAGTCATGATTATTGAGAGACACTTATTACAAAAAATACTTGAACAAAACGATTGTTCGTTTCCTTTTAAATCAGAAATTAAAAAAATAAGTGGCCTCTTGTTTCGATTTTTTTTATTTTGATGCTTTGTATTGCTTTTCAAAAAGAAATAATTATCGACAGTAAACAGGGTAATTGTTTTTTATACCAAACATCATTTATTGCCAACATTACTTCATAGAAACTTTTGTACATTTCCTGTATAACCAGGTGATAAATCATTTATCCTCGATCTCTATATTTCTGTATCATTAATAGTTGCATCCAATATTATAAAAAAAAAGGTATGTAACAAGAAAAATTAGCGATCTAATCTTTACGGCAGACCAAACGGGGCGTAAGAGCCACATTAATTGATAAAAACTTTTCAATTTCTTTTTTTTTGTCGATAGTCTTTTCTTTTACATCATTTGATTGATTTTCTCAACGCGAAGAGTACACTTGTATAAAATTTCTTATTGGTGTTATTAGGCGAAATCTGGGATAGATATATTAAAAAATGTTTGGGGAATCTTACTTTATGGTTCAAATGTCCAACATTACTATCATATCTGTAAGATGTAACAATAGATGTCATTGTTATGAGACTCTTTTCGTTTACTTACAGCCTACACAACCTTCCGAGAAAGATACCAACTATTCTAGGAATTCGCATGGATGATGATCTGTATTCTCGAATCATAAGAATCATGAAAATTATTCATGAAAAACATTGGCTTGTAAGTCTTATTTTCATCAATTTAAAAAAAAGAATACTTAATCAAAGTGATTTTGTAAATACATTGATAAAGCTAAAATCTCACTTACGACAAATTCTAAGATCCTATGGTTCAATTATTTATAACTTTATTCAGTAATAATTTTGTATGCTCGTCCAACTTTAATATATCAAAAGAAAATATATTTGTGAGCTAAAATATAATGTCTTTTGTTACTGGTAGTGCTACTTTGTAATCATTTTTTTTACAATAACAGTAAGTTTTAAACAATTTATTCATCCGGTTTGTGCTAAATTCCGAAGTACGTAAATCGAAGAAAAATCTATTTTCGCTGGAAAATAAACATGATTAAGTTTAACGAATTACGCATTATGAAACAGTTTAAAAATAACTGTAAAGAATTTTCTTTAAATCAGGAATATCATTGAATAACACCTAAACATAACTTTTACCTTTTTTGTATTTACCTGGTCAGCAGTTTATACTAAGTTATATTCTGACTCTAGTTTTAGAAATCGTCTTGTTTCTTGTGATTATAATGATGGCCATTTATTAATATTTATTAGTATTGTCTTGGAAAAAATCTAATCAACCAGGAGATAAACAGAATTATCCAATACCTTTTTGCAGCAAAATCTGAGAAGCGTAGTTTTTAAATAAACTTTTCTCTTGCATTTTAGATAAACACTTTTGATTTAGAGAATGACGATGAACATGTTTTGTGGACACGTGTAACAAATGGAATTTACAGAGCATGGTCATTAGAAAATGTGAAAGGTACCTTTATGAGACTAATTTTTAGAGTTCAATCAAGTCAGTTTTGTTATCAATTATAGTAGCATATGATATAATTGTATGTTATTTAATATAACATAGTAACCTCTGAATGAATCGATTAAAAAAAGATAAGAATGTTTTGCAAATTCACACAGGCCAATATATTGTAAATATTTTTTGTGATATTTTTATTACTAAAAGTCAGTATTTACATGGTTTTAAAATGTATTTAACTAATCAAGTTCGCTTTCACAACTTCTGTCCCAAAGTAGTTTATTCGTAATATTGATGTTAATAACATTTTCAAAAATAGGTCAGATTTTTCGACCATAACTAATATCGATGCTTCTACATATTTTTATGTAGAAATTCTTGAAATTTTAAGGGGCATTTAAAACAAATGTTCTCAATTCACTGAAAATTGGAAAAACGACCAGTGTTTTGATTTTTTCTTATCAAACAATTATATTACCAAACACATATATTGTCAATGGTTGATTGATTTTATCTAAAAATTTGATAGTCAATCGGCTTTGTGTTTTTGTAGCTGTTTGATCTGATAATTTAAATATTTAAATACAAATAACTGCATTCAAAAGTAAGAAGTCTAACAACACGTAATTTTGGAAATTGACACTGTTGTTGCCGAAACAGATATATTGTAGCATTTCGACCATCTAAGATAAAAATTGAAAGATAAAAAACATCTGAAGAGGTAATATAATTCTATTGGTGTTGTTTCAGTTTCAGAAGTTGATTTACTAACTAGCAAACCAATTTTTGATAGCGAAGTTTTATCTGTGTCAAAATATGTAACAGATTGTGAGGGTTTATCTAAAAAAGATATATTTGAAGGTTTAAAAGTAGAGCCTAAAGGATCTGAAGACTCTCAAAATACATTTTATCAGGTAAGCATGTATTCATGTCTACAAACGTCTGATATATTATGTCAATAAATAAATGAACTTGAAACATTCCTGTTATAACTTTCTTGATTTGTTTGTCTTGCTAAATGTTTTCAATTAACAAACATACATTGATGAAAAAGTGAATAATACTTTTTATAATTTTTATATAGATATCTAAGTAATTGATAAACATAACAATTGATTTATAAAAAAACGGTTACCCTGACGTCGTTTGTTCTTATCATGTTTGAACACCTCAAAAACGAAACTAAAATAAAAAACAAGTATAAAAGATATAACATCTGAAATCAAAACAACATATTGAGCGCACTGAAAATAAAATTACTGACAATACGACACAATAGAGTAGACGATAAAATAGACACTTAGATCTGACATTGTAATAACGAATAACATTAGTTGAGACATTTAACTTGAATAAGTTCATCAGTATGAATCGTACAATCAAATTTTATTGAACTTTGACACTACTTAGATGTAAAGCGGTTTTCATATATCGAAGTTCAAATGTAAAAAAATCGAAAAAAAAACAAATTAACTAGATATTTGCAAGAATCCTTTATGTTTCAGAACATGTTGTTTGATGCCCTGAAAGAAGGTCGACTTGATATATTAAAAGTTCTTCTTGCAAATAATGTCAAACTTACAGATAACCAGCTGAAGGCACTTTACGACGAGGTAATATATATCATTATTTACTATTAGATTGATTGTGTTTTAACATCAAAATTTACACAGATTTCACGAAAATCAAAAAGATATAAACAATAATTGATTTTGTTTGTTTACTCATGGCTATAAATAACCTAAAATGACTTTGCGCATAGACAATTACAATTAAAACTATATACAATGCACAAATTCCGCTACAGAAAAGTAAAAATTGATATGTTAACATCTGAATTGATCTATTTGGCGACATTATTAAGTTAAATGAGACCAATAAATTGCATTTGAACTTTTTTTTAACATGCACATACTAGACCACTTTTTTTATATATATATTTTGGTATTGTGAATGTGAATCGTAAGCGGCCCTCGAAACAACATTATTGAAACACATTATTTAGTAAAACAAAAACTGTGTCTTCGGCAATGTTTCATTTTGTTTGTGTTGATGTTTTGTATTTGATTCTCTATTATAGTCTAAGGTTAAATTATGATGATGATTTATTTGTAATTTGCATAAGATATTTCTTTAATATTTATATTTTACAAACGGAACTGTTCAATTACAAAAAACTATCTATCAACCACTTATATGTTACACATGTTAAGCAAAATAAACATTTTTTTACATTTACAACATCTTTAAATATTCAAAATAAAATTTGTTTAGTTATCTTTGTTGGTCAGAAAAAATACTTATTTTGTGCAGTATTATCACTTTTTTCCCATGACTACCGATTTTTTTTTTTACAAATTTACAGAAAATCCTTATTCCAGAAACAAAAAGTAAACAGAACAATGAAAAGTCAGAGCAAAAACAAGAGGTATCTACATACACTACATTCTGCCAGATAAGTCCAACAATTGATTTTTAAGAGTATTTCCTGCAGACAATGCAATATTTTGTTGTCAGCCGCTTTTATGATAATTTATTGTTCAGTTTGTTTTATCATCATGCAAAACGGCGAAAGTACGCATCAATGCAAACATTAACGAGTAGTTTCTTTCTCTGATTAAAAAAGTCCATTGTTAGATATGACTGCTTGTAACTTGTTGGTAAAAACCATCTTCTATAAAAAGACGACACAGTTCTTAATTCCAAATACATATTACAGTTGTTGTGAAATATGTTGTTTTTTTTAATTCATTAATTTTTTCAGAATGAAATACAGCATGATGAAAGCAAAGACAAAGTTATTAAATGTATTCATTTCTGGATGGTAAGTTAAAAAACGAAATCATAAGTATTACCTGTAGAATTTGCATATCGACTGTTTGTTTTTGTTATGGTCAACATAAATCGATATAATGATGTATTAAAGACGATTTTACAATTGGTTCTTCTAATCGACTGTTTTTATCAGTTATATCTTTATGGGCTTTCACCGTTTTCTGTACATCTCGCACTAAGTTGCTTGTTTTTGTAACATTGTTTATTTTGTTTCTTGTTTAAATTTATTGAAAACTTTTGGCATTGACATCGTAAATATTGAATTTGTGTGATTTTTTAGATACTTCGGATAATAACTGATAAAAATAAGACATTGAAATTGATCTTTTAATGTTTCTAAACAATGAATATAAAAAGAAAAGAGAAGAATAGGTTTTATTATAAAATGAAAATCCACTTAATGTGTAATGTATTATTTTTTAAGGCACCAAAGCTCTCATTTCTAACAACTGCAATCATTTGAAGAAACTAACCAAAATAACCAGTGTAAACTCTTTTAACCCTTTAATTGGCAGATATTCCAAACTACACCATTCTGATGTTTGGACTGTCTGTTGTATAATGTTTAGTGTAAAAATGCTGCAATTTGACCGATTTATGTATATTTGGTACCATGTGAAACTAAAGAAAATCGAGAAAAAATATATCTCAATTCGAAGTTGAAAATTACGAAACGGTCCGGTTCCTGAAGTAGTGAAAAATAAGAAGTTCCGAAAAAGTAATTTGTTCAATTTTTGAAATTAAGTTTTAAACCCAAATAAAAACCACATATATATGAAGGGTTTGAAATGTTGTTTGATTGATGGTCTTATTGTTGCATTCACAATATAATTTTCCAACAAACAATCGGTATACCAATGGTCACAAACTGTGCACTAACTGTGCACTTTTGCTTGCTGATTTGTGCCTTTTAGATGAATCAGAATTTTTACAGAACCTTGTCAAACGTGGAAAAAAGACTGTCCTTTAATCATTCAACTACATATATAGATATATAGATAATGTTTGTATTAATAATCCCAAATTTGGAGAATATATGAAAGCCATCTATCAAAGTGAGCTTGAAATAAAAGACACGAAGGATTCTCAATTTCCGCTTCATACCTTTCTTATACTTCTTATGGTACCTATACCTATATAATGAAATCCACGATACGTTACATCTGAAGCTATACGACAAACGTGATGACTTCATTTTTTCCATTGTCAACATTTCGTTTCTTTGGAGAAATATGCTTCTTCTGCGTATGGTGTTTCACAGTTAATACGTTGTTGTACATCTTGTTCCAACTATGGAGACTTTCTACAACGAAGTAAACTGCTCTGAATTAAATGTTGACGGGAAAATATTACAAGCCTAGGCTAGTCAAAGCTCTTAAAAAGTTGATGATAAGTATGTAGTCACCATATCCAAACTTATACTGAATATATTTTACTTTCCATTTTTCTTTCATTCTCAAAATTGACCTAAACAGTCAGGTGTGTAGCAAAATAGACAGGAAGTGCTTAAATTTTGGGACAATTGGCCTGATTGAAGTTTACTTTAAAAGCTAAATTTCTCAGCTTTTAATATTTTTACTTTGTTTTTTTGTATTGTGATTTGGACAAGGGCTGGTATGTTTTGTGTTCATTATTTTTTTATCAATCCATTTCGAAGCGTTCTGTTCTTGATTAATAGAGGATACCCAGACAAAAAGACCAACCTTTGGACGATGTATAAACTTTAAAACAATAGGATCAACTTCATTTGCTCGATTTGTCGATTATGATTCGAAACCGGTGGTGAGAGGCACTGTAATCTGTAAGGCAATGGTTTTCGTGTGTTGCTTATCACTATACTATAACTTACTATACCTCCTGTTTGTCAGAGCGACTTTTTGTAGCAAACTTGATGAATAAAATGCATATTGACATATATAAATATATATATATATATATATATATATATATATATATATATATATATATATATATATATATATATATATATATATATATATATACAGTAGAACTTCGATGGCTCGAAGTCCAAGGGACTTTGACTAAATATTCGAGCCATCGGGGGGTTCGAGCGATTGAAAATCGAGATAGGATTGGAGGTTCACGTTCTCATGTTTACCGACCGTTAAAGAATCTTTAAAATTACTTTACATGTAAATAAACTAAAAAGTCAAATAAAGAAAAGTCTGAATTCAAATTCCATTATTTATCACGAAATTTAAAAACAAAAAATTAAAAAAGAATAAAATGTCCAAATAAAAAAAACAAAATTCATTTCAAATTACATGTTGACCTGCAATCTGCCGTATTATGTTATATGGCCACAGGGTTAGAATATGGCACTTTATTATAATTTCAACAGGTGAAAATACAAAATAAACCTACTTTATTCTTTGTTGCACATGTAATACTTGAAAGAAAAACAATAAAACGCAGTTTTACCGGTAGTTTTAATCACAGGAAATAACGATAATACTCAATGCTATACATATTTCAAGTGCATGTAAATTACAGAATCATAAATTGCAAGCATAAGGCACAAGCGAATGAGGTGTTTAAAAAATAGCGATCAAACACTTCCGCGTGTCGTCATCGGATTAGGAGATTAAAGAAATGAGCATATCGACACGCTCTAAGTAGGTTAATTAATTTATTGGTTTTAGGAAACTGCCTAGATTAATCATTTTGTTCCACTCTATTACGTTTGATGAAACCTGTAATATGGCTTCAGCTTGTGTTTTGTTTACAATGACCTGGGTCACATGTCATTCTGACAAAAACTGTATCCGAGCGAAAGAAGTTGAATTTTCACTAACATTATACATTTGTTCGAGCGAGCGGGGGTATTCGAGTTAACGAAGTTCGAGCCATCGAGGTTTATTTACATAGGCTATAATAGAAAATTGGTGACCAACAGATGACATGGAATTCTTCGAATTATGCGGAATATTCGAGGCAACGATGTTCGATCGATCGAAGTTTTACTCTCTCTCTCTATCTCTCTCTCTCTTTCGATATATATATATATATATATATATATATATATATATATATATATATATATATATATATATATATATATATATATATATATATATATATATACATATATATTATATACAGTACAGCTCAGGTGGATACGTGAATGTACGCCCGCCGCAGTGCAAAAGGTTGTCGATTGGGGGGTATTAAATTTACACCTCGGTCCACCGTGAATTAAGAGAAAAAGGATTAGGAATGTTTCTGTTTCGCAGTAGACAGTAAAATCGTCCACCGGCAAAAAAAGTTTCCACCGCGATGATTATTGAAAACGAAATTAATTTTATCCTTATTGTGTACTCAGAGGCATAAATAAATTGATCATACGACGATTGTTTACATGGGTGATTGATTTAGTTGTTGATCGTTATTGTCTGTAATTATATCATAATTAAAATACTAAACTCAGGAGTTTAAAGCATTCTGAAACAATTGACAAAAACAAATGTAATAAAACATCAATTTTTAAGATTTTTTTCTACGTAATTTTTAAAAATAGTTGAAGCACGAGATAATTTTTAAGCATATAATTTACCTGAAATTGTTAGTCCAAAATGTATCAAAATCTTATCCATAAATTAAAATAAATCTTGAGTTTAAGAAGAATTATATCTATAAAACATTTGAAGTAAAACAACATCTTCACTGATTATTTTTAGTTATATATAACTTTACAATATGTTTTGACTTCAAGCAAAATACAACCAAAAGTTGCAGGTGCCTTTACCAGTTAACTTTACAAATGTTTTGACAGCTAGGTCAGCTATAATTAAAATTGTTATTATTTGCACGAGGCCCGAGAATCTGTCTCATTTTTCATCATTCCCTCTCTTCAATAATTTTGGACTCGGAAAATATAAAGTGTACAGTGATACAGTGTACAGTGATTAGGATCAAATGTCAAGGACAAGCTAATTAACTAATTAAGTGAAGAGGATAACTGAAACGCTAACTAGTAGGATGCTTATTCTTAATCACCTGTAATATGCTTATCATCACACCTTGAAGGGTTTCACGTGGTCGTGGTCATGTCTGCAGTCGTGACCAGATTTTGAATATAATGTGTATATTTTTTTCAAAAATTAAAATTAAGCAGAATTCAAGTATAAAAAATATTAAAAAAACACCAATTATTCAGAATATACACGTACGACAAAACTTGGCTATCTAGTGCTAAGAGAGAGAGAGAGAGAGAGAGAGAGAGAGAGAGAGAGAGAGAGAGAGAGAGAGAGAGAGAGAGAGAGAGAGAGTGTCAATTATCAGGACGTTTTAGTTCCCCTTATCTCTTTTATAAGAAGTAGTTTTGTTGTCTCTTCACTCGACTTAGTTTTCTGGTTAAGCTTGATACAAGATCTGTATTTTCTCTTTGGTGAATCCTGAAACAGCTGCTAATTAAGGTCCGATAATGGTTTACAAATTTCCATTATACATGTACATAGTTAATCTTCAAAACTGCTGGTCACGGTGGACGATCCGGTGGACTAATCATACGATAAGATGTACACCGGTATATATATATATATATATATATATATATATATATATATATATATATATATATATATATATAAAGATCATCGATCCACTAGTATATAATATTACTTGTTTTTAAAATAAAGATGAATAAAATAATAAATATGTAAAAAAGAAAAAGATTATCGATCCAAATGAAAGCTTTAGACGTCACAAGACGTAGCAGTGTATGTTTATTGTAATTATCAAAATTATTTTGCAAAAGCACGCGAGTCTTCCCGCGATTTAACCCAATTTGCGAGATTATGTTATCATGGTCTCGGGTATTGACTTACAAGAAAGTTTTAAAAATGACGTTTGGTATAATAATACAAATTTAATTCAGTAATTTAAGGGGCGCTAGGTAAAAGAGTGTCTTCAAATTAGTAAAGTTGAGGTAAAACTAAGAGATTATGCATCCTTATTTTTAATGAAAGAGTGAAAAATTTAAAACAATCTATAACTTAGTTCCACTTATTATACATTTATAATAAACGAACTGAACTAGGTTGCACCTCTATTTTTACCACATGAATCATGTAAAATAAGTAAAATATCACTGTTTTCATCAGAATATTGTAATATTTGGTGACAAAAATTTTATGGAAATTCTGGAAAAATCAAAATTATCATGAACTGTTTTTACATATCGAAGTTTCTCTTCCATCATTAATTTAAAGTACTGAGTCAAAAAAGTGTGCTTTTACGAGAACATGTCCAGTGAAATAACAAAATATGTTAGAAATAGCGTTTTGTTTCTTCTTCAAATATAAATTTTGTATTAAAAAGTTTGTAAGAATGTTATTCAAACGCATGAAATTAGATAGTGTACTTTTTTGTGAAAACAAATTTTGAAAATAGTCTCTCTACAGTATATTATACAGTATATTCGAATGACCCTTAACCTTCGAGAAAATTTATTTCAAATATGCAAGATTCAAGATAAAAGCAATATTCTTAAAATCAAGAAAAATGTGAAAAATTTCAAATATTTTTGGTGAAAATGCTGCCATGGTAACACATATTTAGAATTTACCTACTTTAATGTAAAGTATGTTATAAAGGGATTCCAAATAATTAATATGGAAGTTTTCATTAGTATTTTTACTGCAAATGTCCTAAATTTTGAATTGAAATTATGTTTCAGTTTTTGTTAAATCTACAAAATTCCAAGGCCAATTAATGGGTTAAGTTAAACACTTATACAAACGAATAGTAATATATACAAGAATTGGATCTAACACATTAAAACAATGACTTTATCAAAAATATATTTTAGAAAGTGGACAAAAAAACTGTTTGAAACGTTTACAAATCCAGGGAATAATGCAAAAGATTATAAAGCAGCTGCAGAATCCGTTCATTATACTTTACTGAAAGGTATTTAATAATACATTTAATTAACTATTGCATCAAATCACTTACCATTTGAAAGTTGAACTTTTGATCGACAGAATATATAACAAAATTATTTAGGTAATAGTTTAATCTTATTTTACTTTTTTTTTTCTTAAGTGTCTTTGAGAGTAAAGAATAATTGAGTTTTGCTATATATAAAATATAAACGGCGCAACCGTGCCTCTCATGAAATTTTGTTATTCTCGGTTCAACGATAAAGCCTTTACTTTCGTAAATTTTTGGGGGTAAACCTTCTGCTAGTGTTATCTATCAAAGATCTTTTGTTACAACATTCATCGCGCGATTCATTATCAAAAAGAAAGTAACAGCAACTAACACAGAAAAAAGATGTGTTCAGAAGCCATGCGGTCAATTTGTCGAATGTAACCAAAACAAACTGCTATTTTATTAACAGCCATAATTTAAAACGAATTTGACCGATTCACTTAGCAATTGATTTTCTTTGCAGATTCTGTTGTTGTTCGAAAACGAACAAGTTATCTTTCTGTTGATTCCATTTTTCAGAACTTTGTGCATATTTTAAGTTGATAAATAGCATTTTATCGAGGCGTCGAAATGAAATAATTACAGAGAATAAATCGTCCAGATCGCAATAATAACCAACAAAAAACTTTAATGCCATAGCACTTTTTGTTCGATAAAAATTGGAAGACAACTGTTAAAGCATATCAACTAACAGTGATACAGTACATTTGGCTCAATAGTGAATTTAAAGATGATCGTTTTAGCTTGAATTTAATATTCATATTTAACCAATTGCTTTACAAATTATAATGAAAGACGCATATTAGCATCTGGATTTTATGTTTATGTGATCGCAATAACAACGAACTGAAACTTTAATCAAATTCATTTGATAGCACTATTTGTTCGATAAAAATTAAAGTTTTAATGAAAACTGTTAAAGCATATCAACTGACAGTGTTTGTTGTACCTTTGGCTCAAAAGTAATGTACAAATTAAATCAACTGTTTTACAAATTATAATTAAAGATGTATATTAGCATGTAAATGTCATGTTTATGGCTTAAAATACATCCAATAACAAAAGTTAAAAGAAGCAAGATAATACCGTGAACACCAAGCACATAATGCATGTTGCTGTAATAATTTTGACTTTTTACTTCTAAACCGAAGAAAACCATTGAAAATAAGAAAAGTTAAAGATAACATAAAAGTAAATTTTAATACATACAAACTTGTACATACATACATACATACATACATACATATGCATACATACATACATACATACATACATACATACATACATACATACATACATACATATGCATACATACATACATACGTATATACATACATACATACATACATACATACATACATACATACATACATACATACATACATACATACATACATACATACATACATGAAAGAAACCAATGATATTTTAGAATATTTTAATAATATATGCATTCCTTTTACGCAACTAGAAGTTAAAAAAAAAATCACGAATAAAAATTTGAGAAACAGGAAAAGACAGGACAAAGGAATTTATGATTTTGAAACGCCTAGATAGGTCGTATTGTATTTTGCGTTTGTAACAAAGGCATTTGATAACAATTCTTTTCTGTACTTTTAGGAAGTTGTCTGATGTCTTCTTGCTTCAATATTGGTAAGAATTATAATTTTTCAACTGCAAAGCATAAAGAATACGGGAATATGAGAATTAAACAAAAGTTCAAATAATTGCATGCATTTTCTTTTCAACCCATCTTTCGTTTTCAAAACACCCCGAAGAATTATGTAAAAGTATGAATAGTTTTAATCCATAACTTTTATATTTAATGTAATGGATGTAAGAGTTTTTTTATATTTTTTTTAAATCCAAGTTCTAAATACTAAGCACCGGTTATTTATTTTTTAGACAGGGAGTAGTCATCTTTCGGGAGCACTCGGTCTCACTTTTTGGAAGTTCAGCTGTTCAACCTAAATTGCCAAATTTCAAACTATATACTTTTCTTTAGCGATTATGTTTGAAATATGAACAAGTATTTTTGTGTTTTGTTTGGTTAAAGCTATCCAGTAACCTTTATGCTGCCAGATTTTGGTCATATCGAGTCAGTTCCAAGAACTTGGTGTTCAAACAAATTTCTTCAAACTTTACATATCGTCTTGTAAATTGTATCTTTTCTTGTTAGCTGTACAGAGCTATAACAACGGTCACATCGGCATGAAATCGTGTACCTGTAACCAGAAGTTTTTATTTATTAAATACATTTTGTCGATTGTCAAATTACTTGAGATTTTTTGCATTGAATAAACATAGGTTAATTGTGATATTTTTCTATTCTTAATTTATTTATAAGTACATATTGATGTTTTCAGGTGGAACCAAATGTTGTATGCCTTGTTGTGTAAAGCCAAAAGAGACAAAAGATACAGAAACTCGAAATTCAGATATTTTGTTAAAATATATGGTAACAGGTGATTATGACAGATTAGGAATCCTCTGGAGCAACTGCGACACTCCTATGTGTAAGGACATTTCATACTGAAAACGAGGTTGACTTAATGGTTTCAACTACATTATTCAACAAAAACGTTAACAGTTAACGTTAACATTTGTTTTAATAATTACTGTTGTAATTATGATTCATTCCATTAAACGTCGAATAGACTCTCTCGTCTATTCCTGAGCTAAATATAACTTCATATTTAGCCTATATGAACGTGATAACTAAGAACGGGAATACCTATACAAATTCTTGCAGCTCTTAATTAGACGATTAATTGAAGATTTTAATTAGTGTGGAAGAAGCCATACTTATAGGCATAAAGCTCGTTAAATGTGGTTTTATTCAATTTTTTGCAAAAATTTTGTTTCCATTTTTTTCATTAAATTGTGATGTACTGTAAATCTTTTATTACGAATATTGTCAAAAACTTGTATTTCTAAACGCAGAATAACCTTTTTTTCTTTGGTCATTACAGAGCAATTGTTAGTAATAGTAAATGAGCTGTGTATTTCTCTGCTACATTCTTACCCCAATCATGATTTATTTATACAAATTTTATGTAGATACTGCATTAATTGTGAGCCGCACAATGAGAGCTTTGTCAGAATTGGCTGTTGAAATGGCTGAAGATAAATGGGTAGAAACTTTTAAAGAACAAGAACAGTAAGGAGGATATCAACATTATATCATTTGTCCATTTGTAGTTAATAGTTGGATGATGTTTTACATCAAATTAGAAATTTTGATGGTACTCTAGACGAATATTTTTTTCATCCACAGGATTAAAATAGACTCGTGTTTGTGCAATAATGTTTTTTAGATTGTTCTCGTAAGCACTTATGATGACCTTAAAGCTCTTAGAATATTCGGTCATGTTGTCGCAAATGAACATTAAAATATACTGATATCAAGCCAACCAGCAACAGAAAACCTTTATCACGTTTGGTCGTTTTTTGGGTTTGGACCTACCATGCTAAACGCATTCAGGGTGGAAGTTTAGCCATTTTTTATTCCTAGCCGATCCCTAACCGAAACCCTAACCCTAACTTTTGTTGATCAGTTGCTTGTAGCGAAACATAAACGAAACAATGTGCCATGTTTACTGACAAAATGAAAAACTAAAATTAAATTAGAAGTAATTCAGCTGTTGATTTTTATTTTAACAAACACTGCTTCCTTATTTATGATTTGATTGTTTTGTTAGATATAATCTCTTTCTCCATGCATTGCTGAATATTTAAAACATGTTTGCTTGCTGGAAGTTTGGGTATCATCTGGACAGTCTGGTTTTTTTCACAATCCAAGTACTGACTGTCGCGATTTGAATTAAACAATTTTGACTTTTTTATAGTTACATCCACGAGAACAACAAACGTTTGTGGGTCATACTCAGTCTTTTCCTGTATAATTTTTCTAAAACGTAGACATGTTAACAGTTTATTTTCCGATGGCATATAAAAATATTTTCTTTTATACCAATGTTTTCTTGCATCTTTTTGTCCCGTATAATTTTTAACCAAGTCTTATTTAAGTACCAACTCAAATCATTTTTCAGTTTTTTACCACCTTATTCCTTCTTCATTTGCCATTGAAATTGATAATTATGTTGTTGTTGTTGTAATGAATTGTATTTCTTAATTTTTGAAATTGATTTAAAACTTAGCTTTGTTCTCTTATACAAAGCATTTATATTTATATTTAGATCGATTTTTATAATTAGAATTTCGGAACTTTAGATTTTCAACTGATTTGTGTATCAAACTATTCGGCCTGTGGTATCATTGATGAGGAATGATTTTCCGAAATGTGCACATATGACGGATCAAAATTTAACAGGTATCTGTTACATTAACAGAAATATTATTAAATCTAATAAATTCTATATGCATTTGCATTTACCGAACTTATGATTTTGGATCATCAAACACTTTTTATTAATTCCAAACTCCATATAAGAATTAAATGTTTGAGTAGCTTTGAGACCCAAAATTATGACATACTAACACAATACTATTGTTTGCAAATTTCAGACTGTTTTCTAACAGAGCAATATTTATTCTGGAAAAACTTTCCGAAGAATTCCCTGACACTACAGCAAAAGCATTGACGCATGATTCCGAAGTTTGGGGAATAAAGGACAGTCCTATACATTTTAGTAAAACTTTTGCAATGGAGGAATTTAGCGCTCATTCTGTGGCACATAAAGACGCAAATTGTACTTTATATGGTGCTAAACAAATCAACACTTTTTGGGATTTTATTCATGTAGGTTTATGTATATTAGAGCTACATATAAATATTAAAGATTTTGCTTCGTTTGGAAGAATATAACCATTAGGTTTAACACCCAAAACAAGATTCTTTTACATACTTTTAATCCAGGCGGTCCTTGCAACCAGATTGTCTTAACGTATCAACCGTTCTTTTTAATCTTGTAACAAAACGATGAATAGACGTGTCCTTAATAAAAAAATTTCCCATACCACTTACCTTATTTGACCCTTAATTATCGGCTAGTGGAGAGAATATTCAACTTATTCTTATTATCAAACGTTGTGAATCAAGCTCACTATTTGAACATCTCTGACCGATTTAAGAGGTTTTTTCTTTATTCTTGTAAAAAATGCGTTTAATGG
Organism: Tegillarca granosa; assembly: GCA_029721355.1. Taxonomy (NCBI): domain Eukaryota; kingdom Metazoa; phylum Mollusca; class Bivalvia; order Arcoida; family Arcidae; genus Tegillarca; species Tegillarca granosa. Next base: position 946,029 of record CM056612.1, on the reverse strand, counting down.
TCAAATAAACATTTTCATCTTTAAAAGCTTAATAAAAATCAAACAAAAATACCAATATAACATTCCTCAGTTGTACATCGCTCTCTTTTTTCGATGTCAAAAAATCTGTCCATTGTATATCTGTACTTCTCATTTTAATTATTATTCACCTTCTTTTTACTAAACGTTTTACTAGTTTGCATGTTAAAAGATTATAAAAAGATTTAAATAAATAAACTCATATTATCCGCTTTTTATAATAGTAGTATATGTTATTCCCATGTTATCTAACCTTCTAGGTGTATGTATATACCTTACCTCTATTAACATCATATCTGTAAACTGATTTTTATTTCACACGTCGTCCGATATGTACATAAATTTTGAATTGTTATTTTAGTATCCCTCTAATGTTTCGTACCTTTACATTCTTAGTCCTTCGGCTTTGTCGTTTTTATACAGTATTAAAACTTTTTACTTTTGATCTGTTAATAAATTGATACTCTTATTATATTGTCTGATCCGGAAATACCATTTTATGAGGTCACATTTGTAAGTACATATTTATTCCTTTGATGGTACCAAAATTTATATTATATGTCAGTCATGTAAATTATACACAAGATGGAATCGCATCTTGAAGCACCTTTTAGCCTAGTTTAAAGATGCTTAAAGATGAATTATAAACAATGTCATTTTAAGCCATCTATAATCCTGGCTTAAAGAAGGCTTAATACACTGAAATTTTAAGCTCTTTTACACCATTTGGCTTAAAGATGACTTAAGGGTGGTATTACATGAAATGCAAAATAAATTTATGAATGATTAAATTGCCTTTTTAAAACAGAAATCTAAAGTTAATTGCAGTCTACAGTTTGAAAATGAAAAAAAAAAATAAATAAATAAACGATAGAAATGAAGTTGAAATAAAAAGAAACAAACAAACAAATAAATAAATACATTACTTACTGGTATTTGTATTATATATTAATTAATTAATAAATCGGATGTGGAATAAAATCAAACACTGACATTTTTAAACATGGTTTGGTAACCAAGGTATAAGTTAGTTATGTGCAAGTAGTATTTATGCAGTTAACTGTGTAACAGGTTATACAAATCACGGTAAATAAAATGAATCTGGTTTGATATACATGTAGATAATTTACAAGTGATTTGTTTGATTGACTCAGAAAAATACAATTTAACCTTGAAACACCATATACATTTGAAGTCAAAAAATAATTACAAATAAAATTTATAAAAAACTTATTTAATGATACGTAATTTAAGTTAAAAATAATTTAAAAAAAATAATAAATAAATAAATATATATATATATATATATATATATATATATATATATATATATATATATATATATATATATATATATATATAAATAAATGAATAAATAAATAAAGGATGGATACTTGAATAAATGGATGTATGGATGGATAGATAAATCGATATAGGAAAAATAGAAATAATAATAGAAAAAAGAAAGAAAAAGAAGAACGGGTGGTTTGTTGAATAAATGAATAAATAAATAATTGAATTAAATAAATAGAAGATCGATAAATGGTTAAATACATTTAACAGATTGATTGATGGTTGAATGCATGAATGAATGAATGGATAAATAAATAAATAAATAAATAAATAAATAAATAAATAAATAAATGAATGAATGAATGAATAAATAAATAAATAAATAAATCAATAAATACATAAAAGATGGATAGTTGAATAGATGGATGAATTGATGGATAAATCAATAAAGAAAAAAGAAGAGAAGGAAGCAAAAGGATGGATGGTTGGTTTAATAAATAAATAATTTTTTTATTTAAATAAATAAAAGATTGATAAATGATAAATAAATAAATAAATAAATAAATAAATAATGAAATGATAGATGGGTAGATGAATGAATGAATGATCAAACGTTATTTATCTAGCCGGAGTATTTGTTAATTCTGTGCCAGAAGTACTAAAGTATTAATTAACAGATAGGACTGAAGATGATTGGTGTCATGTACCTGGTAAAGATCGGTAATAAGTGAATTTTTTGATTGGATAACTTTAAGTGTACTGTTATATATGGATGATTAATTCTCAAACTTTTTTTTTATAAATCTGCAGTTTCTCTCGGAATCAAAATACTTCAAGTAAATTCCTAATAAAATCGATTAACCATGAATGATTTGCTATTTTGGACCTAAATACATGGCCAGAAAAGGTTTAATTTTTAAATTCGAATAATATTTAACACAGAAACGATAATTCTTTTTCGATAATCAGTCCAAGCAATGGTGCACATAACACAATTTATTTATTTATTTAAGACATTAAAAATTCAAAAAAAAATATTAAAAACAACACATAAGAATTGAACGAGTAAACTTGCACGAAAGGACTGTGAACGCTACATTAATACCCTTCATTTCAACATGTTTAACATACGTTTATTACCATTTCAATTTCTTAAATTGGAAACTTATAACTTTAAGCAGGTAGGGTGAAAATAAGGATCATGATTGAACCGGGCTTGAACTTGTTGTTTGAAATGTACATCGACAGATTCAGGTCCGTGATTTGTAAATGTATTTTATTTAACAATCGCTACAAATAAATTTGATAATAATTCGAGGACACTTTTTTTTCACAAATAGGAAAATCAATCAGATATGAAACATAAACGTTTTAAAAATATCATTTTGTGTAAGTCTTTTTTAAAATAAAAAATATTGATATTGTTTTCTGAAATATTTTTTTTTAAATAATTCTTTTTACTTCTTTAATAAATAAATTAATTACTTAAACAATAAATATTCATTTCTACCAATAATAATTTTCTGTGCTTAAAGGAGCTTAAAGATCGCTTACAATTTTAGTGTCATAAAGCCATCTTTAAGCTTAGCTTAAAGGTAGTTTAAATACCATATTTAAGCAACTTTAAGATGGCTAAAAGACATATTTAAACCTTAATGCTAACTTAAAAATGATATTTCGTCTTGTGATAATATCAACCATAACTACTTTTCATCCTTTGAAATTGAGTATACCTAAACATTACGTAAAAACTACAATTTTTATTTGCATCACTTGACTTGTTTCTACTTATATTCAATTTTTATTAAACATTTTTAAAACTTTATGTATTGGACTTTTTCTATAATATCAAATTTGCAATGACATTTTTTATCTTTAATATAAAATAAAGTTGAAAAAATACGGCCATTTAAATATTAAAAAAGCAGAAATTCTGATTGTGAATTTTGAATTAGATATGCAATTCGTGAACAAAAAATTGAGGACAAACCTGAGATAGTGAACGAATATTTTGTTATCTGTATAACTCAAAATCATCTTTTTTCTAATTTTTCATTCAAGACAGTGCAGTCCTCTTATAGCACTATGACACTCTTTATGTGACAACAATGGTGCACAATAGTTTAACATCCGTTTTTTTTTTCACGACGGACAGGTGTATCATAGTGTATCATTTTGCAATAATTTTCCTTTCTCACCTCAAACTTCATGGATAGGCGAATTGGTCGAAGTTTCTTTACAACTGAAAATACAAAATTAGAATCGAGGTTCAGGTCATGTTATAGTTTCAAAACTTTTGTATATTTTATCAAACGTTCAACAGGAATCACATTTTAATTTTATTATTATTATTATTATTATTATTATTATTATTATTATTATCATAATTATTATTATCTAAAAGAATATAATATATAAAATATCATAACTTTATAGTTGAGATATTCCTCTCACCTTTTCAGGATATATTATAATGATTTAATAAAGGCAAAAAATGCAAAATAAAAAAAAAATACCCTGAAAATGTCATGTTTGTTCATCTGGACCCATTTTTCAGTCACGGTCACATATTTTCTTTTCAAAATCATCCGATTTAAATTTCCTTTTGTTTTTTAGCGCCACGCAATTACAGAAACATCTACCAAGATTTTTTCAGCACCATTGACAAGGATTATAGTCAATTTGGTAAATACTTAAGTGTACTATTACAATATCTAAACTTTTAGCCTTCATATATATATATATATATATATATCTCAATGGATTTACATCATATTTATACCAGTTACCAATGCATTCATGTATAAATTACTTTTTATGTTTGCTATTGTTTCCATAGTAAATTATCACATACAAAATGCAGCAATCTGATCGGTTGAAAACAATAGAAAAATACTGAAAATTGAGATTCAAAATAAAGTGTTTTATGTCTTGATAATTGTTAAATCTAGAGCTTCGAAACTTGTACAAAGTTTTACTGCAAGGGTCCATTCCGAATGGCCTTTAATAGATTGATCAACATTTCACGTTGAGTGATTATGGTTTATAAATTTGCTTAATATTTAAGATAGAGTTTTGATACTTGATGTATATCCCTACTAATATTGGTCCCTCCCTATGGCCTATAGATGATAAACCTTCATCACTGAGTGATTCGTCTTATAACTCGATGTGTATTTAAGATAGACCTTTTAAACTTGGGTTATGTCCTTATTACAATAGGCTGTATCAAAAGGACCTTTAACAAATGTATCTAGTTTTCATGGTTGTGTGATTATACCCGATAAGATTTTTAACACAATTTCTCAAAATTTATCAATTCTGTAAACAAAGTGAACTTGAAATGCTTTTAGTTCTGAATAGGGGGTTTGATTTTATCTTTAGGCGCCTCATTTGTAATGGTGCGTTCATCTTTACATTTTACTCGTTAACATTCTAATGATGATGATGATGATGAGGGATGATGATGAGTTGAGTTTACACTCAGTTGAGTGAATGATTTTGAAACTGGGACCATGTGATTTGTAAAAGTAACCTTATAAACTTTAGAATTCATAATATTACTCATCGAGTTTTACATGTTACAAAATCTGTTTTAACTTTATCATACAAATATTACAAAACAGTCTCTTTTGTAGATTCTACACATTGCGGCCCTAGTATGTTATAGTGTGTTCCTCATTACAGACGTCAGAATGGAAACGATAAGTTCTCTTATAATAGTTGTTTTTGTGTTTGTTATTGGTGACTTATATGAGGAGTTGAAATTTCTTAAACGGGTAAATATGCTTAAGTATAAAGAATGACAAAGTTTCTAAGACACTATATATATATCGGTTCTTGTCCAAATCACAACAACTTATAAACAAAGTAAAAACTTTGAAAGCTCATGAAGGGTAAGCACCTCTTGTCAAGTCAATTTTGAGAATAAAAGGAACAAGGAACTATGGTAAGTCAAATACATCCAGTATAAGTTTAGATACAGTAACAACATACTTATCAACAATATTGTAATGACGGCCATAAAACTGTGCCATATTCTTGCGTTAACAATTTAATTGTAAGCAGTTTGCTTCGTTGTGGAAAGTCCAAAGCTCTACTATAACGTATTAACTGTGAAATATATACACCTTACGAAGCAGAAACAGGGAGATTACTTCAAAGAAACGGAAAGTTTACTGTAGAAAAATTGAAGTACATAGTAAAACCAGTTTACAAAGGTTACTTGAGCGACTGGCTAAAAGTGGCCTTTGTTGACGTATTACTTTTGTAGCAGGTTCGATATTCTGAAGACCGGTTATGTCCCTTGATTTGCATTTGACTTATAACTTCTTCAATTTGACAGTTATAAAATGAATGCACAAAATATTAATATATATATCACGCGCCACGACAAAAGGTACAATTCGACAAATTTTTCGACAATATTGCATCAAACAAGTTACACCAAAATTACCAAAATTTAAATTACGTTATAAGTTTTGTTTTTGACGTCAAATCCGCCAATATGTTACGTCATAAAACTAGAGACGCATTATTAATCTGACATATTTATATAAAGGACCGGTCGCACTGATCGATAGACAAAAAAAAAAAAAAAACCTATGCAAAATAGACAAAGCAGACGAGCAAAATTTCAGGGTTGGCTCCTTCCGTTTTCATACGTTCCAGAAATAGAAAAAAATGTCGAAAATTTGCAAAAAACAGAATGGAAAAACGGACATGGGTAATATGTAGCGCGGAAGTTAAACGGATGTTCATCGGAAGCATAACGGATAAAAGCGGATGTAAGTAGGTGACAACTCCAGACATCATAATTATACGAGATACATCCCAGATACAAACCCTTTGTCTGTTTTAAATACTTTATATAAGAAATGCATAAAGGTTACATCTTTTCTATGGCCGTGCTACTAACGATGTATAGACTTTTCATGTACCTTATCCTTCCTCCCTCATTCCGTATTCAGCTGTGAGTTGCGGAGATACCCAGAAGGAATACAACGTGCGTATAACGAACATATCATGTTTGTTGCTTGTATAAGTCGTGGAATTACATCGTACATCGCGGAAAGGTTATTTGTTCTAAAAGTTTTGTGCATCTCAAAAGTTTTTGCGCGAATAAAATTGCAATGGACGGATGTTCGATGTATAGAACGTATGAAGCACGTATGTAATGGGTACCCAGCGGATACCAACGGATGGCAAGATATTTCTACAAATTGTATTATCTTTGCATCCGTTAGATCAGTGGGACAGGGCCTTTACATTATATCAACACTGCTACTTACTCTAGACTTTGTCTTATTGTGTCACATGCACAATTCTAAAATAAATTTCCACTGATGTGTAACCATTTAATCAGACACCTGAAATACAAAGGAAATGACTAAGTCTGAACGCAAATTGTAAAACAAATATATATATATATATATATATATATATATATATATATATATATATATATAAATACACATTTGATCACTAATCATATTATCCATAAACAATTTTCCTTTTCCTTGAAATAAATAATTATAAGGGACAATTTGTGGCTTGGTCATATATAGGACTTTAATATTTGAGATATTGCTCCTTCTTGCTTGTAATATTGAGAACATAGTATCGATGGGTTGACAGGTACCAAGATGATATGACTGGTGGTGGGAGTGATATGCATGTTCGACGTATACTGACTCATTGTGCTAGCACTTTAACAAAAAGTCGTCCAGATTGCACGCTACTACAGGGCAGGTCATAATACACAGTCCTTATTTTACGCATACAGGAATTTATTCTTGGATTAATCCTGAGAGACAAATAACGATGTACTAGTCTCAAATAGCCAAATAAATAATTATTGATGCGATATTAAACAACACTACAGCCAACAAGCCAACCAATCAACAATCTAACGGTTCAGACAATTGTGTTCATGACACTGACAGAATGATCATCATCACCATTACACTCGTTCTCATTAGCTATATTTTCCACAAGAAGCTCTTCAGATTCCGTACACGTTGCTTACATGATACTTTATCGGTTTCTTTAAATGCTTATTGCTTATCAGTCTCCTACAATTCCCGGATTTACTACTATCATAAAGAGCATTTTAGTGACAACACAAGGCAACAGTATTAAGTTGATAAGTAAGAAACTGTAACGCTAAGTTTGTTTGGCTTTTCACACGAACTATGAAAAACAAATGTGGTTTGGTTAAACAACGATACTTATGGAGCCAATACTTTAAACTATAAAGTTATAATGATATTGTAAATTAGTGTATGTCCCTAATAAAATATTACTGGCATAACCCTATGTTATTTATTTCCAGCATCCCGTTTAATAAAGTCTTAACGACCGGGTAATGATAAATCGATCATGAGTTGTTTCATGTTTATTTTGAAATGTTTTTGGAGCTGTAAATTCTGTACAAAAAATTATTTAGAATGTTCTTGTTTTGGAAATGCATCACAATTTAAGGTCTTTTTGAAAACTATATAGTGTGATGCAAGTTTTGATTTAAAACCAGGGTAACATGCATCCTAAACCCAATTGATATAAAAGTAGTAAAAATATTTTAGGGAAAAATCATCATGCAAATGATTTTGTTCTTGTTTGCAATATATATATATATATATATATATATATATATATATATATATATATATATATATATATATATATATATATATCATTGAAAAGTGATTGTTATAGTTTATAATTTGTTTTCGATCGAACAACTACAAGTTTTTATTAGCGAAATATGTTTTACAAAAATTGTACCGATATCGTTTTTTCCTTTTCCTTATTTGTAAGAGGATATCACTTCTAATTACATTTTCTTCGTGATATGTATAATTTTATACAAGCTTTTTTATACCCAAACTCCTGATATTATCAAATTGTTTGTATGAGGCCCTTGAATATTTGATTATAATTAAAAAAACAATTATATATATAAGAATTACGATAAAAAACAGCAATACATTTTAAGTACTTGTATATCGATTGTAGTCTTCAGGGGTCATCAGTTATTTTTGGTACTATTATTATTACTGATTGGTAATTTTGTCCTTTAAAACAGTTATTTTCATTTATGTCGGTACTTACCTTAAGATAATTATTTGCACTGGCTTTTTCACTGTTGTATTTTCATTTTATGGACTTTATATATATATATATATATATATATATATATATATATTTGTTTTTACATTTCTTTATTTAAAGAGAGTATGGAAACACTTTTCGTTCAAGATGATACTCCTTCATTTCAATGATATATGGAGAAGCATGGATCTTATATTCTGGATATTATTTTTAATTGGCTTTTTTATGCATGCCAGTAAAATTGAGGAGCTTTATCTTCACACAAGAAGAATTTATAGTGTTGCACTATTTTTGATGTTTATGCGTCTTTTGAAAATGATGTTAATGATTAGAAGCCTTGGAATTATGGTCATTATGGTGAAAGAAATGGTAAGATATATATGGTTTTTAGTTTCGTTAAAAAGTTTTCACTACAAAAAATGAATATATTTCAAGATATATATATATATATATATATATATATATATATATATATATATATATATATATATATATATATATATATGCACATCAATTGCCGTGAAAAATAATATAAAAAACTACAAAACCTTTGTATGGAACTTTTAAACAGCGGAAAGGAAATAAAAAAAACATCATTAATACATTTACCGTCGGATCTCTTTCAACGTCGTTAATTTATGATAAACCAGATTCTCATTAGATTTCTATTATTATTGTTGTTGTGTAGTTTCTGGTTAAGTCAATAATTTCATTGTCTTGTGATATTAGTTTTACATATTAATTAGTTACAATTTATTTATTTTTATCCTTATATCAATTTTGATCTATTATTATACCCTGATAGCTAAATGTCGTATGGTTTTCTTTTTACGTAGCCAAACAAATCTTTTATTTAAAGGATTCATAAATAAAGGTAAAAAAATCATTAAAAAAAACCAAAAACAAAACGTAAATCGATAGGTTTATAGTTTTAAGAATTCCAATCTGAAAGTTAATAGATGTTTATCAACTTTAATGATTCTTTATCTTTTATAATATACCCATGTTACTATAGCGATCTATTACATTTTCGCACATGTGCAATATAACATTCAGTATCATCATAGTAGCCGGGTAATACTTTTAGGGGGGTTCCCTTTACCGACAACAATAACATTACATCATTCATTACGTGAGATCTTTTTATGTGTGACGTCATTATTCAGTTGTGAAATTGTGAAAATTCTATAAAGTTTAGAGAATCCCGGACGGAGTTAACAAATTTTGTTAAATCAATGTTTGTTTGTTTTAAGTTTTTATCCGTGTAAACGATGTTTACAAATGATATTGAAACAAACAATTATCTGTTGTTTTGAATTATTTTCACTTTTTCTAGTCAGATAGCAATTTTTCAAATCAGATTAAAAATCAATATAAAATAGCTGATTGTGAATTTGTTGGTAAAAAGAAAGCTTTGCATTCAGTTTGGAACGGTATGTGAAAAATGCAAAACCTATATATATATATATATATATATATATATATATATATGTTTTGCATTTTTCACATACCGTTCCAAACTGAATGCAAAGCTTTCTTTGATAATAACATAATATTCATTAAACAATATGGTAATAACAACAACAACAACAACACACACACACACGTATATATATATATATATATATATATATATATTGATCACAATAAAGATTGGAACGGTATGTGAAAAATGCAAAACCTATATATATATATATATATATATATATATATATATATTTTTTTTTTTGCTTCATGTTATCTGTGGTTTCAGCTTTCTTACAAAACATTTACTACGCCACTGCATATCTACTACATATTCACTTTTATTATCATATCTACTACTAAGTAATTTTATTATCAGTTTTTATGTTTGTTGTTTCTTTAGTTTTACTTTTTATTTGTTTTTATTTTACTTCTTTTTATTACATTGGCCGTTGGCAGGTTTTATCTAAGAGTTTTATCTAAGTTTTATTTTTTTTTACTTTGACGAACTAAAGGTGCCGCTGCAAACATGAATGATACTGAAAAAAATAATGTCTTTATTGTGATCAATATATATATATATATATACGTGTGTGTGTGTGTGTTGTTGTTGTTGTTGTTATTACCATATTGTTTAATGAATATTATGTTATTATCATTAGTTTATCATTAATAGAATTTCCGAAATGTGACAACTGGCACATCAAAATTTAACTGTTATTTGTGTTATATATTTAATACCCCTGAGCTGGTACCGCTGCTGGTGGAGTAAAACTCCGCGAGGGTATCCATAACTCAGTAGGCAGTACTTTGTACTGTCAGAAAATGTACTATTTATCAAAATTTTCAGTCGTCTACAATTTGAAATTTATTTAAACCTAAGGTTTGTTCCCTCGTGCAGGGCGTTCCTTGGCTGAATTTGGGTTGATGTAGTTTTGGGGCTTTTGGTTCGTTGTTTTCGGCTTTTCGGCTAATGTTTTTTGTGTGTCGAACATTTTGGTCTTAGTGTCACTGATGAGGAATGAATTTTCGAAATGTGCACATCTGGCACATCAAAATTTTACTGGTATTTGTATTATATATTTAGTTTAAATTAGTTTTATCGCTTAGGTTATGCTATATTCTTAAAAATGTATGGAATATTGATTTTTTCACTGGAGGAAATATTATTATGTTTAAAGCTACCAAACATTGTAAAACAAATATGATTTAAAAATTAAAATTGTATTTTATCCCAACAATAAACTCGTCTATTAATTAAAACCTAGTCTCTATAATTTTTATTTTCTGTATTTTGTTAAAATAATAGTAATTCCTAAAATTCGAAATGAAATTTATTATAATAAAAAAAGAGAGCTTGGTTTTTTAAATCCAGGTGTTATTATTTTGTGAAATATGAATAATCTTTATTAAAATATTGATACCTTAATCTTTATTTAATCTTCAACAGAAAACACACCTCAGTTTTTGTACAGAATTGCATATGTGAAAATCACCTCCTTAATCTTTTCAATATCAAATACTTTAAATAAGAGTATAATCGTGTTATTATATAATAAGAATTTTCCTCTGTTTTTTTTCTTAGTACGATCTAAATAATTAAACGTGTTGTCCACAAAATCATTATTATCTTAAGTTTCCTTTTTTATTTTACAGCTGAAAGACTTATTAAAGTTTTTGATGGTTGCATCGGTATTTATGTTTGCGGCCGGCATTATTTACCATGCAAATATTTACCCAAATCATACATACAGCGCATTTTCGTTTGACAACTGGCGGTTTTGGCAACTGCTAAAAATACCATACTGGCAAATATATGGAGAATTGTACTTGGATACTTTAGAAGGTAAACTGTTTTGTTAATCATACATTTGACATCCGTGTGCTATAGAATGTAAATATATCGATTTGAACCAATAATCATGTGTGGATCAGCATAACATCTGTTAGGGTATCCAATGTTAATGTTTTAGTGATTGAGTATTGAGGCAAGCGTTACCACGAAGGTGTTACAGAATTTTGTATTTAACCGATGACAGTTTTGTTAAGTCTGTCTTTTAGAGAATTTTCTTTCTTTTTCAGTCAAGTTTAAGATTATTCACAACTAGTAATAATTAACATGTCAGTATAGTATGATTTTAGATGTTCTCTGTTCTTAAATGAAACATCGTTGTCTTTTAGGGATGAAAATTATTTGAAAGAACAAATAGAACGATAATTAAAAAAAAACGAAACTTAAAAGTAATAGAAGGATAATAGTTTTTAAGTCGCACACAATCTGATGGCAGATTATTATATTGGCAATTACATAGAAACGCTTTGGCAGTTTGTTAAATGAAGCAATTAACGACACGTGTATTTCAACTGTTTAGTTTTTTGTTTTTAGAATTTGCACCTAAAACACAAGCATACAAAACCATATAAAATCTAATTTATTAGGGCTTTTTTAAAATTTGGCATCGTGATTTGAACGTTGGCTAGCATGAATTTGTTTCACTTGATGACACATTTGACAAATGTTCTATAACACAATCCTTATTTCAAATGTATTTAAAGCAGTGTTTTTTAATTTTAGGCAGAATAACCATTTTTTTTTTGTTATTACTATTCACTGTTTACTTATTTATGAAAATAGATTAATGTATTAACTGCCTTCAAACTGTGAAGATTCAAAAGCATAATTGTCTAAGTAAAGGGTTTTGCAAATATGAGGTCATTAATATATTCTTTAGTAAAATAGAGTTTGTTCATTAAAATAACGCTCCATTTCCAAATTTCAATCTAAAAAGCAAAGTAAATTCTTTGAAACTGATTAATTTAGTTCAACTGTGTATCCTTATATTAAGTAGGGGTTTGAAAATTACATTTAGCATTACTGATATTAATTTTTTTGTCAATCAATAGTCTGAAATTTTACAGTAAGTGGTTCCAATATGTATTTTTAATCGTCTTTTTATTTTGTTCTATGTTTAGTGATAAACTGACAAATTTGTTGATGCACCATTGAAAATGATTACAAAAGTTAAAGTTAAATCTGAAATTTACAGTTTCGTTACATCTTCTAATAATACGGATTTTGAAATTTTCTCGACATTTATTTCTCACGTCTGAAATATTTTATACAAAGTTTAGAGACATCAAAAATCATCTCTTCAGTTTGTCTTGTCGGTCTGCATTGCTACCGGGACGTCCAACCCGATATTTTGTCAGCAAAACAACTTCCACTATAAATATATATTGATGGAACTGGGCAAAAATGTAAACTGAATATAGACATTCTGTCACATAAAACATTTAATATCAAGAGTAATTTAAGATTTGGTCCCCAAAGTCATTTTTTGACGAGAAGATTTGTTTTTAACTTGACTGCTTTCATTTTTATATTCATTTCTATTTTTTTGGGACTCACTTTGTGTTTTGCAACTGCAAACGAAACCGTAATAAATGTTATATCACGTTAGGTTCCGACGGAACAGATTGCACAAATAATGAAACAATATGGAGTACTGATCCAACAGCAGAACGATGTTCTGAATACGACTGGTTGGCGATATTTATTGCAGCTGTGTATATGATGCTTGTTAACTGGTTACTGTTAAATATTGTCATTGCCATGTTTAGGTAAGTTTTACAGCTTTTGACTTGTATCTATAACATTACCTGTCATTTTGGTATAAAAGAGATAGCATAGCACACCCCAGGACTATTATTCGTGTGCCCTAAAAATGTGATATATATTCTATGATCTGCGAACAGAAAGGACATGAGGTTTATGGTAGAATGCGTTGAACTGTTGCTCAAAGCCATCAAAGCCTGTAGAAGCAGTACATCCCATTTTTGATATTTGTATAATAAATGTAACTGTTTTTAAACCAGCTGTCAAAGTTTTCAACCACTTACATTCATATACAAAATGTCATGTTTACCGCTCGAGAGGAAACGTATTAATACTAATTACCGAAGTCTCCGAATTTTCACTGCTTCAAAAATTATGTTCAAAGTCCGCTATTGTGTTTTTATTCTTATCGTTGGTTCTAATGAACATTGAGTAATTTAACTATTATATCTTTTGTGTATTAACCTTCAAGTACACTTTGTAGGAAAGAATGGTAAGTAATATCTTTTTAGAAAACATCATTTCTATGTTATTTTTTACAGTTTTTATTCCCTAATGTATTTGTGTAACTTTAATAACTAAACAAATGTTGAATTAACATATACAAATAATTAATGTGTTTATTTTAGTTCCCAGTATGAGCGAGTACACAGCACATCGGAGCAAAAATGGAGACACCATCGTAACATTGTTGTCACTGATTACCAACACAGGATACCATCGCCAATTAATCTTATAATTAGACCAATAAAAATTTTAATAATTGGGTGTGTAGTAGGTAAGTATTTATAATTCTCTTTTTGATTTTCTTTTCTATTGTTTTAACCTTTCATGCGCACTTCTGACGTAATATTTCATCCTGTTCTCAGTCCGTCTGTTTACTTTGAGTTTTTTTTATCTTAACCAGGATTTCTCTTTTTGTTTAAAATAATTTTACGAATTTTATTATGTTTGTCTGTAATGACCTGAAGGTTTTCACGTTTATAATTGTTTTACTTGAATATTGAAAAGAGTTATGTCCCTTTTTACTTAGATATAATTAACATAACATATAAAATCATAAAACTCTTTCTAATCTTAGTCTTGACTGACATAGAATGACAACGAATGTACATTTGTGATAACTTTGTGTGCATATTGAAACCATTTTCTTGCTGCTAGACTACCTCATGAAATCAACTTCCTTTTACAAATTGCTGAAACTTTGTGACCTTATTAATTCCTAAGAAAGTGAGTGACCTTATTATTTCCTATATTTGTGAGTGACCTTATTAATCCATCTAGGAATGAGTGGCCTTATTAATTCCTATAGTAGTGAATGACCTGATTAATTTCTATGATAATGAGTGACCTTTTTCATTTCTTTAGTAGCGAGTGACCTTATTTATTTCTGTAGCTGTGAGGGCCCTTATTAATTCCTATAGCAGTGAGCAACCTTATTGATTCCTGTAGTAATGAGTGCCCTTATTAATTCTTATAGCAGTGAGCAACCTTATTGATTCCTATAGTAGTCAGTGACCTTATTTATTTCTATAGTAGCGAGTGACCTTATTAATTCCTATAGTAGCAAGTGGCCTTATTAATTGCTGTTGTTGTGAGTGACCTTATTAATTCCTATAGTAGTGAGTGATCCTATCAATTAGTGACATAATCATTATGCTTTCCTCTGTTGTACTCAGACTAGGCTAACTATCGTTTCTTTTCGGCATCAGTACTGGTCATGTTCAAACCCTGACTTTCTCATATCCAAGACTTTTTCATTTGAAATACTACCTCCTCGCCAAGTGTTCCACAAAAAGGAAAGATTATTAACAAGTTAATCTGGTGTCAAGATAATATAACTTTTCGCAGTGGTATGCTAAATTGCAACATTCTGATTCGATGAACTAGCACCTTAAAGAAAGGTCGCTCTAAGTGTTCGCTAGTACAAAACAGACGATAAAACACACTGGCTCACCTCAGAGTACTAAAACATGTTCTTAGAATAATCTTTGAAGTTTCAAATCCTGTCCTATTCGCAAACAGCTACAACATTGTAAACATTCACATATTTCATTGGTTGTGTGGACTATTTCTCATTTCATGGACCGGACAGGCAATAAAAATATGATACGGACCAAAAAGAAGCAGAGGTCTATATCGTAGTTTTGGTCTGTCTGTCCGGTCCATAAACTTTCATATAGCCCGCATGTGTTATATTATACCTAATGGTACTAAATTAAAAAAGAGTAACCAGCAATATTCTGTAATGAAGTAGTTCTTTTCAGACCATGATTGTTGACGTATTGCAATTGCCGCTCTTGACTAACTCTACATTTGTGTTAATCCACTGATTTAACTGTTTGGGTTATATGAACATGTAGACAGTGTTATATTACGTCATTAAAATTATCATGTGACTTGAGCAAATACAATACAGACCGGAGCCTCCGGTCTGCATTGCAAAGTACGACAAGGAATGAAAACAATGCATCAATTAGAAAAACAAATTTATGAGGTAAATATTCAACACAAATACCTGTAAAATTTTGAAGTGACATTTATGCATATTTCGGAATATCGTTTCTCATATTCATTAGGACACTAGAGGACAGAAAAGTTTGATAGATAAAAACATAACCCAAACAATTTAGAATTAGTGAATCTAAAGTCTAAACTTGCATGAATCCAAATCCAGCAAAGGAATGCTTTGCATCAGAGAACAAACCTTAGTTTAAAAAATAAATATAAATTAATAATATAATATATTTAAGCATTGAACATTCAAGTTTTTGTAATTATGGTGCTATAACACACAAGGGTTTCCCGGCAAAATGAATAACACGCGTTATGCATATATTTCATGTCTTTTTATTTTAATCTTCTAGGCAGTATCCCTGTTAGAAATTTACCAAAATTCGCACTGAACAGAACTAACGATCAAATGATTGAAAAAGTGCAAGAAACAAATAACATTTAATCGATATCATATTCATAAATTCATAATACTGTTGAAGTATTTATTTTGGCAGTGTATTTATATTGGCGCTTTTAATGTTAGATTAATTTCCGCCAATATCAATACACTTCAACATTAATTTTAGCTCACCTGTCTAAGGGAAAATATTGACAGCACCTATATAAATACAGGCTAAATGTTCGAGACCCTCAAATATGCCAAACATAATACGCGCTAATAAAAATACTTCTACAGATATTTTATTTACTTTAACTACGATAAACACGTTCTTACTAGAATAGAAACAACACAACTGTTATCATGGAAAACAATGGTTGTAAAAAAAATAGATGCGGATTTTTTATATCATTTGGTGTATGTTTACATTTCGATGGGTCGAGGACCTTGTGTATTGTAATTGAAAACATTCTATTCTTACGCAAGTGATACGTCCGTTGTTTGTTACGCTCTCACAATCAGCAACGGTTTAATAATGAAGTTAATTGGAAAACAATGAATATAAATATAGCAACATTATCAACCAACAAATCAAGAAGGTGTATATTTTGCTGGAGTAACCCGACTGCTTTAAAACGAGATGAAAATTATGTAAAAAAAATAGTCACCATAACTACGAATATTACAAACAACTATAATGAATCATATTAAAATTTACAATAAAAAGAACCAGTTAAAACATAAGTGACTAGTTTTATCATTAAAAATTAAATTTTAATTACAATCATCCAACTAAATTTATAAAAAATTGCTCAATAATATATATATATATATATATATATATATATATATATATATATATATATATATATATATATATATATATATATATATATATATATATATATAGTCAGTCATACCTGCCTTAAAAGCAATCTTTCTATAAGGACCACATACTTATAAAGGCAAATAACATGCTCTTCATTCATATTATTTGAACTTGTATACAAAAACCACCATGTAGCCTTTAGAGACAGTTTTGTCTATATATATATTTATAGGAGCAAATGCATGTGCAAGAAAACATGAAACACCTGGTAAGTGTCGAAATTATATGTTCGTTAAAAAATTAATTTAATAGCAAATATAGACAACGTTTATCAAAAGATAAAATGAAATATCTACAGCAACAAGATATCTTAGAAAAACTAATCGAGAATTCATTCTGAGGATATGCATTATGAATTTAAGTAAAACACAGACAATTTTTTAACAAGTGTTTGTGGATCTTTAAGATCAAATGAAGTAGAATTTTTTTCAAACTTGGTTCTTTAAAAAATAAACAAATTAATGATAATGTATTTTTTGAATCAACGAAGTGTGTTTAAAACAATTTATCGGAAAGTGATCTCATTCGATCCTTTAGCAAATTCACAAATGTAACAACACACAAAAATAACCTTGGAAATATTTTACTTGCTTTAGAATTTGTTGACGTAAAAACTGCCTACAACTAATTTGATAATAAAATAGAAATTTTTCTGATAAATGAATCGGAACGATTTTTGTCTTTACCAACTATATTTTTTGGCAGAACTCTCTACACAAGATTTAGACAATCAGAGGAAATTTGCAAAGACAAGAATTGAAGAAGAAGGTATTTAAAAAAAAACAGATACAAGTCGATTTCCACATCCCAATCACAATTTGCTTATAAATATTCAAAGATGTTTAAAAATGAAAAAAAATAACGGAGGTGTTTCCAAACAAGGATAGAAAAAAAAAAACACACGTACCAAATTTCGTCAATATTTGATCACTATACCAGTGATTTTGTCTTGAAACTATTAATCGATGAGATCGCATTGTGTAAGTTGTCCGAGTTTCGACCAATCTATAAGGAGTAACCAAAATTGCTTCATGCTTATTCGGGGTTGCAAAATCTGTTACTTTTTGATCAAAATTTATCAAGATATTTTAGCAACGAACATACTGACCAAGTTTCCTGCAAACAGGACACAACATGAGCTATTGTCTTGTTGACCGCTCCTGAAGACAAGAATGGTGTTTGATCCCTTTTTACAACCGAAATCCATCAATGAAACACGGAAATGGATTAAAGCTAACTAATGGCTTTTCTCTAGCCCGGTTGACAGGAGGCGGTTACCTTTGCGGAGCAACGGGTTTCACTTCCCTTGTAAGAATTCAAACAAAAACCACTAAGGACGCTCAGCTGGTAAAGTGCTCGCTTCGTATGTGTTTGGTTAATATTATCACAGATGTCATCATACTATGCAAAAATTTTAATAACACGTTTAGATTCCAATTCAATGGTGGAAATTCATATGTTTATCTTTAATCTTTAAGTTTTTAAAGTTTTAGTTTGCTTTTGAGATTGTCATATGAACATAGATCGGTATGTTTGTTTTTGGGTATTTTGAATATTTATTAACTAAAGATTAACTAAAAACAGGGACTCTTTGCTGCCGATTTGTTGTTTATTTGACCAAAACAAACTGTCGATAACCCTGCACCAATCAGTATTTTAAATTAAGTTATCAAAATTTACATTAAAGAAATTTACCACTAAAATCATGTACTTAGTAGCTGATAAAGCAACACAGAACAATATATGTGTGCACTACTGAAATTAAACTACACAAAGTCTTCCTGTGCAGTTAAACTGCTACTGAAGGGGCTGCAGCCATCTGACTTTTATAATTTTTGACAATTCTTTTTCTTCTTTTCAGAACAATTAATGAAAGGAGAACGAAGAAAAACCCAGACTGAACACATTCAAATTTCGTTCAGACAATCAAGGAAACAAAGAACAACGACTTTAAAACAAAACATTAACTGATCAATCCGCCTTTTAATTCATTCATTAATTAAAAAAAAGTCGTTTGTAACAATCAAGCAAACTAAAAAAAAAAAATAAATAAAATTAAAAAAATATAATATATATATATATATATATATATATAAACAAATACCAGCTGAATTTTGTTGTGCCATATGTGCACTTTTCGGAAAATCATTCCTCATCAGTGACACTAGGGGACGAAAAGTTTAATAGATAAAAACATAGCCAAACAGTTGAAAAACAATGAATCTCAAGTTCCAAAATTATATGAATCCAAATTCGCCTAAGGAATGCTTTGAGAACAGACCTTAGTTTTAATTAAATTTCAATTAGGATGGCTGAACATTTTGCTAAATGGTACATTTTCTGACAGCACAAAGTACTGCCTACTGCGTTATGGATACCATCGGGAAGTTTACTCCACCATAGACATATATATGTTTGTGTTGTGAGAGTAAGACTATTTTTTTCCTAATGTTTTCATAATTTTTTGCTAACGTTTTTATAATTTTTTGCTGACGTTTTTATAAATTATTGCTAACGTTTTTACTAACGTTTTTATAATTTTTTGCTAACGTTTTGATAATTTAATACTAACGTTTTTATAATTTTTTGCTAACGTTTTTATAATTTTTTGCTAACGTATTTACTTACGTTTTTATAATTTGTTGCTTTATAATTTTTTGCTAACGTTTTTACTAAAGTTTTTATAATTTTTTGCTTACGTTTTTATAATTTTTTGCTAACGTTTTTACTAACTTTTTTATAATTTTTTGCTAACGTTTTTATAATTTTTTAGACTTTTGAAGGATGAAAACTCAAGCAAAATATTGTTTTATTTATGTTCTGTTACATGTATAAATATTGATCCAACTGATTTGATTAAGATCATAATTTTTCAAAAATGAATTACCTCCAACTTTATTCTGCTCTATCGAGACAAGTCATGTTGTTTTTACATAATATGTACCAAATGTCATATGTGACGCGCCACGACAAAAGGTACAATTCAACAAATTTTTCGAAAATAATACTGAAAATTTTATACTTCTAAGACAATTATAAGTATGAAAAATACTGCATCAAACATGTCACACAAAAACTCATCAAAATCTAAATTACGTTATAACTTCGTTTTTGACATCAAAGCCACGGATATGTTACGTCTCAAAACTAGGGTGGTACTATTGGTCTGGCATATCTATACAAACAGTTTTGTCTTTATAAACTAAATCCTGCTTCTGAAGTAATATCGTTTTGGTTGTTGTAATGATGATGTTTAAAGTCATAATAACGTTTTTCAGCTATTTGGGCTAAGACCGGGGTAATTAATTTCTACAGATTAAACTAAGAACAAGTTCGTGGTTGCCGGATATATGCAAAAAAAAAAAAAAAAAAAAAAAAAAAAAAAAAAAAAAAAAAAAAAAAAAAAAAAACCTTAGCAAAATGGACACAGCGGACGGGCAAAGTTTCGGGGCTTGCTCCATCCGCTCCAGAAATAAAAAAAATGGCGAAATTTAGCAAAACATAGAATGGAAAAAAAAAGGATGTGAGTAGTAAGGGGTAGCGCGGATGTTAAGCGGATGTTCTTCCGTAGCCTAGCGGATAAAAGCGGTCTGAAGTTAATGGTAACTCCAGACATCATAAATATACGGGATATATGCCAGATACAAACGCTCTGAATACTTTATATATATGAGATGTATATGCTTAAATCCTTTCTGTAACAGTGCTACTGACTATGTATAGACGTTCCTTGTACCTTATCTTTCCTCCTTCATTCCGTTTTCAGTTGTGACGGAGATACCCAGAGGATGCAGAGTTAATACAGCGGACGTTTAACGTTTGTTGCTCGTATATGTCACGGATTTACATCGTACATCGCGGAAAGTAATCCTTTAAAAAGTTTTGTGAAGCTCATTTCTTTTTTTTGATAAAATCGCAAGTGGTCGTTGGATAGAGCGTATGAAGCACATATGCAATGGGTACACGATGCATTGCGTTTTCCAACGAACGACTAGATTTTTCTAGTCATAATTTATATCCTCTTTGCATTCCTAAGTGCAGTGGGACCGGGCCTTTTCATTATGTCAACACTTTTACTTACACTCGACTTGTTGGATTATTGTGCCACACGCGCAATTCTGTCTGAAAAAAATCTTCACGTATGTGTAACCAGTCAATTAGACACCCGAAATACAAATGTTATGACCAAGTCTGAACGCAAAAAAAAAATTGTAAAACAATTTTATCGTCCGCTATATTCCCTCTGCATCCTCTGGGTATCTCAATACCTAAATATAAATACAAAGTGTATATATTTGATCGCTAATTATATACTTTCCCTTTAGAAGGTGATATGAGACTTTATTTGATAAAAATTTCAACAATACAAGAAGTTATCTTATCTTTTTTCCCGTTTTGTTTTTCTTCAAATGTTATCGTTAACCAATTTTTCTTAAAATGAGCAATTCTAAAGGACAGTTTCTGTCTGGATCATACACAGCCAACAAACCAACCAATCAACAATCTAACAAACGAGAATCTCTGTTGTGTTCATGACAATAGATTAGGCTAACAATGACAGAATGATTATCATCACCATCACACTAGGTATCGCTCTTCAGATTCCATGTTGCTTACATGGTACACTATCTGTTTTTAAATGCTCATTGCTTATCAATCTCCTACAAGTCCCTCATTTAATATTTCAACTATGGTTTTGAATATAAGTATATAATCAAGTGTTTGGCAAAACAAAGTTTATTTTAACTATGGTTTTGAATAAAAGTATGTAATCAATTGTTTAACAAAACATCGCTTTTTTAGCTTTTGAATTTTGTATATATGGTCTATTGGGTTGATAGTTTGTGACCTTTAATAGTGCTTTATCTCACTGGACTACTACTTCAAACTCATCCGAAGTCAGGGGTATCATTATCGTGATTGTATTTTATTGTTCTGCCTTGCTGTACTGTTTGATTTTTTTAAAATTTACTTTTTATAATCTCTCTCTCTCTCTCTCTCTCTCTCTCTCTCTCTCTCTCTCTCTCTCTCTGGGTCTGTCATTATGATATGCATTTAAGTAACATCACAAGGCATTGGTACTCAGTTGATATAAAGAGTGCCCTAGCGGATCACAACGTCTCATTGTTCATATACAGAATGGTCCTTGTTGGAGCAAGCTGTCCCGGCGATGCGAGATAAAGGGTCTTGCCTGGCCCTGGGCATTCAACCATTACCTATTCATTAACATTGTTCTTGTCAATAAATCAAATGGAATTAAATTTAAAATAAAATAAAGTAAAAAAAAAATAAATAAATAACCTATTAATTAAAAAGATAAAAAATAATACATCTATTAATTGTTCAAAAGATCTTTTACTTAACCTTTCCAGGGCTTTGTAAATGTAAAAACTGAGCAGAAAAACTGTAACTCTAAGTTTGTTTGGCTTTTCACACGAACTGTGAAGAACAAATGTGGTTTGACTTAACCATATAGAGCCACTACTTTAAACTATTAAGTGATAATGATGACTTAAATAAGTGTATGTCCCCAATCAAATATTACTAGCATAACCCCATGCTATTTATTTCTAACAACCAGTTTAATAAAGTCTTACTGAGCGGGTAGCCAAATCAGCGATAAATCGATCACAAGTTGTTCCATGATTTTTTGAAATGTTTTTGGAGCTGTACATTTTGTAGAAAACAATTATTTAGAATGTTCTTGTTTTAGAAATTTATCAAAATTAAGGTCTTTTATGCAAACTATATAGTGTGATTCAAGTTTTGATTTAAAACCGGGACAGCACGCTTCATTTGTTTACATTGACAACAATGGTGGTCCGTAGCTTTATAGATCTTGTCTGCTAAATATTATGGACTTTAATGCCAAATTATTAATCTCGATCTTTCCATTTCATTCTAAGGTAAAACATAATTTGAGATGATTAAATTCGTTATTTAATATCCTGACATTCCGATGGTCAGCCAGATTGTTTCTTTACATCGACTCATCGAGGTTCTGTTGGGAATAACTACCGACTCGAATTGATAATGAAATTGTAAAAATAATTTAGGGACTAAATCATCATGCAAAAGTTTTTGTCTTTGTTTGCAAATACTCGTTTCCATTAAATCGTTGATTAACAACATGAATAAATAAGGAAGCAACAGACAGAAATGTTATACTTCAAGTAGTTTCAGTGAGAAAAAAACTACACCACGTTGAGACACCCCGCCAAAAATTAATGTTGTTTTACGTCATTTTTTCGCATTGTGACCTAAGGGCTGAATTGTACCTTTTGTCGTGGCGCGTCACATATATAAGCAGCTGTGAAAAAAAAAAAAAATCTTTAAGTTTGATACTTTATCTTTAATTGGAAATCTTGTAATACTAGGAGAGATCAGTAACAAGAATTCATAAAATGACTTTCTTAAAAACAAAATTTATTGAACATTCCACAGTACATGACAATGAAGATGAACTTATTTTATTGTGTGCCCGTCACCATTAAATTTTATATGTACAGAAAACACACACACACACACAGTGGTGTAGGAGTGGTGGAGGATGTTAAATGGACTTTTCTCTTGCATAGAATTATACGTGTGGTATTATGATGAGCTTGTTTTTTAAATTTGAAGCAAGCAATTAATTCAGTTTTTGTTTATTAAAAGTATCATTTGTTGAATGTTTATTGCATTCTCTTTTCTATGGTTTAATGTTAATTTAACAAATCGTTGCATTATACTAAACATTTCGATTTTAGTGGTTTGAAGTTAAATATTTGTTCGTGTTATGAAGAAATTCCCTTGTGTACTTACCAAGTTTAAATTAAAATTTAATTTCTTTAGAAATATGATTTTAACACATTGCAGTAGTTTATTATACAACCCAATCCACATTTTTATCTTATTCAATCAATAAGATTACATATTTGATTTATTTTAAACTTTGGCGAGAAGATTCATTTTGTCAAGATATACCTTTTATTAAACAAATAATGGCATATAAGTGCTTATAGAACATTTAGTATAGAATAAGAAATTGTATCTGTCAATTTGCATTTTTTTGGACATAAAAGCAAGTGATTTTCCAAAATAATTAATGGTTTGAATATAAGTGTTCCTTCTTGTTTCTTGCATTTCGATTGCATTATATCTGTATAAAATTTATGAAGATAGTGAATTAATTACTTGGACATTATGTTGCTTAACATCGCATCAGCAATTTTTTAGCTACTTGCTATATAACTGTTAATCTAAAACCAAGTCTGTGTACAAGAATGTATAATATGCTTGTATGTCTTGTATAAGCACCCACTAAGGCAGACTTTTGCTAACGGACTAGCTCAGTATGTTGCAGATATACACACCACTCCCTGAGTAACATTATCCTGGCACCAGATAAACCAGTCAAATTTCATTCCACATAATGTAAACAGCCAGGCAAAGAACAGGTGTCTTAAATTTTATAGTTTTATGACCCAGCTGAGGTTTTAATCTCCCACTCTCAAAACTAACACTCTACTACCGAATCATCAATACGCTCACAAATGTAGTGAACATAATTTATTAAGCTTAGTCACATCTCCATATAGACCGGATCCTGTAGGTAATTAAAAGTATTTAACAATAACTTGCATACCAATCAAAATATTTTTTTTGAAAATGTTTAATCACCCATAATGAGAATACAAAAGTTGTAAGTGGTGATGCAGCTTTTTTAACCTATTCAGTATGTATAGTGCTTTGAATTTTGTGATTCTATCACAGAATCTGTTTTACCATTTCATCCTCATTTTATATGCAGCGAATATTCAGTGGGTGTGGTTATAGTACTATTAGAGGGCCTCTACCACTTACTTTACCGATTTACCTCCTTTCATCAAATTATAAATAAACATGCCTTGTATGTCAATTAAATCAAAGTACTGAAAGTACTGTTATCTGCAATTCATTAATAAATCCATGACTGGATGGAAGTTATACATTACACAAGATTATGTCACAAAAAATAAATAACGAAAAATATATATATTTATATTTTATATTAATTTAATTAAATGATAATGAAATACAGTTTAGTAAATCTGGCAACAAAGAGCATATTTGACTCGTTTATTAGCCATCATCTGTCATATAATGGCCTCAAATGAACGAAGAAATGCTATCTGAATTCTTTATTGTTGTTGGACCGATCAATTATTTTAACCCATTTTATGATCTTTAAATTGTTTTGACTGCTTTCTTAAAACAAATATTCACCTTATCTTAACAAAAAAAAAAAAATCCTTATCAAAATTATTGGACCAATAATTGTTTAAAAAATATTTCAATATACATTATACTCTGAAAAAAAAAAAAACAGTACTCTTATAACAAAATGGTTGACTACTGTACCTGTGTTTGATTATTTTTTTTACAGAAAATAGCCTGTAACTGCACAAATCACAAACATGGCCTTGATCATTGACTCTTACCCCATTTTGAAGGTTACCTCAAGAAAAAGTCAAAACTAATAATCCCATTACCTGTTCAAATAATCAAGTTATAATAATTTCAACCGCTTTCTATAATTTTTAAAATTAAAACCCAAAACATGTAACCCATTCTCGACCTAATTTCACTAAATGGACAAACTATAGGCTTAAGACCCTAGGGAAGCCAAATATCACATCAGATTTTTTTTCACCTTGATCTAGTTTTAGCAACACCAGGAACAAATTTGAATTGCACCATCCCATACAAGCTTCTGACCAAGTATTACTGAAATCTTTCAAGCAGCTTCATTTTATGTGTTGGCAGACTAATGCATAGACACATACACACATGTACAAAAAGACACATGCCGCACCATGCCTTAAGTTCACATGGCCTTTTGCACTAAAAACATTAAATTCGATTTAAATTACAGTTGCACATATTTTAAATGTATCTTCAAACAGTTGACTAGTAAAAATTAACAATTTAGAAGCCAAAAGGATGCTACATGTAGCACTAACTTTTAACAAAAAGATTTCCAATATTTCAACCTTTTAATGCCCAATGGGAATAAGCCCTAACATTTGAAAATATGAAGCCCTTCGCCTAAACTGAAAGTTGCTTAATATAATCAAGTTTGGCCATGTAGTATAGTAAAAGTTTGAAGTGAAATTTTATGTCAAAACATAATGTAACACTACATTAGCTCTGTGTAAAGTTTTGATTTATTCGATTATTTTCCAAATTCAAATTTGAAGAAATAAACTTCTGTTACTTTTGATTTTTTGGATATAGATATTTTTTAATCTAAAAAGAGCTAAACATAAAAATGTGAATTGTATGATGCAAGCTATTGCTTCTGGCAAAAAATATGGTGTCATATAAACACATATCGAACAAATCAGCTTAATAACTGAGAAATACATGTTCTACTAAAGGTTACCAAAGCAATATCTCCTTGATTTTGTATTACCAAATGATGTTTGAATCCATGTTTGTTTAAAAAATTATCAGTGAAGATGTAATCTGTAGAACATTATGAAAACATAATCATTTGTATGTATGTCTCTTGACCAGAAATGAAATAATCATATTGCATTCAAAATGGCATAAATATAATTTGTCTATGCACACAAAATTGAAAAGCCTTCAGTTGAAGTAAAATGACATTGTGTTGAAAGTCATTATGATGGAATAAAAGTTATTCTGATGTTTCGAAATCAGCTACTAGACATTGTGATCACTCCGTGACAATAATGAAGAGACTGTAGTATCAGACTGAGATTTCACCCTGACACAAACACAGATACAGAAAGTCAAGAATATCTATGAGGATGTCACAAAACTTCTGTATTGAGATATTCTAATATAAAATTAATTTGAAAAATTTTAAAATTTCATTGGTAAAAAAACGAAAAAATTTAGGTCACTTCTCAATGACTCGAATGGAATTAGCCAAGTCATTTCACATGCCGGAGTGTGAGATAATCCAGAACAAATAAAAACAAACATACCAGTCCTATGAAATTAAATTTGTACTACCTTTTAAACAAATTTTATGTAACAAATGGTTAAAACACAAAAACTTTTGTACTCTTTGGAAAATACATTTCAACAATAATGGTCACATCAAAAATAATGTTTTTAGATATTTTTTTTTACACATATAACAAGTAGCTTTTAATTAAACTTCTGGTAAATAATGTTGATAACCCCTACATTGTGCCACATGTAACATCAATTTTGACTTTAAAATAAATATCTGTACAAACTAGCAGACAATTTATCAAATGAGGAGCATACACTTTACATAATAGTTGGAACAAACTCAATCATGTTCCAACACAGTACAGACATACACTCCATATTCAAACTCATTTTTTATACATTTATGCAGTCCTTGAAACAGATTACAAAATATACATTTATATAACAAGAAATTTGTGATATATATATATATATATATATTCCCATGTACATTTCCAAATGAGATAAGTGAACAAGGGAGACAATCCCTTTATTTCTCTATGTAATATACATATTTAAAAGACTAAGAGCTTGTGATACATGCATTTAAACAGAGTATTGATACAAACTCAATACTTGCTATAATGCAGAAGTTAGACACTGAATTCGAAGGTAAACCTAATGATGTCTTCAGACTGTCTATAAAGTAAAAAAAAAATGGGACAAAATACTTTTCAATATCAAACTAAGTTATGGAGTGTATTTGAGTAATCATGTTTTATGGCCCAGTCAAGATTCTTTCACTTATTTCGAGGTGGTCAGTTCTGGGATGGAGGAGGAAACCAGAGAACTGCGGGAAAACCACCAACCCTTGGCAAGGTAACTGACAAACTTTCTCACACTAGGATCTGTCGCCAAGTGGGATTCAAACCCAGGCGGTGAGAGGTGCTGTGATCTATAAGCGTGTATTTTAGACCACTCGGCCACCGAGGCCCCTCAAACATGAAGTACAATTGTAAAAAGGCTTTAGTGACTAAGTGGTCAGGATTACAAATAACAGTGCCTCTAATCACATCGCTTCAAATCCATGCAGATCTTGGTGTTTGATTTTATATAATATATCAGTTTGTTTGCTGAAAGTCAGTGCTTTTTACCAGTACATATGGTTTACAGATTACTTGCCTATTGTTAGTGTTTTTTACCAGTAACTATGGTTTTCAGATTATTTGCCTATAGTTAGTGCTTTTTACAGGTTACTATGGTTTCCAGTATGCTTGCCGAGGGTTGGTGCCTTTTCACCAGTTACTATGGTATCATCCACCATCCCTGAAGTGACATCTACCACATCAAAGAAAAAAAATCATGACTCTGATTAACACACCAATACTCTTAATCACTTTTTCTTAATCATATACTAAGAACTATCAACATCTGCCTATGTATGCTATAAAATAAAAAAAATAATACCCTAACAATTCTATATAAATTGTAATTATCATAAATAAACTGAAGAAGATTAAAAATAAACATTTTTACCACTTTATTTGAATACTTAATAAATTTTCATGTAACAAGTTGATAGCTAAACAAAGTGTAAAAAAAATTGAATGCCATTGCCAATTGAGGGTAATAACAGAAGTAAATAAGAAATTAAGAAATACAATTCTAAAATACAGTTAGACCACAACCAATTTCTTTTACATCTTGGTAAGTGAACCTAACGATAGTTGACACAGAAGGGTATAACAAAAGTAATTAAACAAGAAGGCCATGAAGGCCCTTGGCACTCATCTGAAAATGATGCACACTCATCTTGATTTTGGCCAACTATATCTTCTATTATCAAAATACATTTTTTTTCTATAATTTGACCTAGTGACCTACTTATAAACCCAACATGGTCTGTATAAAAACTTGAGCTAGCTTGTCAAGAAGAGCAAGTTTGATGAAAACTAAACTAAAATTTGAGCCTCAGAAGTGTTAACAAGGTTTCTCTATAAATTGATCTGGTGACCTTCTTACTGACCCAACATGGCCCATATACGCATTTGAGCTAGCTCTTATCAAGAGGATCATTCTAAACAAGTCTGATAAGATTGGACTAAAATTGGGGTCTCAGGAGTCTTAACAAGGTTTTTCTTAAATCTGACCTAGTGATCTGCTTATCAACCAACACTAGAAGGCAGTTTCAACGAAAATGTGGCCAAAATTTCGAATATTCATAAAAATTCCGGAAATTAGCCGAAAAATCACCGAAAATGTAATTTTCACTACTTTTTCCGAGAAAAAAATGAATAATGGTGTAATTTTGGCAAAAAAAATGAATATTCGTAATGAGCTTTGCATATCCGTAATGAGGTTGTAATTTTCGATAGCACAGTTACAATTTTCGGCGTACGGTTTCAATTTTCGGTAAAATATTTCCGACTTTAGGAAGGCGACACGCTCTGAAGTTAGGATTACCGTAAAACGAAAAAAAATTTGTTTGTATATATAAATCTAACATCTAAGAAGAAAATACAGAGTATATATAACACCTACGGTAAGATTGAGAATAATAGTAACTTGTTTGAACGACATGGCTTGCCAGAAATCGTCACCAATGAACACGTGACCGATGTTTACAAGTGTGTTGCGTATTCGTGATGTCTAAAATCCACAGGGACTTGTAATTGTTTCTATAAATTTTTTTTTAATATTTTAATATTAACCATACACCATGGGTACTCGGAGACATAAATAATTTGACCATACGACGAATGTTTACATGGATGATTGATTGAGCTGTTGATCGATATTGTCCGTAATTGTATCATAATTAAATTACCAAACTAGTGAGATTCAAGAATTATGTGAAGATTTAAAAAAATGAAATAAAACACGAATCTTTAAAAGATTTTTTCAAGTTATTTTTTGAAAATAGTTGAAGAGGGAGATTAAATTTTAAAAATATAATTTAACTGAAATTGTTGGTCAAATGTGTATTGGTATCTATTCCATAAATATATGTAAATCCCAGTTTTAAGAAGAATTGTATCGGAAATTTACTAATTCCAAAAACATTTTAAGTGAAAAAAAAAAACGTCTAGAACTCTGATTACTTGTATATAAATTGACAAGAAGTTTTGACTTCAAACGAGTTTCATTGCACGTGCCTTTACCAGTTAACCTTTACAAATGTTTTGACAGCTAGGTCAGCTATAATAAAATGGTTATCATTTTCACGAGCGACAATCTGTCCCGTTTTTTTTTTTTCTTTCTTAAACTGTTATTAATTAATTAATTAATTAATTTATTTATTTATTATTTTTTAATTTTTATACTCTTTAATAACATTGGCCTCGGCTTATATGAAGAAACAGTGATAATGATCATACGTTACCGACAAACTAATTAACTGACGAGATTGTAAACGGAAACGCTAATTAGTAGGATGCATATTCTTAATCACCTGTAATATGCTTATTATCACACCTTGAGATGTCTTCAGATCATGTCTGCAGTCATGACCAGGTAGCAAATTAAAACGGGGCAAGTAGTACTTGATACACAGATAATTAATATCAATAAAAGATTTCGTTTGTGATGAGAGAAGTACTTTGCTTTAAGACTGATTTAACATAACTGTTTTGTTTACAACATCCTATTTTTAGATCGCTGTGAACCGACTTTGGATTTCCATTCTTTAATTTAAACAGATAACTAAAAAAATGAGAAATTTTAATAATGTTGTCCAAAAAAAAAAAATAATAATAATAATAAATAAATAAATAAAAAAAATAAATAAATAAATAAATAATAATAATAAAAAAAGTAGCAACCCCAGCATATTTACCTGTGCTGTTAGAATATGTGGAAAATATATACCCTTCTTTGATTTATTATTGTTTTCACCTGATATATCAATTTATACAAATAAAAAATTATACCAAAAAAAATGTAAATAAAATAACTTTTATATACATATATTTTGTTGTTTTGTGTATAAATTTGTAAATATTTATTCCACAGTTTACAGCATCTTGATATCTAAAGTAGAAAAAAGTTACATCACCTGAAATTATATCGTCAATAACTCGGAAAATATCAGGTTATTTTCATTGCTGCATGTAATTATATTATCTATAAGTTCAAAAGTTTATTTTGATATAAAATTTATGACCATACGATTTAAAAAAAAAACCTTAGCAATGTTTTAAAGTTCACGACCTTACAGTGATTGACACCCACGCTGATGTTTACTATCGGCCGCCATCTTTAATTTTACTTTTTCGACGAAGTGTAATGCCAAATTATTCAAAATGTGTCTAAATAAAACAATAGATGTAGATAACGAAGAGTTATTTTAATATTTTTTAGTATTTTTAACCATGGTCTTAAGTTTTAAGTACGTGTGACTATTATTAAATGTAAAATTTGACATATACAAAAACGAACCGTAATGTCGGCAATTTTTTTCTGTAGGAAATGGCCAATTTTTAAAGTTCAAATATATCGTTGTTAGCGGGCCAAAAGCTCAAAAACAGATATGAATAGATCGACAAAAGTATGGAAATTTAAAAAAGTATTTTTCTGAAATTAACCGATCGATCAGATTAGATTTGTTTAAGTTTTATGTGCAGTACCGAAACCGGGATGAAAGCCGGTCGAAGTTTTTTGTCAGAATAATAGTCTATAATAATGTTCACTGGCGACGGAAAAATCTTGTCATTTCATACTTTTTCAGGTTCCAGTAATCATGATTTTAATACTCTGTATTTTCTTCTTAGATGTTAGATTTATCTATACAAACAAATTTTATTTGTTTTACGGTAATCCTAACTTCAAAGCGTGCCGCCTTCCTAAAGTCGGAAATATTTTACCGAAAATTGAAACCGTGCTATCGAAAATTACAACCTCATTACAGATATGCAAAGCTCATTACGAATATTCATTTTTTTTTTGCCAAAATTACACCATTATTCATTTTTTCTCGGAAAAAGTAGTGAAAATTACATTTTCGGTGATTTTTCGGCTAATTTCCGGAATTTTTATGAATATTCGAAATTTTGGCCACATTTTCGTTGAAACTGCCTTCTAGTGCAAACAAGGCTAATATACAAACTTGAGCTAGCTTTTGTCATGCATTCCTGATCAGGTGTGCTAAAAACAAGATTCTGGAACATGTTTGATGGACCAGAACCAGAGCTACAAATGTAAAACAAACAGCTTCTTTTTAACTCAAACTCAAAACCAAGCTAATAATATGATATAAGTTTAAAATAAGTATGCAATGTTTAGAAGTGGTTAATGTCTCAACTTAAATAAATAACACATGAATTTAACACTTTTTGGACAAGACTGATCCCTGAATTTAAAGTCATCAATTCTATGCTATAAATAGACAAATGACAACATAAAATTCATGATAAATTAACAGTGACAGTGGCTAAGACTCTAAACCAAAAAAAACCAAAACACAAAAGAACCAACATCAATTTCCTTTTACAGATAAACTAAAAACTACAGACTATCCTATCCAGGCAAGTAAGGTTTAATTGCCACTGTATAACATCAGGTAAAAGCACAATAATACTAAGTATGAGAGTGGAGTGGAGTGGAATAATGGTGTATTACACACCAGTCAAGAATCTTTCACTTATTTTGAGACGGTCAGTTCTTGGATGTTGGAGGAAACCGGAGTGTCCGAAAAAACCACTGACCTTCAGCAAGCGAAATGACAAACTGTCTCACACTAGTATCTGTCCCGAGTGGGTTTTGAACCAAGGCGGTCGCAAGCACTGTGATCTGTAAGCTCACGCTTTGACCAGTCAGCCACTGAGGCCCCTAAACTCAGTAGGGATTTGAAATCAAAACCTCAAAAAGTACAATTATAATTCCTTACACATAAAGGAAATCAAGTTCTGCCCACTGTTAGTGCTATACATTTATTTAATTTAAATTAAAACTTATACAGCTATTATACAAAATTTTGCCCATTACAATAAAAATTAACCAAGATTCATCTACATATCAGCTAGCTGAAAAAATATTCAACTAAAAAAGTTTAAAATCAGTTATCCTTCACTAAAATTATTGTCAGATTTTGCATGCAATCATAAACAAATAAATAAATAAACCAATCGAATAAAAAGATATAAAAAGATATATATTTATATTATATTATTATATAATATATATTTCAGCAATGACCTTTGACCTCCTGTTCACCTTGATCTTTTAACTTTCAATTACTGACATATTGTTTTAACCCTACTCTTCCCTAAAACAGGTTTTCAAAAGAAATTCTGACTTTAGCCACTGCTTGACATGCTATTTAATTTTATCTTCAACTTCCATGTGACTTTCTATATGGATTTTAAATCTTATCCTTCTTGTGACATCCTAAATATTTTAAATTCAAACTTTGTCCTCTTTTGATTTCAATCTTGACCTGTCTGACCTTAATCTTAACCTCTGACCTGCTTCCTGATGTTAGCTTAATATTTTCTTTTTTCAATTTCAGAAATAGAAATAATTTAATTAACCATAAATGAACACATGTCTATCATAAAATCTCTAAACACTTTACTCATAGAGACTACTTCTTAATATCAAATAAGTTGACCTTGACCTTTAAGACTATGATTTACTGAGAAGTTTGAATTTCCATTGGTGCTTCTATAATAGCAATGAAGCTTTCGGCATCGTCCAAGTCAGATAAGTTTAAATAAATGACATTTTCATCATTGATTTCCTGAACTTTGACAGTCGCTGATTGTATTTCCTCATCTATCGCCTGTGTGTAAACCTCCACTTCGTTTTCTTCATCGCTACTAAAATTACACTGCAATCCTTTCTCTAAATTTTCAGGATCTTTATACTTTCCTATCTTATGACCGGACTCGGGTTCTGTTAAACTATGTACCTTCTTCTTGTGGAATTTAAGTGATTGATTAGTTGTAAATGCTGCATCACACAAGTGACATTTATACGGTTTTTTCCCCTGTGTGGGTATACACATGATGTCGAAGGTTGGTCACATGACTGAATCCTTTGTTACAAAACTTACAGAAAAATTTGTTCAAATTTTTCCCTTCATGCACTGTTGCCTGATGATGTCGCAATTCTGCAGCTCGGGTATATGCCTTTGGACAAATGTCACATTTGAATGGTTTTACTCCTGAGTGAACAACCATGTGAGCTTTAAGATTGCTGTTATAATTAAATCCTCGTCCACATTCTTTACACTTAAAATTACGCTTATCTTCATGTCGATTCATGTGATTTCTGTACCCGGTCTGTCGGGAAAATTTCATTCCACATACTTTACATTCATAAGGCATGTCACCAGTATGATCTCTTGTGTGTTCGATCATTGCTTTTTTAGAAGAATAGTCATGCCCACAAATGCTGCATTGAAACATTTTATCCCTGGGTCGTTTTCTACCTTGATGTGTGTACATATGTTCCTTTAACTTTCGTTTTTGGATGAATCCTTTCCCGCAGGTAGTACAAACATGAGGTTTCTCACCACTATGAATCATCATGTGTTCTTCATGGTTTGTCCGTGATGTACTCATCTTTCCACAAACGTTGCACTGGTGTGCAGTACCTGCATGTATTTTCATATGAATGTAAAGGCCTTGTTTGGTTTTAAATTCTTTAGTGCAGTCTGGTTGTTCACATTTAAATAGAATTCCATTATGAGAGTTCATGTGAACCTCGAGAGTCTTCTGATATTTAAAAACCTTATCACACTCTGTGCAAAAGAATCTATCAGTGTTTTCACATCTTAGCTTATGTTTATAAAGACCAGCGTACAATGAGAATTTCTTATCACATTTACTACAAGAGTATGCGTCTTTTTCTCCATGATCATCTAAATGCTTTGTAAATTCTTTATATTTCATGAACGTCTCTGAGCAATACTGACATGTAAAGAACGAGTCATTTTCAGCGTCCTCGTCTGGAATGTCAATATCTTCTCCATTTTCTTTCTTTTCTTTCTTGTGTAACTTTATGTGATGTCGAAGACTGTTTAAGGATGTTATAATATCATCACATGTTTCACATTTCATTACTTCATCTTTATGCCCATTTTTATGCCAGAGGTAGCTGTCGTGTCTGAAAAAAACTTCCTCACATTCCTCGCATTTGTAAGTTTTACCGTTGGCATGGAGAGTCATGTGATTTTTCAAGTCCCCAAGTTTGAAAAATTTCTTTTTACACTGACTACACTTGAACATTTTCTTATTGTGCAAATTTTTATGAAGCATTAAATTTTTCTCTTTCAGAAACATCTTTCCGCAGATATTACATTTAAAATCGGAATCATGAAGCATCATGTGACGTTTTAACTTAAAAATACTTGAAAGTTTCTTTTGGCATATCAAACATTCAAACGAATTCTGATCTTCATGGTTAGGTAAATGTTCTAAATATGACTCTGTGTCATAAAAAGACTTGCTGCATTGTCCACATCTGTAAACTTTAAATACTTTTTGTTCTGATTTGGCCTTTTCTTTTGGTGACTTTTGAGGCTTTTCGTCGTTTTGCTCTGGAAGAGAGGAAATCTTTCTGGCATTAACTGACTTCTTTAACTTCTTTACTGTACTATCAAGATTATTTTCATTTTCTTGAAATGATATTGCATGAACCGTTCCCTCATAGGTGCCAGTATTTTCTACTTCTGTTTCTTGGATAACAATCTCGTGTTCTCTCTGGGAGTGATCTATTCCTGTGTTTTGAGAATATGAGTGCTCATTGTTTGAATATGGTACCATGGTTACCATCCCACCACTCTCAGAAATTATTGAGATAATCTCATTTGTTATTTCATCAACTGTTTTGCCTTCAGGCCCTGCATGTTTAACTGTTGTCATGGAAACTGGAACCACCTCCTGCGACTTTCCTGACTCCTGGTTTTCTATTACATTTAGAGCTTCACTTAGTATAACGATATGTGGCTCCATGTTACCATCTGGAGCATAATTATGATCAGACGTGGTTACTATAACAGATTCCTCCGATTCGAGGTTTGCAACCTCGTGATGGTCATGTGACACTGTACTGATAACCAGTTGCTGGCCATCTCTAGTATAGGTTTGTGTTACATTTTCAAAGTTCAGATTCTCGGCTGTTACAATTTCAAGCCCATTTTCTGCTTGTTCTCTCACGATTACCGTGTTTACTGCCTTGCTCTCATCCATTATCTTCTAGTATTTAGAACTTTGATAAGACTCAAACAACTCTCATCTGAAAAAAGACAAAATTCATTAAAATAATTTACAACAATAAATTTTCGAATTCTTTTTATCTCATGAGAAAAAAAAATGTTAAAACAGTTTAAAGTTAATGTTACACAAAATACGAATACATTATCGACATGAATACCATGCAAGGATTCCGAATATCAGACTCGATCTGCTGGCTGAACAGCCTTTAGGTGTTTCAGGAAGGGAACCACATGTTTCATATTAACCCATACTTGTTGACACCAGCTTGGATGGTTTGGAATTTTAAACTCAAAGAAATATTTTTAGATAATGACTGAATGAGATACATTTTTTCAATGAAAAAAGGCATTCACTGTTTTTTGCATGTAAGTGGATTTTCAACTAGCGTTTTGTGAAAAACACTGGCAATTCCAAAGTATGCCAGTGCCAAATTCGAACCCTGAATGCTTCCTAAAAGATCTAAGAAATAGAACTCTCCAAGGGAGTTGGTCCTAATAAAGAGGGTTTTTTAAACTAAAACATATGAATGAGGAAAATGGACAATAAAAAAATGATCTTAAAAGACAGGTAGACTTTATATAAAGGTGGCTATTATAATAGGTGGCCAGTTTTACTGCATGAAAAAATTTCTTTTTCTCCCAACCTGACAATCTGTTTTCTATCTTGAGTTTCAATGTGATTAAACCATCACAAATATAAATCAGGACTAGTGTATTTACTAGAACCAATTTAATCATCTGGTCATTTATTTGACAAGTAGGTTGAGTTGAGTAATGGTGTTTAATGTCCCAGTCAAGAATACTTCACTTATATCGAGATGTCGCCAGCTATAGGCAAAAGTGCAGAAAGTTTGCCTGTGTGCTATGATAATGGCATTATACAGCAGGGTTCTTTATCGTGTCACCCCTACTGTGACACAAGACCTTGTTTATTTTAAGTTCCCATCCGAAAGAATTGTGACTGTAACTCCATAATGCTGAATGCTTGGCAACAGAACAATCACTACCCACTTTAAAGTCTTGGGTCAGACATTGTCGGGGTTCAAACCCACAAAATCCAACTTACGGAGCAAGCACTCTACCAACTGAGCTACTGCAGTGGTAAGTAGGTTATTGAGTGCAAAGTGAAATTTAAATATATTTAAATATATAATTTTGTTGTACATAAAACGAAAACTTAAATCACATCATACATGTGATATAGAAGAAAGTATTCATGTTTGTTTGAGTGAAAAAAAATTTCTCAATTTTTTTATCCAAAATCTTGGATCTGCCCTAAAACTAAAACAAAACAAACTTATAAAAGGTAAATAACACAGAAACTAATATAGCTTTATTTGAATTCCAAAATACTATTGGTTAAGAACAAAATGGATTTTCTCAAAATTTGTATTTTTTCATTTGAAATCTATGATTTATCCCAAAATTGAAATCAATGGTCAACAGGCATTGTATACAGTCTAGAAACTAATCAAACAACATTTGAAATGTAATTCATCAAGATTTAGATACACTTTAAAATTTTCTCAAAATGTGTACTTTTTATAAAAAAAAAAAAACACCAACAAATGTCAATTTTTTTGGAAATACCTATAATGTATATTTATGTTCTATTGTTGTATGTGCTAAACTCAAAATTTAAAAAAAAAAATAAATAAATAAATAAAAATTAAATAAAAAAATAATAATAATAATAATAAAATAAATAAAATTAAAATTAAATTAAAAAAAAAAAAATAAAATAAATATATAAAATAAAAATTTAAAAAAATCGCAAATTGGGTCTGTAGGAGCATTTTCTCAAAATTCCCTTTATCTGTAAAAATTGCAAGTTTTACACACCTCATGTAATTTCATTGAAAAAAACATACAGGCCATGAATTACTGTCATTGCTGAATTATGTTTGTGATGAAATATTTTTTTGAAAATAGAAAAAAATCTTTTGAAAATTTGAATGGACTTGCTTGTTTTCACTTACTTGAGATATAAGTCATAACCAGGGGTTCAAAATTATATTTCACAATGATAGGTCCAGAACTTTTTGCTTTTAATTATGGTAGGTCCCAAATTAAATAGCGAGGTCCAATATCAACACTGGAAAGTCCATGTGTGCAAAAACGAAAATACAGTCAACTTTAATTATTCGAAGTTGAAGGGTCTTTATTTTAGGTTCAAATAATTGGGGGTTCGAATAATCGAATAAGTTAATTTGAAACTTCAAACTTCGATCCACCGTACGTTATCTAAGATACAACAGTATTCCATTGCACATTGAAAGTGTTTTATCTGTGTCAGTTTATAATGAATAATGTCATGACCTATCATGAATAATTCCATAAAAACAGAAATATTAATTCTATTTCAATAAAAATAAAATTTTAATACCATCTGGTATAAAATCAAATACACATGGTGAAACATACGACACAGTAAGTACAGCCATCCAGAACAAGTACACCATGCTTGTTTATGCACTAAAATTTACACATTTTGAAACAGGTTTATAAATTTCTAGAACTGAAATGTGGATAAGGCGGAAAACTCTCTCTGTCAACTTGATTACAAATAATGATTTTTTTTAATTTCCTGACTAGACTATATAAAATATCAAAATAATATTCAGATGCCCTTTTTTAAATTTTTGATGATGGTAATCGTGGTTAACAGAATTCTTTTTATCATTTTCTTGAGTATCGCTACACACGTGAAGCTCATTTTCTGTTACACCTGGGGTTATATTTACTGTTTCATTGAACAATTACAATTATTTTTTGCGATTAATGATCAACATGGCTTATGATGGACAATACTTGGCGTACACATGTCTACAAAATGACCATCAGTTACCACAGGCACTTGTTTCTTTCTATTATTGGGGCAAATATCTGCCCCAATAATAGAAAAAAACAAGTGCCTGTGTCAGTTACGCTTGGGTAAAATGAACGAGTAAAGGTGAAACCATACTCGTTTGTATTAAATTGTACAACTACAGACGAGAGTAGTTCCGTTTTAGAAATGAATAAAAATATCAACTTCGAATTTCTGGTGGTATATTTCCACTGAAAAGTCTAACACAGGACTCAAATTAGGTTCGAATAATCGCAGGTATTCGAATGACAAAGTTCGAATAAGCGAAGTTTTATAATAAGAAGTTTATAATAGTGCAGGGTGGTCCGGATCTACAAACTTCGAATAACCTAAGGTATTCAAATAATAGAAGTTCGAATAACCGAAGTTTGACTGTAAACTCATGTCAGGGTTCAAAATAAGGGTGAAGTTGGGCGATAAGATTGCCCTATTTCAAAAAACTTGGACCTATATTTCCCAAAAAGCGAAGTCAAAGTCGCCCTTATTTTTGAAACTCATTATCGGGAACTCTGTTGTGTTAAGTTATCTAATCTAACGATAAAATCTGAGGTGTTCTGGCTGCTGTCAACAAGTGATTTACAGGTGTCATGATGCATGTTAATTATCCTGATTGGTTGAGTAATTAGTGGATTAACACTTCACGAAAGGACTACTTCCACGCGCCTAAGATAATAGGCAAGTTAATCAAAGATGTTTTACAGCCTGAGTATACATCGATTATCTGATACAGTATTCCTTGTGTTACGGATTTTCGTTGATATTTGTATGGGATCGCACCTGTAATTTTTCAATGAAATTGAAAGTGATTAAAACCAATGTGATATCAAAGACGGATAACTTATTTTCAAAATAAAATCATTGTATAAACTTTAACACAAGTATCAACATACTAAAATACGACATCACCAATGGATTTGTTTACAAAGCCGCCATTTGACCAACATACGAATTCGACATATTTCATTGGTCAGGTCAAAGTTGAACAAAGTGATGCTTTTCGAATGTACGGTGGTTCTTCTCTTTTCATAGATAAGACAACCAGTTTAAACACCTCAAAAATTACTTTCACCGAGGAATATTATTTCGTGAAAATATAAGTTTATTTTTAATATAAAAAAAAACTATAAAAATTCTTTTAACAATATTTTTATAATTTACTTTCACATACAATTTATATCTGTTTAATGTTACATGTACATATGAAAAAAACTATAAACTGATTATAAACTACTCACCTCTTTTATCATTATTTATTAAAATGAGTTCAAATACTTAAAACATATAAATAAATATTTAAAATATTTATAATAAATAAATAAATAAAATTTTGAAACAAAATTGGGGAGAGATCTTGTTCCTGCGAAGTATGAGCCAAAACTTTGCCAACTTTAACATTAAGGAGCCAGTTGATGACAAACTTAAGCAAATTATTAAAGATAGCACTTTTGCTTCCAATTTCAAGTGTGCCTTGTATAAGGGGTTCTTCAACCAAAAGCAGGATTTTATCAAAGTTTTTGACATCTTTTTCAAACAGTACATTAAATTATCTCATGCATATTTCAGGAGATGGACCAGCATGTTGTAATGTCTACCATGTAATACAAGATATAAAATGTTTGATCACGACAGGATGACAGAAATTCCAATGTCGTGAATTGCATTATATTGCGCAAAAACTTCTCCCTGTTTTGAAAAACTTCTCCC
This sequence comes from Tegillarca granosa, assembly GCA_029721355.1. Taxonomy (NCBI): domain Eukaryota; kingdom Metazoa; phylum Mollusca; class Bivalvia; order Arcoida; family Arcidae; genus Tegillarca; species Tegillarca granosa. The sequence continues at coordinate 905,020 of CM056612.1, read as the reverse complement.
TAACTTTGGCTGAGGGAGAAGTCACTTCTCCCTGTTTTAAAATCTAATTTGAGCCCTGCATGTTAATGAATCTTCATATCAATTCTACCATAAATGAGTTAGTGTTGTGATTTTCAGTTAAAACTACATTCAAATAACTTGGTTCACAGCCTTGGTAGCCAAAATCACCATTGACAATTAAAGTGAAATCTTAGTTATTGAATCCCTAAATTCACTGATCAAAGAGAGTAAAGAACGGACAACAAAAAGAAAACATTTTTAATCATGTGAATTTTTGTGTTATTCAAGATAATCAAATGGTCCATGAGATAGTTGTCTCTCTCTCTTTTTCTTTTTTTAATAGTCAAATTTCACCATTTACAAATTTTTAACTTCTAGTTCTATTTTGTCACACAGAGCAAGATAATAAGCCAACAAGAATTTAAATGTCTCGTCTGGTTATTTTTTGATAGAGTAGAAAATACATTACTTTAACATAAACTTTCACATTTTGACACGCCGCCCCCTACGACGGCACCAGAAAATTAAAGTAACACCTAAGTCTCGCCTTATAGCAATGCCAGGCTCAACAAAAATAACTCCAAGCATGTAAAGGTAAGACTTCTTTTTGTTCCCCCATCCAATGAATATCAAAAAAAAAAAAAAATTATGTTTAATAGAAATGTTCAAAATGGTTTTATTTTTTTTTAAATTTTCATTTCATTTTTAGACCATTTCAGTCAACATTAGATTTTTAATAGATAGTACAAAAGGAAGTCTTTCCCCATATAGGTAACTGAACATGATTTAGATCATGTCATTTAAAATCAACTCCGAGCATGTAAAGGTATGACTTCTTTTTGTTCCCTCACCCATTGAATATTAAAATAATAATAATAATAATAATTGTGTTTGATAGAAATGTTCAAAAAGGATTGTTTGGTTTTTTTATTTTCATTTCATTTTTAAACCATTTCAGTCAACATTAGATTTTTAATAAATAGAACAAAAGGTGTTTCCCATGTAAGTAACTGGACATGATTTAGATCATGTCATTTAAAATCTTTGTAACATTTGCATTTTAGCTTTCTTCAATGTAGAGCAAATAAACAGTAACAAGATTGAGGAAATGAAACAAATCTGTAGTGGATCTGAGCTAGTTGTGGTGTTTGTGTATATTGACCAATTCGAAAACATGACAGGGGAAGTAACTCTTACGAGGGGGGGGGGGGGGGGGGGGGGGGGGGGGGGGGGCAAAATCGAAATCTTGTCTCATTTAGCCTATGTACTTGTTGGCTTTGAGTCGGGGTTTTTATTATTATTATTATTATTTAATTTTTATTTTAATTATTATTAATATTATTTATCATTATTATTTTTTTATTATTTTTTTTTTTGTGACCAGTTGTGTATCTTGTAGAGTTTGAAATCTAAATACAACTTCTTCATTCCACGTGGAAAAATATACGTTAATCGGCTGAAAAAAACTGAACATTCTTTTTATTACCTACATCTAAAATCAAAAAAAAAAGACTTGAAATTGCTGACTAGAAGGGATTAAATTTCCACTGCGGTCCACCGCAAAGAATATTTCTGCCGTGGTGGAATATAAAATCGTCTACCGCGATCACGGTTTATTGAAAACCAAATACATTTAAAACTGGATGTGTACTTGACCATTTGAAGATGTATAAAATAAAATGAAAATCACGGTTTTAAGAAGAATCGTATTGATCGAATATTATATTTACTAATTCAAAAAGGAAAAAGAAAATTATATTTTTCTGTTAGTTGTAATTCAATACACGATGTATTTCTCTTGCATTTCAATATACCACACATCACAGTAATGATAAATAAGCGTTTAGCTTAAAAATACATTTTTGCGAATCTTTCCAACTTTATCAGTGAAGAGTTATAATTAAGTGAATCGAGCCATAATTCTTTTTTTATTTTGTTAATTTTTTTTGGATTTATCACCGTAGGCAAATATGTTAATTAACTTCTCTATATTTTCTCCCGTTTATTCCTGTCTAACATGTATTGGTGAACAGTATCGTACATATGCATACATATTTTCGCCGTAAACTCATTAAAAATCATCCTAAAGTCATATTTTTTAAAATTTGTTCATTTTTAAACTGCGTCTACTGAACCTACTGTAAGCAAAATATGTTAATCAACTTTTCTTTTATTTCTGTCGTTTACTCCCGTTTACTCTTTATACCTACCCAAATTGTAGTGTTCCAGGCTGTTCACATCAAATAGGCATTTCAATTTGTATTAATAAAGATTGACAATCTTCTTACTTAAATTTGATATGTTATTAATGTATGATCATATTTAAAGTTTTCCACTGAAAGGATAATTTATCATGTAAAATAATTTCCCTCGGAAAGGATAGTTTTTAAACATCATGTTGCAAATTTTATTTCTGAAACATCTATTGTTTTCTTTCAGAATTTCGAATGTATCTCAAACAAATTTAGAAAAATATGGATTTAATTGCAAATATATACAGTGTAGCTATAAGCTTGATATATTCTTTATTCATCTTTCTAGAAAATTTGACTGTTTGTTAAGATTTTTTTTATTTTTCGGACAGTCTTTTTACATCTGATACCCATAAGAACAGTTTCTCACAAATTAAGATAGTTTGTTTCAGAATATGAAATTTAGAGGCTGAGGTGGCCACGTGGTTAAGATGCAAGTCTTCAAACCTAAGGTCTTTCACACACAAAAATAATAATTATAATTTCAAAAAGTGCTCATAGTAGGAATCGCTTTGATTAGAACATTTTAATAGGTGAAATAATGATATCTTCAAAATCTGTGCAACAACTCGTCAAAAAATTTCTCAATTTAATTTTGATATTTTCTTTATATTGAATGTATTTACATAATAATCTAACATGCGACTAATTAAAAGATTATCAATAATCTAAAATGGTGGACATCCTGTTTATTAGGCACATTCCATCACCTGTAATCATCAGGATCTTACCTTGCAATTTGCTAAATTGATTGACAGGTATCCATACAGCGATAAACTAGTAAATACTAGTTTGTAAATATTTTGAGATGTTGACAAAATGTGTGGGAAGAACGAATGTAAATTATATTATGTAATTTAAATAAATTTATTTGAGATTAATTTGAAATAATTATTCGAAAAACTGACTGGTTGGCGGAATAAAATTACTTTTGGTAAATTCAAATGGATTTAGATTTACATTTCCTAATCTGGCAATATTTTTTATAAAATCCTTTAAATTATTTAATAAATTTAATTTCCATCACATCTCTAGTGCCATTTGTAACACGACTGAAAAAGTTTTAACTAATTTTGAACGCTTGCGGACCGACATGTCTTTTTTAAATATAAATTAATTTTTCATTTAAATGATTTTTTTTATTATTAATTTCAGTCATATTTAACAATTTTTTAAAAAAGATATTACTATAAATTTCATTAAAACTGACGAAAAACTAACGATATCGGCAGTACACTAGATAAACAAAAATATAAACTTCGCTTTGCCCCCCATGAGACTTAAACGAGATTTCAGACAAAGCGAGATTTCATATTTTCGAATTCGTGAATAGTAGGTATTATAGAGTGATTTACTGCCAGCCTCATGGTAGAGCCCTCGCTTATCATCCAGAAAGGCTGGATTCGATCCTCAGCAGGGGCACTCGGTAAGGATGTGTTTTTTTTTTTCGGGTGTTTCCTCCCTCCTGTTACAAATCCACTTCCTCATTTAGGATTGAAGACTTCCACTAGTAGCTTCAACCACAAAAGACATCAAAATGTGGAAGGGTCGATATTTTATGTTTATTTTGTATAAAGTATTATTCTGGTATTTTTATTTACTGAGGAAGCACACAACGGGAAATTAACATTCACATCTAGTTTCCTCAGCAGAGAATTTTAACCTATTCTATACGAATAAAAATTACCGCCCTTGCATCACTTCATCCCGAGTTTTTACAATAATGTCGTCACTATTATGTTTTTTGATTTAAAAAAATTGACAGGGTAGCTAAAAACGCAAACTATGATGTTCACCCACAGCTGTTAACGGTTTTCAATTCATTGAAAAATTGTGAAAAAACCTAAAGAAAATCGAATGATTGTTGACCTTTGTAAATTCTCCATTTTTCAGTTTTTATGAAACCTAGACATGGTAACAACTTGTTTCGTTCATTGACAAAAATGTTTATAAACTTATATACCAGTTTCTTACCTTTAAATATTGCTAACTGACACGTTACAGCAGTTTCAAAGAGACATTTGTTCAATGCATGAGGTCAAAAAGAGTGGCGTTCCGCCAAACGGAAACTGGATGTGGTATATAGTATCAAAACAGAAAACGGTTTGTTTTTCCCGGGTATTTCCAAACCGAATAAGATAGACGTAAAATTCTGTAAAAATCGGAATATCTGACATTAGCAATGCAAGTTCCTTAAAAATCGTTATATTTTTTTTATGGTGAAACGTAGAGCAGGCTCTGTTGATTGCTAAAACAGTTATTTGTCTCACGACAGCTCAGTATTATAGTTAAAAATAACATGTAGGAACCTGTACAAGAAATGAATTTTCATTCGAAATATATAACATTTGTTTTTTAATGTTATATATTTCGGAATTTTTTTAAGTTTGTCAAAAATGGATTTCAGGCAAAGTTATCAGTATGTTTGAACTAGTACCAACCTCGCATGTAATAAAAACACCTAATAAATACTCTTTAAAACAAAAATACCGAAATTCTGACACCAAGCCCCTGTGTTGGTTCATTACTAATACAGATTTTCCTAATCTTACATGTCCGAGTAGCGTATTTTTATTTTGTTGTCTTAATTTAAGTTGACTGTCATAAATATCCATTTTTATGAAGCTCTTGGAATGAAATAAAATAGTACGTTCTTTTCCCATTGTAGTGCAGTATGTAGTGGTTAGTAATTCTTATTAGTCTATGTTGTAGCAGGGGGATAGAGTTGAGTTGATTTGAGTAATGGTGTTTAACGTCCAAGTTAAGAATATTTCACTTATATCGAGACGTCACCAGCTTAAGGCGAAAATGCTGAAATTTTGCCTGTGCATTGCGCTGATAGCATTATACAGCAGGGTTCTTTATCGTGCCACGCATACCGTGACAACGGGGATTCGTTTATGTTAAGCTCCCATCTGAAACAACCGTGACTTTCATTTCGTAATGCCGAATGCTTGGCGAAAGAACAGTCACTATATTCACTTCCTAGTCTGGGGTCAGACCCAGTCGGGTTTCGAACACACTGCCTTCCTAATAGGGAAATAGAGAATGAAATTATTATTGTATGATTAGTTATCTGTACCTAGCAGTTCACACATATTATAAATGCGTATCGTTATGCTGTCTTCATATACTAGTAAATGTATAGTTAATCTTTACAATTATGATAAAATTTTTATCATGTTTGTTGAAAACTAGCTACAAAAGTTTATTTACTGGTTTTTTTTTTTTTTTTTTTTTTTTTTTTTTTTTTTTTTTTTTTTGTCTCGTATATGATGTGTATAGTATTGTACTGTCCAGTCAGGTACAATCTTGACTTGTCTGGTTTTCTAATTTGCCTTGTCTCGTATATGATTTGTATGTACAGTCTTCTCTTGTCTCGCCTTGATTTGTCGCGTATTGTCTGTCTATTTATACCCAGTCTTTCTTGTATTATCCTATCTAGTCATGCTAATTCATGTCCAGTCTGAACGTACTTGTCTTTTACTTTCCTGTCCAGTATTGTCTTGCCCGGTCCAGTCAAGTCCAGTCTGAACTTTATTTACTCGTCTTCACTTCTACTGTCCAATACTGTCTCGTTTCGCTTGACCTGACCAGTCTAAAGTTTCTTGATCTGTTTTTTTTTAGTTTCCTATCATCTATATGTCCTGTCCAGTTAAGTCCTGTCTTAAATTGCTTGTCTTGCCTTTTATTTTCCTGCCACTGCGGTAACTCAGTTAGTAGAGTGCTCCAGTAGTGACTGTTCTTTCGCCAAACACTCGGCATTACGAAATGAAAGTCACGGTTCTTTCGGATGGGAACTTAAAATAAACGAGGTCCCGTGTCATGGCAGGCATGGCAGGCATGGCACGATAAAGAACCCTGCTGCATAATGCCATCAGCGCAACGCACAGGCAAAAATTTCTGCCTATAGCCTTTAATTTTCCTGTCAAGTAATATCTTGCCCGGTCCAGTCAAGTCCAGTCTAAACTTTAAAGACTTGTCTTTACTTTTCCAGTCCAGTAATGCCATGTCCTGTCACGTCCAGTCTGAACTTTATTGTCTTGTCGTTTATTTTCCTGTCAAGTAATGTCTTGTCTTGTCCAGTAGCGTCCAGTCTGAACTTGATTGACTTGTCTTCAATTTTCCTGTCCAGTGTTGTCTTGTTCTGTCTTGTCCTACCCAGCTTGAACATTCCTGTCTTGTCTTTTATTTTCCTATCAAATATTTTCTTGTCCTGTCAAGTAACGTCCAGTCTGAACTTGATTGACTTGTCTTCAATTTTCCTATTCAGTATTGTCTTGCCCAGGGCAGTCATATCCAGTCTGAACTTGATTGACTTGTCTTCAATTTTCCTGTTCAGTATTGTCTTGCCCAGGGCAGTCATATCCAGTCTGAACTTGCTTGTCTTGTCTTTTATTTTCCTATCAAGTATTGTCTTGTCCTGTCCAGTTATGTCCAGTCTGAACTTGATTGCCTTGTATTCAATTCTTCTGTCCAGTATTGTCTTGTTCTGTCCAGTTAAGTCCAGTCTGAACTTGATTGTTTTGTCTTTAATTTTCCTGTCCAGTATTGTCTTGTCCTGTCCAGTAAAGTCCAGTCTGAAGTTGATTGTCTTGTCTTCAATTTTCCTTCCCGTATAATCTTGTTTCGTCTTGTCCGTTATTGTTCTGTCTGGTCATGTCCATTCATTACATTTCTTATCTCGTTTTTAATTGTCCTTTTTGTACTGCCATAATCTTTGCTTTGAGGCCAAATACCAAGTATATTGTTTTAAAACCGCCATTTAGGTTTACTTTGAGATCAACTACATCAGACAAAGCGAGTATTTTGTTTTAAACCCGTTGTTAAGGTTTGAATTAGATTTTAATAAAAATTAAAATATTAAAGCTTTTTATTGGATGGATATCTCTGTGTTCAGCTACTAATGTACCTTAAATACAATTAATTGATAGAATTGTCATGGATGTCATTTCTTTCTTACATGTAAAGGTTTTTTAAAAATGTCGACCAAAACGACCCAGAATATTGGACATTCCTTGTCCTAATGTCCACCACGACGACCCAGAATGTTTGACATTTCTTGTCCTATTGTCCACAATGACGACCCATAATTTTTGACATTCCTTGTCCTAGAGCAATTTACACTATTACACAAGTAATTCTAACTCTTCCGCAAACAAGGAAGAATTTATAGACATGCCACTTTATACAATGTTTATCATAGATAAGATAGTTATACAGTGGTCAGATTTATAATTCTTTATCACTGGAAACAGGAAGATGACCACTGTCATCGGTCATATATTCTGATATATAACCGGAACTATTTTAATTTTAAAAACATGACCGCTGATTATTTCATTGTGGGGAAAGCATTAGAATACTTTAAAAAATTTTTGCTACAAACATGATCTCTCTTTTATAATTGACTCTGTCAAATATTATTAGGCATCATAATTTAGAATCGGCAAATAATGGAGAAAAAATGAAGCTGACTTGAATAAATCCAAGTTGAGGTTTTCCAAAAAAAAACCATAACAATTGTAACGGCAAAAAGAAAAGCAAGACAAATATACTTCCTAAAAATGAACAACAGTTACACAGAAGATTTGTTGAATTCTTGGAACAGGGAACATTTTGACAATTTAATACCGTCTATTATTGTTTCATGCGTGTTTCTTGTATTTGGAACTCTAGGTAATTCAACTGTTATTTACATTTATTTAAGGCACATGAGACAGAAGGAAAATCGTTATTATATTCCTTATTTGGCGTTGATTGATTTGGTTGCTGTTGTTTCTGGATGTGTGTTTTCCATCCTGCAGGATTCACTACCAGTTAAATTTCCAGGATTCGGAGTTTGTCAGATATTTTGGTTCTTAGGAATGAACACGACTACTGCCTCGGCGTTACTTTTGCTGACCATTGCTGTACAGAGATATATGCTTGTTTGCAAACCCCACAACAAACAGATGACGTCATCCATCAGGCGTTACTCGCTTGTTGGCGTTTTTGTATTGTCTACAGCTTTATCAGTGCCAACGTTGCTGTTCTTTGATCAAATACCCGTCGTAATACCCGGAAAAAACACAACAAGTATTCAAGGTATGAAATGTGACACTAAACCGAAATATACAAATTCATTGACATTGTTTATTCATAATATGCTTTTATTGTGTTTTTCGATTATTTTTATTATAACTTTAGTTGTCTTTTATGTGCTTATAGCGAAGAAAATTTACACGTTAAGAAACAAAATGACAAAAGCAAGACAACAAAATAAAAACGTTGGGAACAATAAAAATGCGAACATTCAAATGGACAGAAATTCAAGCAGTACAGAATCTACAAATGACCAAGAACACTTTCGCAAAAGTTTGTCATTTGGATTCAAAATGATGGCTGACAATAAGGAACTAAAGTCTCGTTTGAAATCTCGCGTAAGTGTGATGTTTAAAGTGCATAAATTTTCCTTGATGTTTATGACCATCACCATTGTTTGGATTGTAACATTTATGCCCAGGCATGCTTTGATGGTGGATGAAGCAGTTGACCAGAATTTCTGGAGTGAATTAACAGTTGTGGAAATGAATGTTTATAGGTTTCTGTATCGAATGTATCTTGTTAACCATATTGCCAATCCAATAATTTACGGTTACCATGACAACAAATTTAGAAAATACGTGAAACGTGTTATCTGTTTTAAATGTTAATTTTTAAAACACACTTAATTTTGCGTCCTACAGTTTGCACAACGTCCATTCAGATGAAAATCAGATTCAATACACACACACACACACACACACACACACACACACACACACACACCGATTTTCATATTTTTGATGTTAAAACGACGCTCATTAAAACTAATTCGTTCTTAATTACGTCACACACCGGCACGTGAGTGGTCGCGGCTAATTTCAATCGAGTCATTGAGAAATGACTTAAACGTATTTCGCTTTTTTACCAATGAAATTGGAAGAAGTTTGTCAAATTTAGTTATATTATTGCAGGCATAAACCCGAAACTAACTTTAGTGAAGGATATTGAATTGCAAACTTTCAAGTTTAATATTGTTTCAGTTAACATGGATCATTAGGATATATTTTGTTAATTTTGATTGTAATGTATTATAACTATATGAGTTTTTGGGTAAATTAAAAATGTATAGTATTAAAGCTGCATTATGTTTTCCTTGGAAAAAATTAAAACGGTGCTGATCCAATTAATGATGTTCCTAATAAACATTGTTACATTTGGTTCATCGATAAAAGCTCGAATAAATACAGAAATAACAATAATTTTATAGTGAGATGTAGCCTGTGAGATTTAATTTTAGAACATAGTTACGTCATAACAACCGGGTCAATTAAACGCAATATATAACACAAATACCTGTTTTGATGTGTACATTTCGGAAATTCATTCCCATCAGGGACACTAAGACCTAAAAGTTTGATAGATAAAAAACATAAGCCAAACAGTTTAAAAATAATGAATCTAAAGTTCCAAAATTATATACAGTGCAACCTCCGAAAACCGGCTTCGTGTGGGATCAAGGAATTTGGCCGGTTTTCAGAGGGTCCGGTATTTAGAGGGCTTATAAATCAGGTAGTCCGATCTGGTCCGAATTACATCCATTTCAGAGTTTTATCACACGGTGCATTGACAAAAGACGTAAATGTCATTTCATTCCCATAAACATTGATCGTACATGTAATGTGAATTCAGTTCTTGATCTTAACAAGTTCCTCGTTTAAAAATTCAAAGGCAAACAAGCTGACAGATTAATACAAAGAACTAAACAATATCCAAAACGGATACGTGCTCCTGTTAATAAGGCGCACGAGGTACAGTTTCCGAAAAAAGGAAACAATGCATTTATCACAACTAATTTTTTATGAGTTATACTTTATATACATCATATGAAGCAAAAATATTATCCACTTCACTTAAAACAAGAGCCGATTCGCTAATTACAAGCGGATCTGGGTTTTCTTGGCACTGTAGTCTGGGCCATTGTGACAGGAACGTTTTTATATTAAGTAGGAAATATTTTATTTCGAAATTATTTTAATGCTATTTTTAAAGAAAAATATTTCTTAATGTATTTGCATTGCGTGAGTGAAATAAACATAATTGTTTATAAAAGGTTCTGGTCACCATAATACTTTATTCAAGTGAGGGGTACTTCGTGGGTAAAAACTTTGAAGTAAAAAAAGACTATCAGAAAGATAATAAATGCAATCATTTTACAATCAATACAGGAAACAATTAAGGTAGAATTTATTAATTATATAATTACACCTGTACAGGTAGTTCTGTCTACCAGCACAATGATGTGAACATTCCCACAATCGGATTAGCAGACAGAAAATCACTTGACTGTTAAGGTTCAGTGATGCAATCTGGATGGTCGGTTTTTGGAGGTAAATTATTAAGATGTAACGTAATTTCGGCACTTTAAAAAGGCCGGTGTTCGGAATTCAGAAGGACCGGTTAATGGCAGTTTATTTTAATATAAAACAAAGAAGCATAAATTCGGGACCGGTCTTATGTGTTCGGTTTGTGGAGGTGATCGGTTTTTAGAAGGGCCGGTATTCGGAAGTTGCAATGTAATTCCAAATCCAGCCAAGGAATGCTTTGCATGAGGGAACAAACCTTAGCTTTAAATAAATTTTAAAACGGCTGAAAATTTTGCTAAATGGTACATTTTCTGACAGCACAAAGTACTTACAAAACTTACAAAACGGTGAAATACGATAAATTAAACAAAGAATTTCATTACATTTGTCATTTGTGACTTTGTAAGGGATACGTAACACCATTGCGAATAAATTTGGATATTAATGACGGACAATTAATACCATTTATCAGGTTTCGTTCTCGATTCATTGGAATTCACGTACATTTGTGTGCATGTTCTAAGCAAATAATAATCATCGTTAAACACTGACCAACCTGTTAGAGGGTTGAAAAGCTTAATGCAGCTTAATGTTTTCATGAAGTGTAAAAAAAATTAATGGTACTGTTTTGATGTTTTGATTTAATATTCCCTACTTAGTTTGATTGTGCTTTACCTTTTGTATGAAAAAGACATTTTGTTCTTGCTAGCCCGGGTAGGGATTTGTGAAGTTTTCTATCTAGTGTAAATAGGAAATTTACTTTGGTTCTGTTTTGTATAGGTTCAGAATCATAGCCACAATAACACTTAATAACTTCAACGATTTAAGAACCATGAAAAAAACCTTATAGACTGAAGGTTTTTAAACTTGCAATTTTGCATTTATCAATTGTGTATTGCTATACTTTTAGAGCAAAGTTTGCAATATTCACTTTTTCACTATGTCCAAACTGTAATGAATTACATTTAAGGAATAGTTAAAGATGAGATGGTACAATAAACTGTTTGATAAGCATGACAAGATTAAAATTAAAAACGACTTTTCAATATGGCATGTGGCACATCAAAATTTAGTAGGTATTTGTTATATATTTACTTCTATGGAGCGGATATTGCTGCTGGTGAGTAAAACTCCCCGAGGGTATCCATAACTCAGTAGGCAGTACTTTGTGCTGTCAGAAAATATACCATTTAACAAAATTTACAACCGTCTCATTTTTTTTAAAATTTATATAAACTAAGGCCTGTTCCCTCATGCAAAGCATTCCTTAGCTTGATTTAGATTCATATTGTTTTGGAACTTCGGATTCATTATTTTTCAACTGTTTGGCTTATGTATTAATCTATTTTAAAACCTTTCGGTCCCTGGTGTCGCTAGTGGGGGTGGTTTTCCGGGGTGTGCAGCATTTGGCACATCAAAATTTAGTATGTATTTGTTATATATTCATACTTGATAGGTTAAAATATCTGCATCATCACTTACAACTTTTGTATTTTCATTGTAAGTTGTGAAATATTTTGAAAAAAACTATTTTGTTTGGTAGTCAACACTGCAGTAGCACAGTCGATAGAGTGTTCGCTTCGTATGTGGGAGGTCGAGGGTTCGAACCCCGACCGTGTCTGACCAAGACATGAAAAATGGTAGTGACTGATTTTTCTCCATGCACTTGGCACTTGTCACGGGGTCCTTCGGATGAGACATTAAAAACCACGGCAGGCGTGGCGTGTTAAAGAACCCTTCCTGCACCTTGCCTTAATCGCATTGCAAAGGTACAAACTTCTGCCAATTCTCATATAGCTGATAACGTCTCGATATCAGTGAACTATTCTCGACTGGGACGTAAAACCCCATTAAAACAACTCAAATTGTTTGTTAGGCAAGTTAATGTTTCGTAGTTTTAATAACCTACAAGATGTAATTTTTACGAAGATGTAAGTCTAGCAAATTATGTTTACTAACATTTTATATCGCCTTGATGGTTTAGTAGTGGAGCATCCGTTTCGAGAACGGGAGATTGGAGGTTCAAACCTAGGCCAGGTAATAAAACTTAAAAATATGAGTTAATGCTTCTTTGCCTGTCTGCTGACATTAAGAGGAATCGATTGGTTCATCCGGTGCTAGGGTATTGTTAATCAGGAAGTGTTATGCATATCTGATATGCAAACTGAGGTAGTCTCTTAACAAAAGTCTGCCTTAGAGCGCGCTATTACAAGACAGAGCTTATTTTATATTCGCACATATCACACTAGGACAGATTTGGTTTTAGATTACCAGTTATATAGCAAGTAGCTGATGCGATGTAAAACATAATAAGGACCAAATAACCGATACACTACCTTCGTAATTTTATACAATTATAATGCAATGGAAATGCAAGATACAAGAAGGAACATTAATATTTAGAACTTTAACTATTTTTCATAATCACTTGCTTGCATGTCTAAAATGAAGCAAGTTCCAACTACTTTTATATCTTATACTACAGCCACTTATGTTCCCTTATTTGTATAATAGAAGATATATTTTGACAAAATCAACAAATCGTTGCGCCAAAATTATCAAATAAATCAAATATATATATATTTATATATACAATATATATATATATATATATATATAAATTAAATAAGATAAAAATGTATCCTTAATCATATTTTTGGTCAACCCTCCACCTTACCTAAAAGCATGAGTTCCAACTGAATCAGAAATAGAATTAGAGGGTAAATCCCTTTTCCAGAACATATGAAAACATTTGGATTTGAATGTATAGAAAAACGTCTGCGAGGTGTAAATAAAAAATTAAAACATCAGAAAGTAAACATAATACAACACATTCTTAATTTCAAACTAATACAAATCGAAATTTTAAATATAATACTACAATTAATTCAATGTTAATTACATCATAAGAAAGAGAATACAGTAAAGGATTTTGCAAATGACACTTTTTCTATAACACAATGATTTAATCGCTTGCTTTATATTAAAAAAATCTTCTTATCATAATACACCACATATATTTCTCTTCCAGTGAAAGGTTCATTTATCATCCATCACCACTGTGTGTGCAACAAATAAAGTTTACAGGGGACAGGTATTCACCGAAATAACCGCATCTATATTATCATGTATTTTTGGATGGATGTTCAAGTATTTTTTTTTATTAAAGTAATTTTATTAAACGTAAAGAATATTTTTTCACAGCTGTTCATATTTAACCTTTAGAACATGTTATGTAAAAACAATAGCGAAGATTCAAACTTAAGTTCTCGTAAACACACACACACACACACACACACACACACATATATATATATATATATAACCCTCTTTATAACGACCTTCATTACAATGACAATTTCACTTAACGACTAAACATTAAGGAAACAACAAACGTGCAAAGTGCTTATGTTCTCTTTATAACGTCATTTTCAGCTTCGGGCACTGACGGTGAATTTTTGGAACAAATGTAGATTTAACATATAAAAATGTTTTTAACAATGACATTGTCTACTGAAAAAAATATTAATTACATATCTAAATGGGTTCAGCCATGTAAGACAAAAGCCGAATCTGGTCATGAATGTTGCTAGACGTTGAACTAAAATTTTTTGATTTCTAGAGGTTGGACCAATGAACTATGAGTGACACTAGTCACTGGTGTGTACTTGAGATTACCAGATTAATAGCTGATTAATTAACATGTTAATGAATTGTTTGGCGATAGGATATTCATGAAAAAAAATCAAAATTGCTGTTATTTTTCAACGCCTATATAGCTAGTGACATATAAATTAAAATTTCAAATAGTTTTAATAACTATAAATCTACCAACCTTAATATACATTTTAAAACATCAAATTCAGAATATATACAGTTGACTCTCGTTAATTCGAAGTTGAAGGGTTGAAGGGGTCATATGAAACATTTCGATTGATCCGAATTTAGACTTAACCGTTTTGATCATTGACGGGCACTTCAGAATGATGAGAAACGGGAGACAACTCCTCATAGTAAAGGGGTCCTCTATTCATGTCAAATGCATGCTGTTATGTATCAAAGTGTATCGCTAACAATTATCATTGAAAATTTAAGGTTAAGTTTAAATTAAACATTAAAAAATTGAAATAATTTTAATTTTTCCTATGCTTATGTAAAGCTCAACAAACGAAAGTTTTTTGAACAATAAAAAAGTCAATCGGAAACTTCTCCTGAAGTTACAAGGTTCCATTGGAATTCCCCGTTAAACACAAAGATTGAACTCGACTTTATTACAAGATGAGTTACTCGTGTTAAAATTCTATTCACAATCATAATCATGACTTCCTCATCTGTAATCCTTAGCATGCGACTTTTGTGATTATTAAAATCACGGCTTGGCATGTCATAGAGTAGCTGAATGGCCTTGACCATTACCACGTGGGGTATTCTTTTGATCAATTAACGTGGAAGTAGCGGACCGTCCACTTTTTACCTTAACACCAATGAATTTTTTTCTTTTACTGACAGACAGGTTACAATTACCAAGAGACGGATTAATTATTTCATGTATTAATCAATATTTTTCAGATAAAATATTTTTTGTCTACATATATATATTTTTTAATTTTTTCCGCTTGCTTTCAACTTGATATATAAAGAAATTCAAACTATGATAAACAAGCATATTTCGATTTAAACGTTGAAATTTTCATCATATTTTGAAATCTGGACTGAAAATTCACTTCCCTTTAAGTAAAATTTCGAATTTCAGTATTTCGATTTAAACAAACAAAATTGCATAGACATACATAGCGATCTGACAGGACCGTTTTTATCATTTCGATTTAAGCAAAATTTCGATTTAAACAGATTTCGAATTAACGAGAGTCGACTAAATATATATATATATATATATATATATATATATATATTTAAAATGAATATTTTTTAAAATTAATAAATCAAGGAATCAAACCATTTAAGCCATTGAACGCGGAACAATGAGTTAGTGTTTTGATTTTAAAGTTAGTTTTTTAAAATGTCTATATACTGTGTTCTGTCTACATCTTTGATATGTATTTGGTTTTTCTGTCCTTAATTTTTTCTGAAAAAAAGTAACAAAGAAAGTGTCAATAATTATAAAAGTTTGGCTATTATAGAACCTATTTTAGATATATAAATAAAACAAACATACCAGTCCTTGTCCATATCATAATCCCAAAAACAAAGTAAAAACTTTGCAAACTGGCAAAATAGGTGATACACGTGAACTTCCATCAAGGAAGTGAGGCCGGGTGCTCCGGAAGGGTAAGCACCTCCTGTTTAGCTAGCTACACCCGTCACGTGTAAGTCAATTTTGAGAATGAAAGGAACAAAGACCTATGGTAAGTCAAATATATCCAGTATAAGTTGGGATACAGTGACTACATACTTATCAACAATATTGTGATGAGGGCCATAAAACTTTTTAAGGGCCCTGATTAGCCTAGGCTTGCAATATCCTTGTGTCAACAATCTAATTGTAAGTAATTTGCTTCGTTGCAGAAAGTTCCCATAGTGGGAACAAGCTCTTCCGTACCGTATTAACTGTGAAACATATACACCATACGCAGGAGAAGCAGGGATATTACTGCAAAGAAACGGAAAGTTGACAATAGAAAAATTGAAGTCATCACGTTTGTCGTATAGCTTCAGATGTAACCTTTCATGGGTGTCATAATTGAGGTATAAGTCCAAATATGAAGCAGAACATGGAGAATCTGTCGTGTCTTTTATTTCAAGCTCACTTGGATAGATGACATTCACATATTCTCCAAATTTGTGATTATTTAGAGAAAGAACGTCATCTGTATGTGTAGTTGAATGATTTAGCGACAGTCTTTTTTCCAGATTTGACAAGGTTCTGTAAAAATTCTGATTCATATGAATAAAGAAACAAATCAGCAAGTAAAGCTGCACAGTTTGTGCCCATTGGTATACCGATTGTTTGTTGAAAGATAATATTGCCAAACACAACAAATATGTTGTCTATCAAAAACTCTAACATTTTGTTGATGGTATCTTCAGTATATTTTTGTTTGCAGTCTGTATGGTGTTTTACAAAATAACCAGAATCACTGTTGAGCACTAGATATTTATATCTTGGTTTACCGTTTTTGTAAAAAAATGAAAAGTGAATGATTTGATTTAGACGTTCTTTCAATTTAGCATGAGGGATAGTGGTGTAAAGGGTAGAAAAATCAAAAGTTTTTATACTTTTTACCGAAGATAGAGTTATAGAGACAAAATGGTCAAGTAGTTATTTAGAATTTTTGAGAATCCACATTTGGTCGATGCTAGATGTAGAATAGACTCTATCTGAATAAGTGTGAAGGCCATCTTTGACGACTGTCAAAATTTGTGTTAGAATTTCTGATAATGATTTAGTAGTACATTTAGAGGAACCATCAATATATCTTTCCTTGTATGGATTTTTGTGAAGTTTTGGAATCCAATACAAGTAAGGCAGGTCAAGTTCTACCTGTTTTAAATTGATACCAAAAGACTGAAGGACTCCCCTATGTTTGGAAAGAACTTCATCTGTTGTAAAATTAGTTTTGGTATAAGTAGGATTCCCTAAAATACTATGTAAACCAAGCTCCTTAATAAGACATTCAACATAGAATTTCTTACAAACGAAAATAATGTTATTAGAAGCTTTATCAGCAGGGACAACAACATACCTGTTATGTATGTCAGTAAGGACCGCAGAAACCTCAGGGTCCCTGAGCACTAAAGAAGGTTTAGTACCCATAGACCCATTAAATTTTGCAATTCTTGACTTGACAAAATTTTTAATTGTCCTTATCCAGTCGGATAAAGTGTCAAGCTCTACGTCTTCTAATTTAGCCCAACCTCTAGCATGCTCTTCAACAGAATCCATAATAATTTTGAAATTCTGTCCCGAAGTAAAAGGTTGAGCCTCCCTGTATTTAGGGCCTTTTGAAAGAAGACATCTTAATTTAGTATTATCAATAATATTGAGATCACCTGTTACTACAAGCCCAGCTGGATTATAAATATATGGGGACGCTGAGCAAGAGCAGGTAGGTGGAGTAAAGTTATGAAAGTTTAGGCACTGCAAAGTATGTTTATAGTTGAAAATTTTGTATGCAATGGGTTTATTGTAGGAGTAGGAAATTAGAGGTGGCGAGTTATATTTGAAATAAGTAGGGACTTTAGATTGTACTACTTTGTAAAGTAGTATATTAGAAATATTAATAGCATCTATGCCTTTGTTTGCATAATGTAATTTAAGAAATTGGCGACGGTTGTCGTCCTGTATATTGTGTTCCTGAGCGGGTTTAAATAACCTTTTAAATGCAATATCCATGATGATAGCGTAAAGTTTAAACTCTGGTGTATTAAAATCTGTAGTAGTTAGTATATGCATTCTTTTTGTAACTGATTTAGACGGGAAAGTGGTAAAGAGTACAGTTTGGTACGAATATGGTGTAATCCGAGAGGTTTTATTAATTTATTTATCTATTAATTTAAATTATATATCTAACTATATATATATATATAGTGTTGTCTCTAGTGGTAAAGTGAATGAGCCGAGGGAGAGGTCCATAATAGATTAACTACATCTCATGTCTTTCTTTTCCAATCTGAGGAAGAATTTATTTTTCCAATTAGCTATTAACTTTTTCGTCAGAAGCCATTTTTTATCAGACGACAACAAAACAGAGCGCCACCTGAACAAAGGGGAGTAATTTGATTTGGCTTGCGGGTGGTCACGCAACAGACTATACTTGGATGTCGGGGGACTATACCTAGTATAGTCCCGTTGCTATGCGTTGTCAAGGACAAAAGATTTCTACATAAAATAGCATCCATGTAGTTGTCCAATGATTATTCATCAAATTAACATGTGATGTACCATATATATAAGCGAGCACTCTTCCAACTGAGCTCCCTTAGCAGTTTGATTTGAAATTTTCACCTTGTCTGATACGATTGGCTCTTAATATGATACGAAATGTTTTCAACAGAAGGGAATAGACTTACGTCATCTAAAACTGGAGTTATACAATGGTAAAGCTTATTGTACAGATACGCGTTTTTTTAAAAATAGCGTTAGAATTCAATTTAACCCTCTGATAAAGCTTTCAACTTATTCTTTAAATCGAACAAAATTTAGTCAGTATCTGGATAACTAGCTAATAAAATCTTGGCCTTATGTAAGTATATATAATAAATACCTGCTACATTTTCATATGCCAGATGTGCAAATTTCGGAAAATCATTCTCATTAGTGACACTACGGGCCGAAAAGTTTGATAAATTAAAAACATACGCCAAACAGTTGAAAATTAATGAATCTAAAGTTCCAAAAATATCCAAATCCAGCTAAGGAATGCTTTGCACATAAAACAAAAATTATATTTGACAAGGTGTTAAAAAGCGTCTACCTTACAGTATTACTTTTTATTTTGATTTTACTTAAGTTTTGTACATAAACAGTACGCTCAATGTTCAAATTAAGATCCCAAAAAAACAAAGTAAAATACTTTGAAAACTGAAAAGGTAAGTTTTACAAGTCTAGGAGGGAAGTGAGACTCAATGCTCTGTAAAGGTAACAACAGCCTGTCAAGGGAACTACATCTAAGAAAATGCATTGGCTAGCTGTATTTCATTACCGTATATTATGGAGAATTATCTTCTTTGGATTTGAACTTAACAGAAAATCCAAAACTTTTGATTTAAACTTAGAACATCTACAGTGTGATTGAAAGGGATTCAACTAGTCAGACAAGATTAATCTTGGACAACTTTACCATTATATTTGTATGATTTGTTTTATTTCCATTATTAACTATCCTCTCCAGAATCGCATAGTTTTTTATTTACTATTCATTATCCATTATCTATTATTTATAATATACTGTCTAAAATGGAATATATTGATTGATACATCATTAATCAGTCATATTAATCGCCCCTAATTTTTGATCTATTCTGAATTATAAAATATAGTGGTCATAAATGCATATCTTATAAAGAGCTAATGTGGTACATCGCAATGAATGAACAGCCTGCATGAGTACCGTTGAGTACATTCATCTATTTACTATTTAGTATCTATTATTCTCTTTTCTAAAGAAATTACTTGGGTGTAAACACAAAATTAGGAGCAAGAGTAGTCCTCTTGAAACTGAGTAGCTAAATTCTTCAAAAACTTTCAGTGAACCTAAAATTATTTATCTGTTCCTGTTATTTCTCTTTGGCAATTTCTTATTCATTTTTATTTTGTTTCTATTTGTTAAGATCTATAAGAATTTGAATTTTAGATTGATAAAAACATGGAATGGCATAAAGTTCATTTAAATTTAATTTTATTCCTTACCTTGATTTTCTTCTTCAATTCTTGTCCTAGCAAAATCCTTCTGTTTTTCTAAAATTTGTGTCATGGGGTCTCCTACAAATAATAGTCCAGCTTATAATATCAAGAAAATTTCTATTTTATTTTTCAAATCTTTCGGAGGTTGTATTTAGGGCACAAAGTAATATAGCAAGTAAAAAATATTTTAAATACAGTAGAATTTCGATGGCTCGAAGTCCAAGGGACTTCGAATAAATTTTCGAGCCATCCGGGGGTTCGAGCCATCGAACATCGAGATATAATCGGAGGTTCAGGTTCCCATGTTCATTGACGATCAAAGAATCTTTAAATTTGTTATACATGTAAATGAACTAAAAGGTCAAACAATAAATGTTCGAATTAAAATCTTTTTATTTATCATGTAATATTTTTTTTTAAAAATCCAATAGTCTAAGAATGAAATGTCGCAAATAAAAATACTTAAATGCTGACCTGCAATCTGCCGTATGATGTTATAATGCTACGGGGCTAGAATATTGTACTTTTTTTTTTATTAATTTCAAGAGGAAATGTTACAAAAAAAACTTACTTCATTCAAATTCCACATATAAGACTAAACAAGGCGATGTTATTACCGATCATTTTAATCGGTGGAAATACCGATAATACACATAACTATAACACTCTAACGACATGTAAACTACAGAATCCTGTTGTACAATCATCGCGCATGAGCGACTGAAGTTTTTAAAAGTACTGATCACACACTCCCGCGTGTCGTAATCGGATAAATAGATTAAAGAACTGAGTATATCGACACTCTCTCAATAGGTTAATCAATAATTAATTAGTTAATTAATTTAAGGTAACTGTCTAGACTAATTGTTTTGTTCCACTCTATTACTTTTTTTGATAATATGTCTGTAATATGGCTTTAGCTTGTGTTTTGTTTACAATGACGTGAACAACATGTCCTTCTGACTGAAATTGTATTCGAGCGAAAGAAGTTGAATTTTCACTAATTTTATACTTTTGAAAAATATTTATTGTTTTATTGTTCGAGCGAGCGGGGGGTATTCGAGTTAACGAAGTTCGAACCATCGAGGTTTATTTACATAGGATATTATAGGAAATTATTAGGGACCAACACATGACTTCGAGTTATCCGGGGTATTTAAGGGAACGACGTTTGAGCGATCGAAGTTTTACTGTATTTTCTAGATTATTTTTCGCGTGTTATTACATAATTTGCGAATTTTGCACAAAAATCGAATGACGTCAATTTGCGATGAGATGTATAAAACATACTTTGTTGATTAAGAAAGGACATTATCATTAAATTGTTTCTTTTTACAGCAACGATCGTGTTTGATAAAAATACAAGCTTATTTGGTCCATAAAGAATGCACGTTCGTCTTGCAGGTACTCAAGAGTTACTGATTGCACTTTTTACTTTCTACTTGCTGTAGAATTTTTATTTGAATTTTGATGATGTTATCCATATTTGCAATTAAAGCTTTCTTTTTTATCGACATTTACCAAATATATCAATAAATAGTTTCAAGAGAAAGCCCTTTGTAATGGTAATAAAATATTGACGAAAATTGGCGGCTATGTCATTTTTGTGTGAAAAAATCCCCATTAAGTTTTGCATTTGTCAAAATCTGTGAAAATTAATAAGGAAAATGGGTTACAAGTAGTTTTTGGCTTTGAGATATATAAATCCTGTATCTTAATTACTATGAAAGCAAAGAAAGCAGTCGACCAGTGTTCAGTAACATATTGTATAAATTGTTCAACATTCCAACAATGTAAACTCATAATGAATTCTCAAAATGAAATCAACCATTTTTACGAATGCATTTGTGCACTTTTTTGATATAGATTATTCTGCAATTAACGGGGTTATGAAAAATGAACCTAACAAAAAAGGCAAAAAAAAATATTAATTAAAAATTTTAACATCTAGGTTGTGATTGAAAGATATTCAACTAGTCAGTCAATATAAATTATGGACAGGTTAACCAATATGCATTATATTGGTGTGTGATTTGTTTTATTTCCATTATAAATTATGTTCTCAAGAAACGCATAGTTTCTTATTCAGTATTTATTATCCATCATCTATTATCTATAATTTATTATCTCAAATGAAATATATTAATTAATTGATACTTTATAATTAATATCTATGGAAATTACTTGGGCGTTAGTGCAAGTGTAATCCGCTTCAAATAAATTAGCAAAACTCTTGTATTATTTTTAGTGGGCCTAATATTATTTCTCTGTGTTTGTAATTTCTTTTTTTATTTTTTTAAAACATTTATTATGTTTTCATTTCTGAAGATCTATAACAATGCAAATTGTACATTCAAATAATTATGGAATTGTATATTTTTATTTAAGTTGATTTTAAATTTATTTTTTAAGCTACTAACAATGAAATTGTTGACTTAAGGATAATGAAAGTCTATGCTAATCAAGACTCTTAAAATCTTTTACGGCCGTCATCACAAAATTGTTTATAAATATGATGCCACTGTATCCAAATAAAACAAACATACCAGTCCTTATCCAAACAAAAATCCAAAAAACAAAGTAGAAACTCTGAAAGGTGGAAAAATTAGATTTATTTGTTCCGATAGTTTCGTTATACTTTTATTCTCAAATTTGTCTTTTCACGTGATAGGTGAAGCTAGCTAGACAGAAGTTGCATACACTTCTGAATCACCCGACCTCCCTTCCTTGACACAAGTTCACGTGAAAAACTAAAACCACGAGTTTTCAAAGTTTTACTTCGTTTTGTTAGGATTGTAATTTGGAAATGGACCGATATTTGTGTGTTTTTAATTACCTTCTTTTTCTTCTTTATTTGTTTTCCCAGCAAAATTCTTCTGTTCTTCTTACATGTGTGAAGAGGGTTATGAAAAAAATATAGGACGTAAGGTCAAAAGTAGTTTTATTTCCATTATCAGGAAAATTTCTACTTATTTTTTTTTAATTTTACAACTAAGTTCTATAGCTAGTAAAAATATTTTAAATATTTCAAGTTTATTTTCGTGTTACATTTGCAAATTTGCACAAAGATCGAATGAGCTGAATTTCCGATCAGATGTATTGCACATTCTGTGTTGATAAGGAAATTACATTATCTTTTAAATTGATTATTTTGACTGCAAGAATCGTGTATCAAGAAATAGTTTCAAGAGAAAGCTCTTTGTAATGGTGATAAAATTTTGAGGAAAATTGGTGGCTATGTCTTTTTATTTTTGTGTGAAAAAAAATCTCCATCAAGTTTTGCATTTGTTAAAATCTGTGAATATTAATAAGCAATATGGGTTTTAAGTATATCTGTAGTTTTTGGCTTTGGAATATATATCAATCCTGTAATATTAACAACTATGAAAGCAAAGAGGGCAGTCGAGTAGTTCTCGGAAACATATGGTATTAAGTGTTCAACATTCCACCAATGTGAATTCATGATAAATTCTCAAAAATCAAATCAACAATTTTTACGAATGCACTAGTGCACTTGTGTCATATAGATTATTCTACAATAAAAGGGGTTCTGTAAATTGAGCTTAACAAAAATGTTAAAAATATTCATTAAAATTTTGAACATTTACGGTGTGTTTGAAAGAGATTCAACTTGTTAATCAATATAAATTATGGACAGGTTAACCAATATTTATTTTATTGGTGTGTAAATTATTTTATTTCCATTATAAATTATGTTCTCAAGAAACGCATAGTTTTTATTTCAGTATTTATTATCCATCATCTATTATCTATAATTCATTATCTCAAATGGAATATATTAATTAATTGATACTTTATTCAATATCTATAGAAAAAACTTGGGCGTCAGTGCAAGTGTTATCTTCTTCAAATAAATTAGCAAAACTCTTGAATTATTTTAATTGGGCCTAATATTATTCATTTGTGTTTGTAATTTCTTAATTTTTTTTTAAACATCTATTATGTTTCAATTTTTGAAGTTCTATAACAATGCAAATTGTACATTCAAAAATTATGGAACTGTATATTTTTATTTAAGTTTATTTTAATTTTATTTTTTTTAAGCTGCTAACAATTAAATCTTCCCAGAGTGGGTGCAACCTTGTCGTTGGTTGGGGAGCTTGCGTGTCTCAATAACCCTGAGAGCTATGCTGGCGGGAGAGTTGTCTCCTGGTAGGGTCACCCAAGTCAGACAGGTCAAAGGGTAGAGACCAGACGAATAGTACCCACTGGTCCTCCAGGTTGGGGGTTTGAATTAGGCTAACAACCTGGTTCTGTAAAAAGAAAACTGTTACAGAAACTGCAACAACCGTTGCAGCCCTATGTTCCACACGGAATGAAGAGGATTAAGTAAGTTAAGTAACAATTAAATTGTTGACTAAAGGATATTGAAAGTCTATGCTAATCAAGACTCTTAAAATCTTTTACGGCCGTCATCACAAAATTGTTTATACATATGATGCCACTGTATCCAAATAAAACAAACATACAAGTCCTTGTCCAAACAACAATAAAAAAAAAAAACAAAGTAAAAACTTTGAAAGCTGGAAAAATTAGATATATTAGTTCCAATAGTTCCGTTATATTTTCATTCTCAAATTTGTCTTTTCACGTGATAGGTGTAGCTAGCTAGACAGAAGTTGCTTGTACTTCCGAATCACCCGATCTCACTTCCTTGATACAAGTTCACGTGAAAAACTAAAACGACCAGTTTTCAACGTTTTTACTTCGTTTTTAGGATTGTAATTTCGAAATGGACTGTTATTTTTGTGTTTTTTTAATTAACTTCTTTTTCTTCTTTATTTGTTGTCCCAGCAGAATTCTTCTGTTCTTCTTACATGTGTGGAGAGGGTTATGAAAAAAATATAGGACGCAAGATCAAAAGTAGTTTTATTTGCATTATAAAACGTACCTTTGCAAATTTGCACAAAGATCGAATGAGCCGAGCAGATGTATTACACACACTGTGTTGATTAAGAAATTACATTATCTTTTAAATTGTTTATTTTTACTGCAAGAATCGTGTATCAAGAAATAGTTTCAAGAGAAAGCATTTTTTTCAAGAGAAAGCCCTTTGTAATGGTGATAAAATTTTGACGAAAATTGGTGGCTATGTCTTTTTATTTTTGTGTGAAAAAATCTCCATCAAGTTTTGCATTTGTTAAAATCTGTGAATAACAATAAGCAATATGGGTTATAAGTACATTTGTAGTTTTTGGCCTTGAAATACATATAAATCCTGTAATATTAACAACTATGAAAGCAAAGAAAACAGTGAACTAGTTTTCGGTAATATATGGTATAAACTGTTCAACACTCCACCAATGTGAATTCATGATAAATTCTCAAAAATCAAATCAACAATTTTTAAGAATGCACTAGTGCACATGTTTCATATAGATTATTCTGTAATAAAACGTGTTCTGTAAATTGAGCTTAACAAAAATGTTAAAAATATTCATTAAAATTTTGAACATCTACGGTGTGATTGAAAGGGATTTAACTTGTTAGTCAATAAAATTATGGACAGGTTAACCAATATTCATTATTTTGGTGTGTAATTTATTTTATTTCCATTATAAATTATGTTCTCAAGAAACGCATAGTTTTTATCTCAGTATTTATTATCCATCATCTATTATCTATAATTTATTATCTCAAATGGAATATATTAATGAATTAATACTTTATATTTAATATCCATAGAAATTACTTTGGCGTCAGTGCAAGTGTTATCCTCTTCAAATAAATTAGCAAAACTCTTGTATTATTTTTAGTGGGCCTAATATTATTTCTCTGTTTGTAATTTCTTTTTTGTTTTTTTTAAACATTCATTATGTTTCAATTTTGAAGATCTATAACAATGCAAATTGTACTTTTAAATAATTATGGAAATGTATTTTTTTTTTATAAAAGTTGATTTTAAATTTATTTTTTTTAATCTGCTAACAATTAAATTGTTGACTAAAGGATATTAAAGTCTATGCTAATCAAGACTCTTTAAATCTTTTACGGCCGTCATCACAAAAATTCTTTATAAATATGATGCCACTGTATCCAAATAAAACAAACATACCAGTCCTTGTCCAAACAACAATCCAAAAAAAACAAAGTAAAAACTTTGAAAGCTGGCAAAATTAGATATATTTGTTCTGATAGTTCCGTTATATCTTTATTCTCAAATTTGTCTTTTCACGTGATAGGTGTAGCTAGCTAGACAGAAGTTGCCTTCAGTTCCGAATCATCCGAACTCACTTCCTCGACACAAGTTCACGTGAAAAAAAAAATTGATGGTTATGTCTTTTTATTTTTGTGTGAAAAAATCTCCATTAAGTTTTGCATTTGTTAAAATCTGTGAATATTAATAAGCAATATGGGTTATAAGTACATTTGTGGTTTTTTGCTTTTAAATATATATCAATCCTGTAATATTAACAACTACGAAAGCAAAGAAAGCAGATGTAGCTAGATAGACAGAAGTTGCTTAAACTTCCAGAGCACCCAGCCTCACCTCCTTGATGGAAGTTGACGTGTATAACTAAATTTGCCAGTTTTCAAAGTTTTTACTTCGCTTTGTTAAGATTGTAATTTGGAAATGTTTCGGTATTTTTGTTTTTTTTTTTTTTTTAATTACCTTCTTTTTCTTCTTTATTTGTTGTCCCAGCAGAATTCTTCTGTTCTTCTTACATGTGTTGAGAGGGTTATGAAAAAAATATATAGGACGTAAGGTCAAAAGTAGTTTTATTTTCATTATAAGGAAATTTCTGCTTAATTTGTTTTCAAAATTTTACAACTAAATTCTATAACTAGTAAAAAAGATATTTTAAATATTCCAAATTTATTTTCGTGTTACATTTGCGAATTTGCACAAAGATCGAATGAGCTGAATTTCCGACCAAATGTATAACACACGCTGTGTTGATTAAGAAATTACATAATCTTTTAAATTGATTATTTTTACTGCAAGAATCGTTTATCAAGAAATAGTTTGAAGAGAAAACTTTTTGTAATGGTAATAAAACTTTGACGAAAATTGGTGGCTTTGTCTTTTCATTTTTGTGTGAAAAAATCTCCTTTAAGTTTTGCATTTATTAAAATCTGTTAATATTAATAAGTAATATGGGTTTTAAGTAGATTTTTGCTTTGGAATATATATCAATCCTGTAACATTATCAACTTTGAAAGGAAAGAAAGCAGTTGACTTGTTTTCGGTAACATATGGTATAAAGTGCTCCACATTCCATTAATATGAATTCATAACGTTGATAAAATAAATTCTCAAAAATCAAATCAACTACTATACTTGTTTTATTTAGATTATTCTGCAATAAAAGGAATTCTGAAAATACAACTTAACAAAAATGCTACAAATATTGATTTAAACGTTGAACACTTACGGTGTGATTGAAAGGGATCCAACAAGTCAGTCGGTATCAATTATAGACAGGTTACCTAATATTCATTGTATTGGTGCATGATTTATTTTATTTAAATGATACATTGCAGTGAATGAGCTGTCTTCTTTGAGTACTTTGGGTTTCTTTTTATTAATTCACTATTTATTCTCTGTTATCTCTTTTCTATAGAAATAACTTGGGCGTAAACATACAAATAGGTTCAATATTGGTCCTCCTGAAACGAGCTAGCAAAATTCTTATATCATTTTCGCTGGAACAAAGATTATCTATCTGTTCTTGTAATTTCTATTTGGCAATTTCTTATTTTCTTTTATTTTGTTTCTATTCTTTAAGATATATCACAATGTAAATAACAGATTATTACAATTATGGATTTGCAACTTTGTTTTAAAGGTGGTTTAAATTTAATTCTATTTTTACCTTGATTTTCCTCTTGACTTCTTGTACTAGCAGAATCCTTCTGTTTTTCTAAAGTTTGTGTCGAGGCTTCTACTAAAAATAATAGTACATAAAGACAAAAATCTTCTTGTTCTACTTTTAGGACAATTTCTATTTTATTTTTCAAATCATTCTGGAGGCTGTATTCAGGGCAAAAAAGTAATTGAAAGTAAAACATATTTTAATATTCCCTAGATGATTTTTTGCATGTTATAACATTATTTGCGAATATCGCAAAAAAGGTCTAATGAGCTCAATTTGCGATAAGATGTATCAAACATACTTTGTTGATTGAGAAAGTACATTATCATTAAATTGTTTCTTTTTATTGCAAGAATCGTGTTTAAAAACAATGTAGGCTTATTTGGTCCATAAAGAATTCACGTTCGTCTTGCAGTTACTCAGAGTTATTGATTATTCTTTCTAAAATCATTTCCGCTGTAGAATTTTTATTTGAATTTTGAAACATGTTATTTATATTTGCAATTAAATTTTATTACTTTTTATCAACTATTTAATGTGACATTTAGCAGATGGATTAATAAATAGGTCAAGAGGAGTAATAAAATTTTGACGAAAATTGGTAGCTATGTTTGTGTGGAAAAACCACCATTAATTTTTTCATTTGTCAAAATCTGTGAATATTAATAACCAATATGGGTTATAAGTAGTTTTTATTCTCTTTGTGATATATAAATACTGTATCTTAATTACTATCAAAGCAACAAAAGCAGTAGACTAGTGTTAGGTAACATTTTGTATAAAGTGGTCAACATTCCATTAATGTAAATTCATAATGTAAATGAAATAAATTCTCAAAGGTAAAATCAACCAATTTTACGAATGCACTTTTGCACTTATTTCATACAGAATATTCTGCAATAAAAGGGGTTATGAAAAATGATCTTAACAAAATGTTTAAAATATTGAAACAAACTTTTATCATCTACGGTGTGATTGAAAGGGATTCATTAGTCAGTCAATATACATTTTTGACAACATAACCAATGTTCATTATATTGGTGTGTGATTTGTTTTATTTCCATTATAAGTTATGTTCTCCAAAGTCGTATAGTTTTCAATTCAGTATTTATTATTCATCATCTATTATCTATAATTTTTTATCTCAAATGGAATATATTAATTAATTGATACTCTATATTTAATATTCTATAGAATTACTTGCGCGTAAATGGAAGTGTAATCCTCTTCAAATAAATTAGCAAAACTCTTGTATTATTTTTATTGGGCCTAATATTATTTATCTGTGTTTGTAATTTCCTTTTTGTTTTTTCAAACGACATTTATTATGTTTCAATTTTTGAAGATCTATAACAATGGAAATTGTACATTCAAATAATTATGGAATTGTATATTTTTATTTAAGTTGATTCTAAATTCATTCTATTTTTTTAAGCTGCTTACAATTAAATTATTGACTAAAGGATATTGCAAGTCTATGCTAATCAAGTCTCTTAAAATCTTTTACGGCCATCATCACAAATTTTTTTTATAAATATGATGCCAGTGTATCCAAAATTATACCTGATATATTTTTTCCGATAGTTTCGTTATACTTTCATTCTCAAATTTGTTTTTGCACGTGATAAGTGTAGCTAGCTGAACAGAAGTTGCTTACACTTCCAGAGCCTCACATCCTTGATGGAAGTTGACGTGTATAACTAAATTTGCCAGTTTTCAAAGTTTTTACTTTGTTTTGTTAGGGTTGTAATTTGGAAATTGACCGGTATTTTTGCTTTTTTTTAATTACCTTTTTTGTCTTCTTTAATTTTTGTCCCTGCCGAATTCTTGTATTCTTCTTAAATTTGTGGAGAGAATTATGAAAAATTATAAGAAGTAAAGTCAAAAGTAGTTTCATTTCCGTTATCAGGAAAATTTCTACTTCAATTTTTTTTTTTAAATTTAACAACGAAGTTTTTTAACACGATAATAAATATTTCAAACATTTCCAAGCTTATTTTCGCGTTATATTTGCAAATTTGCACAAAGATTTAATGGGCTCAATATCGTATGAGTTGATTAAGAAAATACATTACTTTTAAATTGTTTCTTGTAGAGAGATAGAAATTCTATTCCATTTGGTCTTACAGAATGCACGCACACACACACACACACACACACACACACACACACACACACACACACAAAATTATCTGTTTTACTTAAATTCGTTATGCATACACTCAGAATTTTTGATTACTTTTTCTAAAATATTTTATTTTGCTGGAGATTTTCTTTTAACTTTTGATACACGTTGTTATATTTGCCAAAAAAATTAATGTTTTATCGAATATTTTATTTCGACACTTACCGGATTTATTCTGTTTTCCTGCTCGCTCATTTGCTAATATAAAATACAAAATATATAAAAATTTTAGCATTTTATGGACAAATTTTTTATTGTCAAATTGTATGGCGACTTGTTCTTGGTGTTTGTTTTCGTGACGTAACGTTTTTCTGTTACACCTCGTTTTACATCCTATCCTGTTGAGGTTACTAATACCGTCTTGTTTGGCTATTTGGTCATATTGTGATATTTACATTCTATCTATAATTATCTAACCCTAACCCTTACGGAGCACCCGGCCTAACTTTCTTGATGGAAGTTTACTTGTATAACTAATTTTGCCAGCTTTCAATAATTTTACTTTGATTTTTTGGATTGTGATTTGGACAAGGATTGGTATGTTTTTTTTATTTCCTTTTACATTCATTATAAAATCGTCTCGGGTTGTAAGAGCACAATAGACGACGAACAAATCACTTGCTTAAGAATGTTTCTAATTATAACGCCCTTGATTAAATTGGTGTTAAATGAAATAAGAACACGTTAATCATAGTGAAATGCGTAAACAATCATCTCTGACATGACTTAATTAATTACAGAATTATGCTTGTATCTATCTTAAGTTGTATGCATTTAGTATAATATAACAAATATTTCGGGCTATATCGCAGTTTATGGAGCGAACAAATATACGATATGAACATCAGCTTCCCTTCTGCCTGTATTTTTTAGGGTGTTTACCTAGTCAATTAATTGAGAGATAGCATGCAAACCCATAAAATATTTGTTATATCATACTATGAAATAATAAAGAAACATCGCACTGGTAACGTTTTAGCTGTTCGCGAAAAGGGCAGGGTTTGTAACTCTAAAGATTATTCTAAGAAAATGTTTGTGTATGCTTGCGTTGTGCTAATGTGTATTACAGTCTGCCTTGTTTAGGTTATAGTTCACGAAATGAGTATGCGGCAGACATAGATACAAAGGTTTATTATCCTGAGATCGGTTGAACCAGATAATACTTTATTCTTTTTATTTGGAACACTAGGTGAGAATACAGTATCTCGTATTTTAAAGAATTTTATATGACAAAGCCAGGATTAATACTCTTTTGATACCGCGGGGGGAGCACAGTAGTGTCAAAATTAGGCTAGTGTGATTACCACAGGGTAAAGCATAATACTAATAATAAAAATTTATAAGGTCACTCACTACTACAAAAATTGATAAGGTCACTCACTACTACAGGAATTAATAAGGTCACTCTCTACTATAGGAACTAATAAGGTCACTCACTATTATAGGAATTATAAAGGTCATTCTTTACTGTAGGAACTTATAAGGTCGCTAACTACTACAGGAATTAATAAGGTCACTCACTTCTATAGAAATTAATAAGATCTCACTACTATAGCAATTAATGAAGTCACTACTTTAGAAATACATTCGGTCATTCACTACTTTTGGAATTAATAAGGTCACTCACTACTATAGGAATTGATAAGGTCACTCATTACTACAGGAACTAATAAGGTCACATTGTTTCAGCAATTTGTAAAAGGAGGTTGTTTTAAAAAGAATTTTTACAACAGGAAAATGTTTTAATATGCACTTCTTCAAGTCATTACAAATACACATTCAGTGTCATTAGATGTAATTCAAAATTAAAAATAGAGAGGGATTTTATGGTTTGCATATTATGATAAAAAGGGACATAACACTATTTAATAATCAAGCAGCAGGGCAATTAGGATATTATAGAAATACATGACATAACTGGTACAGATAGAAAACTAAAAGTAAACAGACAGACGAAGAAAAAGTGCGCATGAAAGGTTAAACCATTAGAAAATGAAATCAAAATTAGAATTTTAGATATTCACCTTTTCTATAGAAATATAGTATTGGTCTTATTATAAGATTAATTGGCGATGGTATTTTACGTTGGTAGTCAATGGACAACAATGTTACGATGTTGTCTCCATTTTTGCTCTGATGTGCTCTGTACTCGCTCATACTGGGAACTGAACACAGATACATTAAGATAAAAAAAATCATTAAAAATAACATAGAAATGATTTTTCTAGAAAGATATTGTTTACCATTTGTTCCTACGAAGTGTATTATTTAGTTATTAATAGTCAATATCGTTTTTAAATTGCTTAATGTTCATCAGAACCAACGGTTGGAATTAAAACAAAATATCGGACTTATAAACACATTTTGTTTTTTGAAGCAGTTCAAATTCGGGAATTTTGGTAATTAGTATTAACACGTTTCCTCTCGAGCGGAAAACATGACAATGTGTACATGGATGTGTACCCGACCATGCTGATGGTACTAAAAATTTGATGGCTAGTCTAAAAACAGTCAAATTGGTCCAAACATCAACAACGAGATGTAATAAACTGCTTGTATACGCTTGATGGCTTTGAGCAACAGTTCAACACAATCTCCTTTATAACTCATGGCAATAGTCCTTTTTGTTCGAAGATCACAAAATATCGATCAAAATTGTGATTTTGAGGGAATCGAGTATTAGGGTTTGCAATCTTTTCTTTTTTACATAAATGATAGGTAAGTCAAAAGCTGTTTAACTTACCTAAACATAGCAATGACAATATTTAACAGTAACCAATTAACAAGCATCATATACACAGCTGCAATGAATATCGCAAACCAGTCGTTTTCAGAACATCTTTCTGCTGTTGGATCAGAACTCCATATTTCTTCGTTATCTGTGCAATCTGCTCCGGCGGAACCTAAAGTCATACACCATTTAATATGCATTCATTAGCAGTTGAAAAACATAAAGTGAGTCCCAGAGAATAGATATAAATATAAAAACTAAAGCAGTCTCGTCAAAAACATTCGCGCCCCAAAAATTGCCCATTGGGACAAAATATAAAAATAAATTCACTATATCCTTTTCAGGCCCTCATATTAAAATGTGGTGTACGGAAGAACGTCTATATTTTGTTTACATTTTTGCCAAGTTCCATCAACATCTCTTTAAAGTGGAAATTGTTTAGCGGACACAATATCGGAACGGACGTCACGGTATCAAGGCGGACTGACAAAAGGGCATAAAGACGAACTGATTTTTGTTTGTCTCTAAAAAAAATATTTTAGGCGTGAGAATTAAATGTCAAAAAATGTCTTGGATTAAAACACATTTCAAAATCCGTATTATTAGAAGATGTAACGAAACTGTAAATTTCAGATTTAACTCTAACTTTTGTAATCATTTTCAATGGTGCATCAACAAATTTGTCAGTTTATCACAAAACATAGAACAAAATAAAAAGACGATTAAAAATACATATTGGAACCACTTACTGTAAAATTTCAGACTATGGATTGACAAAGGAATTAAGGTCTAGTGATAATTAATGTAATTTTCAAAGCCCTTACTAACTAAAAGTTCACACGTTTTACTGAACCATTTTCAAAGGCTTTTAATCTGCTTTTTAGATTGTGATTTGGAAATGGAGCGGCATTACAAAAAACAAACTCTATTTTACTAAACAATATAGTAATTACCTCACATTTACACAGCCCTTATAATGTTTACTTAGACAGTTATGCCTTAAAACTTAAAATGTCCACGGTTTGAAGGTAGTTAATACATTAGAGTAAACCGTAAATAGTAAAAAAAATCATTGCTTAGAATCGATATGCCTAAATACTATATGACACGCATGACATATCTATGATGTACAAAACAGTTTACCTTCTAAAGTATCCAAGTACAATTCTCCATATATTTGCCAGTATGGTATTTTTAGCAGTTGCCAAAACCGCCAGTTGTCAAACGAAAATTCGCTGTATGTATGATTTGGGTAAATATTTGCATGGTAAATAATGCCGGCCGCAAACATAAATATGGATGCAACCACCAAAAACTTTAATACGTCTTTCAGCTGAAAAAAAGGAACTTTGTAGAAAATATTGATTTTGTGGACAACAACTTTATTTTATTTTTTCCTGCTTAGAAAAAAACAGAAGAAAATTTTTTATTATATAATATAACAATTTCATTCTTATTTAAACTTATTAATAATGGAAATATTAAGGATGTGATTTTTACATATGCAATTCTGTCCTTAAAGTAAAGCTTTTCTGTTGAAGATTTAATAAAACTTAAGATATCAATATTTTAATAACGATTATTTATATTTAGAAAACAATAACACCTGAATTGAAAAAATAAGATCTATCTTTTTGACTGTTATTTCGTGTTTAAAGGATTACTACTATTATTGAAACGAAATACAGAAAAAAATAGACTAGGTTTAATATGTAGACGAGTGTATTGTAGGGATTAAATTAAATTAAAATTTTTCAGTCACATTGTTTTGATATGTTTGGAAGGTTTTAACAGAATAAAATTTCCCACAGTGCTAAACTTTATATTCGATACATTTTATAGAGTTTAGCATTTATTTTTTATCAAAAATCCTATCGATTTTCTATTCTTTTTATTAAAAAACATTGATGCTTTAAATAAATGATTTTTTATGATGTTTGGAGACGTAAAAAAGGAAAATGATACGATGTTTAGCTATCAGGGCTCAATATTTGATTAAAATTGATATAGAAAATTAACAAATTGTAACTATTTAAGATGTAAATCTAATATCACATAACAAGGAAATTGGCTTAACCAGAAAAACATAATAATAATACTAAATCTATAAGTCAATCTAGTATATAATAATTTATTGATTTTGAAAGCGAGTCGATAGTAAATGTATTAACAGTTTTATGTGTTTAACACAGAGTGATATATGAATACGTAGAATTTTTTTGTTTTACATACTGTTACTATTGTGTAAAAGTTCCATATAAAGTTTTTTTTTATATTATTATCCACGGCAAATGACCTTAATATATACATCTCCTTAAATGTACTTACTTTCTGTAGAGAACATGTTTTAAAAAAAAAAAACTAAAACAAAACATATCTTACCATTTCTTTGATCATAATGACCATAATTCCAAGGCTTCTAATCATTAACATCATTTTAAAAAGTCGCATAAACATAAAAAATAGTGCAACACTATAAATTCTTCTTGTGTGAAGATAAAGCTCCTCAATTTTACTGGCATGCATAAAAAAGCCAATTAAAAATAATATCCAGAATAGAAGATCCATGCTTCTCCATATATCACAGAAATGAAGGAACATTATCTTCATCGAAACGTGTTTCCATACTCTCT
Source organism: Tegillarca granosa (assembly GCA_029721355.1). Classification (NCBI taxonomy): domain Eukaryota; kingdom Metazoa; phylum Mollusca; class Bivalvia; order Arcoida; family Arcidae; genus Tegillarca; species Tegillarca granosa. The sequence goes on along the minus strand of CM056612.1, from coordinate 869,627 downwards.
TTGAATAAAATAAACGTAAAAACATATAGACCATAAAATGCAAAATAGAACAGTAAAACATGTCGGTGCAAATAATTACTTTAAGGTAAGTGCCGACACCAAAGGAAATAAATGTTTAATAGGACTAAGAACAAATCAGTAATAATAACAGTACCAAAAATACCAAAAATAACTGATGACCCCTGAAGACTACAATCGACACACAAGTACTTAAAATATTTTATTGCTTTTTATTATAATTGTAATTGTCATTATTTTACGATCGTGAAAATATTTTAAATCCATTGTATAGTTTTACAAATAAAATCATAATCAAAGATTCGTTAATTCAATAAAAACTTGTAGTTGTTCGATTGAATACAATTTATATGTCAAAATTATTAACTCGAATCACGAATTTGCTCTGTTCCCATAAAACTATGGTTAAAACATATTCAAACTATAACAATCACTTTAATAATTTATGGACCGGCAGTTGCAGTGATCAGTTTTCCGAGGTGAATAATTTATTCAGAATTTCTTTTTTCTTTTTGATGTATATTTTTTCTTTGCCACGTGTATTTTTGAATGAAAGCCCATATAATCCCAACGGTCACCGTTGAAATTGACAAATGAATGCGACATGTGTGTGATGATATATGCATATAAGTATAAGGTTGCTTAATGTCTAAAGAGATTGATGTTATTTGGATTCATTTCACTTTGAAACTTTAGATTCAGTATTTTTCAACTGTTTTGCTTATGTTTTTTTATCTTTCAAACGTTTCGACCCCTAACGTCACTTATGAAGAATCCTTTTTCGAAATGGACACATATGGCACATCGAAATTAGCAGGTATTTGTTATATATTTTAACAAAACGTGCAATACATTGAAATTTTTATCTTTCCGAATAAATGTCACGTTTCAAATAATTGAACATTTTTTTTTAGTAAAATGGCCATAAAGTCCATTGAAAAAAGTAAAACTAAAAACAAAATGATCAAAACTTATAAAAAATAAATCTATCAATCCATGTGTCATATGAAAACTTCTATATCGGAAATAAAGTTGCTTTACACAAGAGTAAAGAACAGTAGTCATTTTAATGAATTTTATAAAATTAATACTTAACAATAATAAATCTATTAATTGGAAGCTAATCATAAAATCCTTTGAAAGTTTGTTCATCGATTATTCACAATAAAGCCCTATATTAACGGTAACCTGTTACAGGTAAAGATTTAAACACTGGTTATTCAAGGTGAAGTACTGATTTTTTAAAATCACCTCTCAGTGAGGCTCACAATGAGGTTGGGTTATCTGTTCATGTTTTACAGGTAAAATGGATTTTTATTTTGTTATTAGTCCTCTTGTTTCTTAATATGAGTATTTTTCTTGTCAGTCATAATTATTTTTGAAAGTTATCCAGATTTTTTAAAATTTATATAAACAAGAAATTTCATTTCCCCTTATTGACAATCCTTCTAAAATTGAAAGTTGTCAGGGTAATTTCTACAGATGGCAGATGCAAATTATTAGCAAAGCTATATGGTAGTGTAAGAATGGTACAAATACATATGCAGGGTTTTTTAAACACACTTAATAAACTTGATATGTCAGAAATATTATGAAAATGATACATGAATGCATAGAAAATAATATAATCAATATATAACACAAAACTAATAGTTTTTCTTGCATTTTATAAGACCCTAAAATATTAAAATAAAAACTACAACTGTTCTATATATTACTATTGGTGATTTATGAATTCATGTTATAACTGTCAAATTGGAGAAGTTATAAGTCAAATGCAAATCAAGGGACATAACTGATCCTGAAAATATTGACCCTGTCTACAAAAGTCACATGTTAACAAATGCCACTGTTAGCCAGCCCTCAAAAGACCTTTGTAGACAGGTTTTACTATTTACTTCTTTTTTTTTCTATTGTCAACTTTCTGTTTCATACTTTGACTTATTATGACAATTATGACACCCGAGAAAGGTAACATCTGAAGCTATATGACAGTCGCGATGATTTTATTTTTCTATTGTCAACTTTCTGTTTCTTTGCAGTAATATCCCTGCTTCTCCAGCAAATGGTGTATATATTTCACAGTTAATACGTTATGGTAGAGCTTGTTCCCACTATGGGGACTTTTTACAACGAAGCAAACTGCTTATATTCAAATTTTTGATGCAAGAATATTGCAAAATTTTATGGCCGTCATTACAATATTGTTGATAAGTATGTTGTTACTGTATCCAAACTTATATTGGATATATTTGACTTACCATAGTTCTTTGTAACTTTTAGAATCCCAATTGAATTGCATGTGACGGGTGAAGCTAGCTAGACATGAGGTGCTTACCCTTCCGAAGCAACCGGCCTCACTTCCTTCATGGAAGTTCACTAGATAACTAATTTTGCCAAAAATCAAAATTTTTACTTTGTTTTTTGGGGATTGTGATTTGGACAAGGACCAGTTTGTTTGTATATGTAGTTTCTTAGCAACTTTGTCATTCTTTGTTAAAAAGGATATTATATTATTTACTGTAGTAGACTAAAGCATATTTACCCGTTTAAGAAATTTGAACTCCTCATATAAGTCACCCACAACAAAAACAAAAACAACTATTATAAGAGAACTTATCGTTTCCATTCTGACGTCTGTAATGAGGAATATACTATAACATACTAGAACCGCAATGTGCATTATCTACAAAAGAGACTATATTAGTTGTATGATAAAGTTAAAAAAGATTTTATAAAACTCGGTGAGTAATATTAAAAATTCTAAAGTTTATGAGGTTACTTTCACAAATCATCTGCATTAATAATAATAATAATAATAATAATAATAATAATAATAATAATAATAATAATAAAAAGATGTAATAATAAAAAGATAAACGCCCGATTACAAATAAGGCGCCAAAAGAAAAAGTGAAACCCTATATTCAGAGCTCAAAGCATTTAAAGTTAGAAATGATAAATAATTGTCAGAAATGATAAATTTTGAGAAAATGTGTAAAATAAGCCTTTCAGGTATAATCACATAATCATGAAAATTAGGAACAATTGTAATAGGTCCTTTGATACAGCCTATTGTAATAAGATTATATCCCAAGTTAAGACGATCTATCAGGTTATATGATTAATCACTCAGCGGTTAAATGCAGGTTTACCAGCTACATGTCACAGGGAGAGACCAATAAGTAATTATCAAGTCATCAAACTTGATATTAAAATCTCAATTTGCAGTATTTTTATTATTTCCAGCTAATCCGATTGCTGCATTCTGTATGTGATCGTTTACTACGGAAATAATAGAAAACATCAAAGTAATATACACATCAAGGCATTGGTATCTATATAATGTAAATCTTATGAGTAGAAATATATATATATATATATATATATATATATATATATATATATATATATATATATATATATATATATATATATATACATATATGAAGCCTAAAAGTTTAGATGATAGTGTATTTTTGCACTTAAGTACTTTACCAAATTGACTATAATCCTTGTCAGTGATGCTGAGATAATCTTGGTAGATGTTTCTTTAATTGGACGCTAAAATCAACAAAACGAAAATAAAAGATGATTTTGAAAAGTAAACATGTGACTGTGACTGGAAAAATGGGCCCAGATTAGCAGATGAAAATTTTCATTTTTTTTCAATGTTTGCATTTATTAAGACTTAAAATGGTGAGAAAAATATCGCATCTATAAAGTAATGGAATATTAAATTTTCCATTTTTTACATAAAAATAATAATAATAATAATAATAATGATGATGATGATGATGATGATAATAATAAAATTAACATACAATTTAACCTTTAAACGTTTGAAAAATATATATAAAAATGTTTTGTAACTTTAATATGACCTGAATTTTGATTCCAATGTATATTCTTTTGCAATTTCGGAAAAAATTGAAACTTCAGCCATGATTTTTTTTGTATCTGATTATATCAAATTTATTTTATTTTGTTTTAACCGCTTTTCAGGTACCATGATAACGGTTGCATGAGGTTTGAAGTGGAAAAAGGAAAATATTGTAAAATGATACAATATGATACACCTGTCGGTCGTGAAAAAAACGGATGTTAAACTACTGTTCACCATTGTTTTCACACAGGGTACCATAGTGCTTTAATGATCTTAAGAGGACTGCACTGTGTTGAAAGAAAAATTAGAAAAAAGACGATTTTGGGTTATAGATAACAAAATATTCGTTCACTATTTCATGTTAATAGTCAAATTTTTGTTCAAGACTTACATATCTAATTTAAAATTTACAATAAGAATTTATAAGTATTTCATATGGTTGTATTTTTCAAAATTTATTTTATATTAAAGATAGAGAATTTTATTGCAAATTTGATATTATAGAAAAAGTCCAGAACACAAAGTTTAAAAAAAAATCGAATATAAGTAAGAATAAGTCAAGTGAATTTAAATTAAAATTGTAGCTTTTTATGTAGTGTTCAGGTGTACGCAATACCAAATGATTGTCAAAAGTTATGGTTGACATATAATACACATGTCGGCACCACGGAAAGAATAAATACGTATTTACATATCTGACTACATAAAAAAGAGTATCTATTCATTTTCACGTTAAACATGGAAAGTGTTAACACTGTTTAAATCTGACAGAGTGGAGTATGGGGAACAACAAAATTACATGACGGAATTTATGCACAGGTCGGAAAAACGTGTGAAGTGCGTACTTAAAATAACTTTACAGATATGATGTTAATGGCGGTAAGGTTTACACGGTACCGTTTTGGAAAATGAATAGATTCATACACTTAGTAGGTAAGTTGGGAAGAACAAATACTGCAGAAATCTAATATCACAGACGTCCTTTCAGTGGTGATAATATAAATGGTTTTTATCTTTATTTTGTATTTTATTCTCTTTTCTTTTTGAATCTTATTAACATGAAAACAAGATAAAGCCTATTAAAAAGAAGATAAAACTGTACTTACGGAAATAAAAAAATGAAAAATAAAGATACATTTTGGCAAAATTCTAGATTTTCTAAAACTAGCGCAATACACCATTGAAGAGTGTAATATTGGTATGTTTGTGTTTTTTTTATTACGATTTTGCAGAACAAAATGTATTTTTGGCAACTAAACGCTATATTGACGCATTTTTGTACAAGAATAATAGATAAACCTGTTAATAGAGCAGGGAATTTTTTAATGTGAGCTTGAATTTACAATATCTGATAATTAGCAAACTTGTGAATTCTTTCCATTTATCGATAATAAAGGGTATAGAGTAATTATTCTTGTCGAGCCTGGCATCAACATAAGGCGAGATTTATATTCAATAATTTTCAACTGTTTGGCTTATGTTTTTATCTATCATACTTTATGGTCTTATTGTCACTGATGAAGAATGAATTTCTGAAACGAACACATATAGTACATCAAAATTTTACTGTATATGTGTAAAATATGAGTTACTCTTCCGGTGTCGGCGGCGACGTTTCAAAATCTGAAAGTTTATGTTTACGTCCATATCTCTTAAATTATTACTGTTATTACACTGGAGTTTTCAACACAGTTTTGACATGCAGTTTATTATAATCACATGAGTATATAAGCTGATTTTTGAACTATTTTGTGAAAATTTGAGAGTTTATATTAACGTCCACATCTCTCAAGCTCATATTGTTATTTCAATGAAAATTTTTTAAAAAATGCTCATAATGACCCAATTTTAAATTTGTTTTCAATTTAGCATGTACAATGATAGAACATAAAAATACATCATGGGTATTTCCAACAAAATGGACATGAGTCGGTTTTTAAATAAAAGAACACAGTTTGACACAATATTGAAAGTACATCTGAATCTTAATGAATTACATTTAAAATGTTATTTGATTAGTTTCTAGATAAATACAATGCCTGTTGACCATTGATTTTAATTTTGGGATAAATCTAAGATAAAAAAAATACAAATTTTGAGAAAATGCATTTTGTTCTAAACCAATATTATTTTGGAATTCAAATAAGGCACTATTTGTTTTTGTTTTATTTACCTTGTATAAGAGGTAATTGTTCTAGTTTTAGGGTAGAACCATGATTTTGGATAATTAAATTAAGAAAATTTTGTTTTATTCAAACAGACAGGAATATTTTCTTCTATAAGATGTGATTTAAGATTTCGTGTTATGAACAATAACAAATACAATTAATCTTTCCAGTGTTATGTGAAAAGAAAGATATTTTTTTGAAAAATTCAATTTTATCGATGAAATTCATTTTGTTCATAACCACCATTATTTTTTACATCAATGAATAATGTTACAGTTAGTCTGAATCTTAAAGATGTATTTTCTAGTCGATGAAAAACTAACCAGGCGAGACATTTAATTCCGCGGAAATCTTGTTTTAAAAATGACAACGCTACTCATCGTTTTGTTAAAATATCGTACAGATTATAAGTTTGTATGTCAAAGAACAGTTGATAACTCAGGCCCACTTGGTTACTAGGTCTTTAAAAGACCGCCTCGATTAAAAACATGTAACAGAATCTTGTTCAAGTAAATTGGAATTGTTTATTTCTTCAAAGATCGAACCAAAACACGTTGTGTCTTCACGAAACAAAATATTTCAAATGTATAATTTTCTAATGTAGCCGTAAATATTTTTGTATAAAATATATGTTAACCTACCTGATTTGAATCCTGTGAGGTGTTTTTTTGTGGAACACCATACAAAATTCTATTTGCATGTTTATGTGCTACTGAATGAGCGCTAAATTCCTCCATATCAAAAGTGTTACTAAAACTTGTAGGACTGGCCTTCATTCCCCAAACTTTGGATTTTTGCGTCAATGCTTTTGCTGTAGTCTCAGGACCGTCTAATTCTTTAGAAAGCTTTTCCAGAAGAAATATTGCTCTGTTAGAAAACAGTCTGAAATTTGCAAACAATAGTATGTTGTTATTTGGAGCCCCAGAGCTATTCTAAACACTTAATTCTTATGTGCACATTTCGGAAAATCATTCATCATCAGTGACACTACAGGCCGAAAAGTTTGATTCGCGAATAAGTTGAAAATTAACCATTCTTATCATCCGAAATTTTAATCATCTAAATCGAGCTAAGAAATGCTTTGCATAAGTTTCAAAAAAATTTCAAAAATTAAGATAAACGATTCAATACAACAACATAAACATCAAAATTAATGGCAAATGAAAAAGAAATAAGATGGTGAGAAAACTTTAAAAAAATGATTTGAGTTGGTAGTTAAGTAAGACATGGTAAAATATTATACCGGACAAAAAGCGACAAGAAAACTTTTGTAGAGGTAAAAGAACATATATTTCATACGCCGACGGAGAATAAACTGTTGACAGGTCTACAGTTTAGGGAAATTATACAGGAAAAGGCTGAGTATGACCTACCTAGTGTTTGTTAAAAGTTGTTATCGTGTATGTAACCGTAAAAAAGTCAAGATTTTTTTTAATTCAAATAGCTGCAGTCAGTACTTGGATTGTGAAAAATCCGACAGTCCAGATAATACCCCGACTTTCAGCAAGCAAACATGTTTTTTCATTCTCAACAATGCATAGAGAACATGATTTTGTCTAACAAAACAATCAAATCATAAATGAGGTATGCAGTATTTATTAATATAAACATCAAAAGAAGAATTATTTCGAATTTTAAGTTAGTTTTTATTTGTCGGTCAACATGACTAATTGTTACGCTAATGTTTGTCTACAAGAAACTGATCAATAAAAAGCGATGTGGGATCAGTTTGATAAAAATAAGAAATTATTTTCAGGTTCTACTCAACAGATTTTATGAGCCAAATATTAAAAACATATTAATTAATTATGATCGTAACTACTCATGGGATCGCGTGAGCCTAATAGTTCAACGTGTACACTGAATGCGTTTAGCGTGGTAGGTCCAAACCCTGACGATAAAATGTAATAAAGGTTTTTTGTTGCTGGTTGGCTTGTCATCAGTATATTTTTATGGTAATCTGCGACATTGGACTGAATGTTCTAAGACTTTTAAGGTCATTATCATAACTGCTTACGAGTACAATCCAAAACAAAAAGAACAATCACGTGTCTAGTTTAATCCTGTGGATGAAAGACAATATTCGTCTAGAATACCATAAAAATTGCTAATTTGATGTAAAACATCATCCAACCAATCAACCAATTAACTGCAAATGGACAACTTAAATAACGTAAGTAGACTCCTTACTGTTCTTGTTCTTTAAAAGTTTCTACCCATTTATCTTCAGCCATTTCAACAGCGATTCTTGACAAAGCTCTCATTGCTCGACTCACAATTAAAGCAGTATCTATATAATATATATATATATATATATATATATATATATATATATATATATATATATATATATATATATATATATATATATATATATATATATATATATATCATGATTTAAGAATGTAGCAGAAGCAGAGAGATACACAGCTAATTCATTATTTTTAACAATTGCACTGTAATTACTAAAGAAAACAAGAGGCACATGGGCATCAACGCTCACCTGAGGATATATGATCAACCTGAGGATATATCCAATGTCATTTGCAAAAATACATACAATATTCTTTTATACATGCCTACACGAAAGCTTAATAGTTTTCAAGATAATTAATTATTTGAGTCATCTTAAGCAACTTTGATCTTCACCTTTAAACGAAAGACCTTGAATCTTTTATCAGAATGATTGACATATCAATTCCTACAATATTCTAAAATACATGCAGATACAAAAAGTTAACAGTTTCCAAGATAATAAACAATTTTAGTCTTTTTATGCACCTATGACCTTGACATTTGAACATATCACTTTGAGACATATATCAAAATGATCGTCATGTCAATACAATATTCTATAGTTTATAGTTTTGAATCTAATGCATAATTTTTGTTTTTATCAGCAATAAAAATAACATTTCAGGGGCAACAACTCTACGACATTTTGTACATTTTGCAATGCTGATCATTTTAACAGTGTTTTGATATTATATATAATTTTGAAGACAAAAACTAAAACTGCACAAATTACAAACTAGGTCATGACCTTGAACTTTAACCTTGACCTCATTTTGTAAATTATTTAAGGGAAAATCAAAACATAAAAACCCATGTCAGTATCTATTCATATAGTCAAGTTATAATAATTTAAAGCCTATTTACGAAATTTTTAAAATCAAAGGCAAAAACGCGTAACCAAATTTTTACCAAATTTCACGAGATGAAAAATTTATAAGCTTAAGACCCTTGAGAAACAAAATATCACATCATATTTTTTGTCCCTCCATTGCTTTCGGAAACCTTGACCTAATTTTGGGAGCCATGACAACCAAATTTCATTGAAATCTACAGTTGAAGTTTAGGCCGCGGACGACGACGGCAACGACGACGATTACTACATGCAAACTTTGATCAGAAAAATGATCACAAAAGGTTCGCAACACATTACAATTGACAAAAAAATATTTCAAAACAAAAGTTTAGCAAAAAAGATAAAGATTACAACTACGTTCAACAAGCTTTATGTCCATTAGTATCGATACAAATAAAAGACTTCAAAGTTTTCTGATGAAGAGCAGCGGATACACAAGAGAATCTAGTTGAAGTTTAATTAAATCAATCGGAATTACAACAGAAATTATTTAAACAAATGTTAACGTTAAATGTTAACGTTTTTGTTGAATAATGTAGGTGAAACTGGTTAGTCAACTTCCTCGTTTTCAATATGAAATATCCTTACACATAGGATAGTCGCAGTTGCTCCAGACGATTCCTAATCTGTCATATTGACCTGTTACCATACATTGTAACAACAGATCTGAATTTCGACAGGGTTCTTTATCTTTCTTCTCTTCAGAAGGTTTTACACAACAAGGCATACAGCATTTGGTTCCACCTGAAAACATCAAAATGTATTTATTTGTAAATGAAGAACAGAAAAATATCAAAAATAACCTTTGTTTATTCAAGGCAAGAAACCTCGAGTATGTAAACCATCGACATTATTTATAAAATAAATAAAAATTCTGGTTACAGGTACAAGATTCCATGTAATGTGGCCGTTGTTATCGCTCTGTACAGTTGACATGAAAAGAGATAATATACAAGAAAATAGGTAAAGTTTGAAGAAATGTTATTTGTTTTGAACACCACCGTATAATAAATACTGGCGAAACAGAAATGATTAAAAAGTATAAGTTTGCGAAACTGACTCTATATGACAAACACCTGGCAGTTAAATGTTACTGGATAGTTTTTGTGTAAATGAGTAAAAACACAAAAAATACTGGTTCATATTTTAAACATAATCATTAAAGAAAAGTATAGAAGTTGAAATCTGGCAATTTAAATTAACAGTTAAACTTCGAAAATGTGTTCCGGAAACATAACCACTCCCTGTCTAAAAATAACCTGGGCTTAGTATTTAGAACTTTGGGTTAATAAGATATAACAAACTCTTACTCCCATTTCATTAAATTAGTCAAATAAGTTATCAAATGAAACGTTTGAAACTATACAATAATTCTTCAGGGTGTTTTGAAAAATTAAGATAAGTTGAAAAAAATGCAATTATACGAATTATACGAACTTTTGATTAATTCTCATATTTTCGTAATCTTTATGCTTTATAGTTAACACTTTTATAATTCTTACCAATACTGAAGCAAGAAGACATCAGGCAACTTCCTAAAAATACAGAAAAGAATTGTTACCCATTGCATTTGTTACAAATATAACATATAATACGATCCATCCAGGCATTTCCAAATCATAAGTCCCTATAGCTTTGTCCTGTCTGTTCCTGTTTCTCAGATTTTTATTCGTGAAATTAATTTTTGTTACTTCTTGTTTGCGTAAAAGAAATATATAGATCATGAAAATATTTTAAAATATCTGGTTTCTTCTAGGTAGGTAGGTAGGTAGGTAGTTTAACATTTTCTTTTATGTTATCTTTAACGTTTCTTATTATTTTGAATGTTTTGTTTCGTTCTAGAAAAAAGTATCAATTATCACAGCAGCATGTATTATGTGCTTAGCGTTCACGGTAATATCTTACTTCTTATTAACATGTGTTTTTAGCCATAAACATGACATTCAGATGCTAACATACGTTTTTTATTATAAATTGTAAAACAAATAATTTGATATGTTTATTAAATTCAAGCTAAATCGATCTTCTTTAAATTTACTTTTGAGCCCAATATACGACAACACTGTCAGTTGACATGCTTCAACAGTTGTCTTCCAAACTTCAATTTTCAATAAACAAATAGTGATATCAAATGAATTTGATTAAAGCTTTCATTGGGTATAAGTGGAATCTCGACCATTCATTCTCTTACGTTCACTGTTATTAGCTCATCTTAAAAGCTTGGGGTGACTCGATAAAATGCTACATGTATTTCTCAACTTTATAACAAAAGTTAACTTGGACATACTAACCCCGTTTGTTCGAATCGACCAAACTCGTTTAAACATATAGCTATAAATAAAACAGCATTATGGCCTAGATACATACGAAAAAGTTTCCACATTGCTCTTTTCGCTATGTTTGTTGTTCTTGTCTCCTTTTTGATAAAGAATCACGTGATTTTTGACATAAGGTCTTTGGTAGATCATGCTACCAGAAGGTTAACCACAACAATCTCAACGAAAGTAAAAGATTTATCGTTGAACCGATAATTATAAATTTTATGAGAGGCACAGTTAAGAAAAAAAAAATATATATATAGCAAAACTCGATTATTAACTCTCAAAGAGGCTTAAGAAAAATAAGATTAAACCATTATTTAAATATTTTTGTTATATATTCTGTCGATCAAAAGTTTAACCTTCAAATGGTAGGTGATTTGATGCAGTAGTTAATAAAATGTATTACTAAATACCTTTCAGTAAAGTATAATGAATGGATTCAGCAGCTGCTTTATACTCTTCTGCATTATTGTCTTCTTTTGAAAGCGTTTCAAACGTTTTTTTGTCCACTTTCTGAAATAAATGTTTGATAAGGTCTTTGTTTCAATGTGTTGCAATTGGATACAATTCTTATATATATAAATATTCAATTGTATAATTGTTTAACTTAACCCTTTAATTGGCAAAGGAATTTTGCAAATTTGACAAAAATGTACCATGATTTTAATTCTACATTTAGGACATATGCAGTAAAAATGTTAATAACCAACATCTATAAACTTGGAATACCTATATAACATACCCAAAATTAAGGTAGGTAAAATCTAAATATCAGTCACCATGGCAACATAAACATAGCATTTACACCACGTATATGGTGAAATATATGTGAAATGTATCACTATTGTGCTTGGTTTTTAAAAATACAACTTGATTCCTGCATACCGGAAAAAATTTTTTTACTTACAAATCGAAGTTAAACATCATTCGAATATACCATAGAGATCATTTCAAAATTTGTTTGTTTTTTTAATAAAACCATCACGTTTCATGTTTTTCTAATTAAATTCTTAAAAGTAAACAAACTTTGCATACATAATTTAAATTTGTAGAAAAAAAGACCACCATTTCGAAGCAATATTCTCTTCATATTTTAAAGATTTTCACACAACATATTTTGTAGTTTGTTATTTCACTTGCAAATGTTCAAGTTATAGCACACTTTTTTCGATTCAGTACTGCAACAGTTTAAATGAATGGTGAAAGAAAAACATCTATATTTATAAACCATGCATGATAATTTTGGAAATCATTGCCTTCCAGATTACATTTCTTCTCACCAATGGTTTAGAATCCTAATCGACAAATCGAGCTAATCAAGCTGATCCTAGTGTTATAAAGTTTATATATCTTCCAAAGATGTGTTTGTCTCTGGGTATCCTCTAACATTTATAAACTTATCGCTTCGACGTAGACTGATTAATAATAATTAAAAAACGCAAACATAAAAGTCCTTGTCCACATCACAATCCAAAGAAACAAAGTAAAAACATTGAAAGCTGTCAAATGTAGTTATACACGTGAACTTCGATCAAGGAAGTGAGGCCGTGTGCTCCGGAAGAGTAAGCACCTCCTGTCTAGCTAGAATTACCCGTCACGTGCAAGACCTTTTTGAGAACGAAAGGAACAAAGAACTATGGTGAGTCAAATATATATAATATCAGTCTGAATACAATGACTACTAGTTTATCAAAAATATTGTGATGACGATCATAAAACGTTTTAAGGTCCTTGGTTAGCCAAGGCTTGCAATATTCTTGAGTCAACAACAGTTAATTGTAAGCAGTTTGCTTCGTTATAGAAAGTCCCAATAGTGGCAACAAGCTCCACCATAACGTATTAACTGTGAAACATATACACCATACACAGAAGAAGCAGGGATATTACGTCGAAAAAATGGAAAGTTGATAATAGAAAAATAAAATCATCGCCATTGTCGTATAGCTTCAGAGGGAACCTTTCGAGGTTGTCATAATTGTCAGAATATGAAGCAGAACATGGAAATCCGTCGTCTCGTTTATTTCGAGCTCACTAAGATAGATGGCATTCACATATTAAATTTGGGATTATTTAGATATAGAACGTCATCTATATATCTGTATGTGTTGTTGAATAGTTTAGCAACTATCTTTTCTCTAGATTTGAAGATTTGGCAAGGATCTATAAACATTCTGATTCATATGAATAAAGAAAGAAATCAGGAAGCACAGGTGCACAGTTTGTGCCCATCGGTTGCCGATCGTTTGTTGGAAATTATATTGCCAAACAGAACATATGTGTTGTATATCAAAAACTCTAACAAACTCTGTTCGCAAAATGTATTGTGTTTTAAAAAATAACCGGTATCCCTGTTGAGCACTAGATATTTATATCTTGGTTTATAGTTTTTTTGTAAAGGAATGACAAGTGAATGATTTGTTTTAGACTTTCGTTCAATTTAGAATTAAAGATAGTGGTGTAAAGGGTAAACAATCAAAAGTTTTTATCTTTTACCGAAGACAGATTATTAGAAATAAGATGATCAAGTAGTTCTTTAGAATTAGTTCTTTTTGAGAATCTGCATTTCGTTGAAGCCAGACGTAGAATAGACTTTTCTGAATAAGTCTGAAGGCCATTTTGACGAAGGTCAAAATTTGTGTAAGAATAATTGATAATGATTAAGTAGTACACGTAGAGGAACCTGCTGTATATCTTTCCTTGTATGGATTTTTGTGAAGTTTTGAAATCCAATACAAGAAATGCAGGTAAAATTCTTCCTGTTTTAAATTGCTACCGAAAGATTCAAGGGCTCCCTATAATCAGAAAGAACTTCATCTGTAAAATTAGTCTTGGTATAAGTAAGATTCTGCGAAATACTATCTACATCAAGCTCTTTAATACACCATTCCACATAGAATTTCTAACAATGAAAAAAAAATCATGGAATGGCTTTAAGGAGGCTTTAAGGCCCCTTTAAGGATCTTTAAGGACATATTTAAGATCCTTAAAGGGGTTGGTCTTGTGGAAGTTTTGTAATGTTTTACATGTCACAGCAGAGAGAGAGAGAGAGAGAGAGAGAGAGAGAGAGAGAGAGAGAGAGAGAGAGAGAGAGAGAGAGAGAGAGAGAGTGTGTGTGTGTGTGTGTGTGTGTGTGTGTGTGTGTGTTTGTGTGTGTGTGTTTTAAATCATTGGCAGTTTCGTAAAGATTCGAAAGTTCGGGGCTTTGAGACATGAAGTGTTGTGCCCCAGTCAAGATTCTTTCATTCAAGGCTGTAAAATCGGGAGAAATGTTGGGACCAAGAATACTTGGTGAATACCACCGACTTTACATGACATGCAGACAAAATATATTTCTCACATTTACACATCTAGAGAAGCTTTTTTGCACCGTAGGGTTCAAGAAAGTTTTTAGTTATTTATAAAGTATGCTTGGTGACAATAAACGCGACTACAAGCATTTGAAAATTACAATTTTTTTCTGTGAAGATACGGTATTTATTACTTCAAAGCTTTAGATTTTTTTTAAAATTTTAATTTTGTTTGTTAGAAAATATTTTCAAACTTATATTAACCTTTTAATTGCCAGATATAACTTCTGTTTACACACATACATACAGTTCAGTTCTATATTTATAGCCAGAATTATTTCAATGAATACTAAAAATTGCATTTCTTGGAATTTCACAAGTACAGCTAAGTGTACCATCGAATGTTTCTATGCCTTACCGAGAGTCAATTTTATTTCCCACCACACAGACGTTTGTTTTTTATGACTGGTAGCTTTATCCGGTTTTATTTTTTTCACTCAATCTTTATAAAATAGAAAAAAAATCTACGAGCATATTTTTTGTTGTACACTTTTTAATAAAGATTAAAAACGTCATGTAAAAAGTTCAAAATAATTTCGTATTAAATTAGTTTTCATTTTTAATCATTATTTGTGCAGGATTCTTATTTCTATAACTTCAATAACTGGTTCTTATTTTGTATCAATTTTTCATCAAATCATAAAACCACACGGACATTACCTGGATTTTTGTTCAAAACGAATTATATCATTGACCTTGACACATATTTTCTTTATGGCTGTGATAAACCGATGTCCACGAGTAGTTCGCTTGATTTTACAACTTTGACTTTATATATGCTTTATGATATACAGTTATCATTCATGAATCCAAGCCAAACCTCTATATTTTAGAAACGCTGCAGGGGCGTAATAGAAGACACATATTTGTTGGAGTGAACATATGATTGGTGTAAGGTTACATAGAGATATCAATCCAAGCATCCAATTGTTTTTAAATATATGTATTATTCTGGTATAGAGTAAAATATATATTATTTATTTTAGTATAATTATTTAATCATATATTCATTTGTTTGCGCGGACAGATTGCACGTCACGAACGCGGTGTACATTTTGATACTCAGCATTTATACATTCTCAAACAGATATTCAAATCGCAGTCTCCAATGTAATTAAAAATTTATTTTTATCGTCCTAAAATAAAAAATATCCAGAACTATCGAAGAAAATATTTAATTTGTGATTGCGGAAAAAAGTGATAGATTAATTTTGGGTAAATTTGCATCGACTTAAACATGAAATTGTAATAATGACACGTAAAAGTTAAATGCAAGTTTTACCTCAGATTCATTTGCCGAAGATTTCAAATATTTGAATGAAAAAAAAAGTTATTTATATATGAACAAAAATATTCTATTTATAAAATAGAAAAAGGACACCTTTTGAATGGCATAAAATATGTGAATCACAGCCTGAAAATCCACTTATATTTTCCGAAATGTGCTTATATGACACTTCAGAATTTAACAGGTATTTGTGTGTTATATATATTATAAAGATGCATCAAATAGTGTGAACGAATTAATTTTTGCAGCACCTCTAATTTTTCACTACGTCAGGAACGGGACCGTTTCGCAATTTTTAACTTCGAATTGAAATATATTTCGTATATATAAAAAACTCGAAAAATATAATTTGTTAACAATTCTCTCTAGTTTCATATGGTACTAAATTTACATCAATAGGTTAAATTGCAGCATCTGTAGACCAAACATTATACAACAGATCGACCAGAACTAAAAAAAAGGGTTAAAACATAGTTTACCTTGGTTGCTTTGGTTAGTCTCTTCAAATAATTACCGTAGTCAAAAATGAGGGTTTGGTGTCTTAAAAATGTAATACTTTATGCATGAAGTTGTTTTCATTTTAAATAAAACCTTTTTCTTTATTTTCTTTTCATATTCTTTATTTAAAAACATTAAAATTTCAATACCTGACAGTTATTACCCAAAGTATCTAAAAATCACAGAAACTTTGAGGTAGATGTACAGAAAACGGAAAAATCCCCAAAAATATAATATAAAAAAGTAGTCGATAAGAAGAACCGAAAGGTTTGATTCATTTAATATGCCTATTATTCCACAATGGTGATATTTTGCGCTACAAATTTTGTATTTAGTAAATTAATTACGTTTAAGTTCAGAAAACAACCTTTATTCAAAATTAAAAAATATATCTAATTTTTTGTGGTCCTAGTTATGGAATTAAAAGAATAATAAGAAATGTTTATGGAAACTATTAAAGAGTTTTCTCCAAAACAGAAAATTATTTAAATATTGTAAAATCGTCTTGAATACATCATTATATCGATTTATGTTGATAATACAAAAACCACAACCAGTCGATAGGACATTCTAAAGGTAATACTCTTTGAAATCATTGTTTAAACTTACCTTCCAGAAATCAATACATTTAGAAACCTTTTGTTTTATGTCTACGCTTTCATCATGCTGCATTTTCTGAAAACAAATAAATGAATTAAATAATAACAAAATGTTTCACATCAACTGTAATATGTACATGTATTTGGAATTGAAAAATGTGTCGTTTTTTATAGAAGATGTTGTTTACCAACAAGTTATAAGCAGTTATATCTAACAATGAATTTTCAATCGCAGAAAGAAACTACTCGTTTATGTTTGCATTGCTGCGTAAATTTTCAATTTTGCATGATGACAAGGCAAACCTAACAATATATTATCATGAAAGCGACAGAGAACAAAATATTGCATTTTCTGCAGCAAAAACTCTTCAAAATCAATTGTTGTACTTACCTTCCAGAATGTAGTACATGTACTAACCTCTTGTTCTTAGTGTGACTATTCATTGTCCTGTTTACGTTCTGTTTCTGAATTTAGAATTTTCCGAAATATGGAAACATTAATCATGAATTGTAAAAAAATCGGTCTACTTGAAAAAATCAATTTCTGCAGGAATTACTCTTCAAAATCAATTGGTGGACTTACCTTCCAGAATGAATTGTATGTACCTACCTCTTGTTCTTGGTCTAACTGTTCATTTTGCTGCTTACTATCTTGTTCTGAATTTAGAGATTTCTGAGATTTCTGAAATATGGAAACATTAATCATGAATTGTAGAAAAAACGGTCTACTTGAAAATATCAATGTCTGCAGGAAATACTCTTCAAAATCAATTGGTGGACTTAACTTCCAGAATGAAGTGAATGTACTTACCTCTTGTTCTTGGTCTAACGGTTCATTTGGCTGTTTACTATCTTGTTCTGAATTAAGAAATTTCTGAAACACGAAAAAATTAATCATGACTTGTAAAATAAATTCGGTAATCATGGTAATCAGGTAATCAGGAGAAAAAATAGCAAATGCTGCCTAAATGAAAATATTTTTTCTGACAAACAAAGATTACATAACAAATTTTATTTTTAATATTTAAAAGGTGTTGTAAATGTAAAAATGTTTATTTTGCTTATTAAGTGTCACATATAGGTGCTTGGCAGATAGTTTTTGTAATTCAAAAAAATCAGTTTGTAACTTAAAATAAAATAAAGGAAATATCTAATGCAAATTGCAAATAAATCACCATAACTTAATCTCAGGCTAAAATAGAATAGAAAGCAAAAACAAAACATCAACACAAACAAAATAAAATATTGCCGAAGTCGATTGTTTTACTAAACAATGTTCGTCAAAAGTGTTCTTTTCCTGTGCAGATTACGATTCACATCCACAATTACCAAAGAATATAAAAATAAAACGTAGTCTAGTATGTTTGTTTTAAAAAAGTAAATTGCATATCTTATTTACTTAATAACGTCACCAAATAGATCAATTCAGATGTAAACATCCTTTTTTTAGATTATCATTTCTGTAGCAGAATTGTTCCCATCTTTATAAATTCTAAAGGTAATTAGTAATGCGCAAAGACATTTCAAGTTATTAGCATAATTAAGCAAACAAAATCGAACATCACTCTAATAGTAAATAATGATATATATTACCTCGTAGTAAAGTTCCCGCAGCTGGTCTTCTGTAAGTTTGACATTCATATCTAGAAGAACTTTTAATATATCAAGTCGATCTTCTTTCAGAGCATCGAAAAGCAGGTTCTGAAATATACATTTGATAAAGCTTTTTATATTTAAAGTTTGATATATGAAAACCATTGTAACTAGGGTATCTGTTTTTTTTAATCAATGGTTATGTTTATCAATTACTTAGCTAGCTATATGAAAAATAAAAATTATTATTCACTTTTTCATCAATGTAAGTTTGTTAATTTAAAAATAATAATACATTTGGCAAAACAAACAAAACTAGGAAGACATAACAAGAAATGTTTCAAGTTCATTAATTATTGACATAATATATCAAACGATTGTCGACAGAAATGCATGTATACCTGTAATTTTTGAGAGTCTTCAGATCCTTTTCGCTCTACTTTAAAACCTTCAAATATTTCTTCTTTAGATACATCATCACAATTTGTTACATATTTTGACACAGATAAACCTTCGCTATCAAAAATTGGTTTACTCGTTAGTAAATCAACTTCTGAAACTGAATAAATCCAAGTAGATCTATAATACTTCTTCAGATGTTTTTTATATTTTCAATTTTTAATCTTAGATGATCGAAATGCTACAATATGTCTGTTTCGGGAACAACAGTGTCCATCTCCAAAAATACGTGGTGTTAGGCTTCTTACTTTTGAATGCAGTTATTTGTATTTAAATATTTAATTTATTAGATAAAACAGATAAAAAATACTTAGCCGCTTACCTTTCAAAATTTTATATATAGTGAATCATTTACAACATATATTGATGACAAACAATGGAAAAACCTAATTGTTTTGATAAGAAAAAAAATCAGTTTTTTAGATTAGTTTTTTCCAATGCCCAGATTTATTTGAGTACATTAGGTTTAAATTTCCCCAAAGATTTCAGAAATATCTAGATAAAATATATTGTAGTATCGATATTATTTATGGTAAAAAAAATTGACGTATTTTTGAAATGTTCCTTATTTCAATATTACGAAAAAACTAGTTTGGGACAGATTGATTGATCTTTAAAAATTACTCTCACAAAGTTACCTTTCACATTTTCTAATGACCATGCTCTGATAATTCCATTTGTTACACGTGTCCACAAAACATGTTCATCGTCATTCTCTAAATCAAAAGTGTTTATCTAAAATGCACAAGAAAATTTATAAAAAATACGCTTCTCAGATTTTGTTGCAAAAAGGAATTGGGTAATTCTGTTAATGTCTTGGTTGATTAGATTTTTTCCAAGACAATACTGATAAATATTAATAAATGGCCATCATTATAACCACAAAAAACATGACAACTTCTAAAACTACAGTCAAAATATAATAATAAAAGAAACATACCCGTCATTGTCCATATCACAATCCAAAAAGCAAAGTAAAAACTTTGCAAACTGGCAAAATATGTTATACACGTGAACTTCCATCAAGGAAGTGAGGCCGGGGGCTCCGGAAGGGTAAGCATCTCCTGTCTAACTAGCTACACCCGTCACGTGCAAGTCAATTTTGAGAATTAAAGGAACAAAGAAGTATGGTGGGTCAAATATATCCAGTATAAGTTTCGATACATTGACTACATACTTATGGACAAAATTGTGTTGACGACCATAACACTTTTTAAGGGCCTTGATTAGCCTTGAATTGTAAAATTCTTGTGTTTATAACTTAGTACAAACTGCTGACCAGGTAATAACAAAAACGGTAAAAGTTATGTTTCGGTGTTATTCAATGATATTCCTGATTTAAAAAAACTCTTTACAGTTATTTTTAAACTGTTTCATAATGCGTAATTCGTTAATTATAATCATGTTGATTATCTAGCTAAAGAGCCTTTTTTTGTTTTTATGTACTTCGGAATTTAGCAAAAAAGCAGTTGAATCAATTGTTTAAAACCTATCGTTGTTGTTAAAGAAAACGATTAAATATAGTACTACCAGTAACAAAAGAAATTACTTGATATTTTAAGTTGGGACTATCACGCGCATACAAAATGATGACCGAATAATGTTATTAATAATTGAACCATAGAATCATAGACTTCGTCGTAATTGAGGTTTAAGCTTACAAAATCACTTTGATTAAGTTTTCTTTCAATTTCAAATTGTTGAAAATGAGACTTACAAGCCAATGTTTCTCATGAATAATTTTCATGACTCTTATGATTCGAGAATACAGATCATCATCCATGCGAATTCCTAGAATAGTTGGTATCTTTCTTGGAAGGTTGTGTAGGCTGTAAGTAAACAAAACGATTCTCAAAACAATGACATCTTTTGTCACGCCTTAAATATATGATAGTAATGTGTAACATTTTAACCATGAAAAAAGAGTCCATTAACATTTAAATAAATTGAAATATATCTATCGCAGATTTTGCCTCATAGCCTAAATAAGACATTTTATACAAGTGAAAAAATCAATTAGAAGATTTAGAAGAAAAAATATCGCATATGATGTTAATCTTGTCTTACGTTTGGTCTGCCGTTAAGATTAAATCGCTGATTTGTCTTGTTGTATAGCTTTTCATTGAAAATATTGGATACACCTATTAATGATGTTTGATATAAAAAACAATTATTCTATTTGCTGTCGATAATGTTTTCTGTTTGAATAGCAATACGAGAGAAAAATCGAAATACAAAATTGAAAAAAAAAAAACAGACTTAGGCCACTGATTTTGGAATGTATTATTTTTTAACTAGTTATAGAAGAAATGTACAATGGTTTTGTTCAAGTATTGTTTGTAATAAGTGTATTTCAATCATCATGACTATAGAATTGTTAATTTAAAGTAGGGCTCTATATTTTCTTCTTACCTGTCATAACATGTTGCCAATAAGTCTGCCGTACCTCCTGTGCCTTTAATGACGGTAACAGATAAATCTTTCAGCATTGCTCTTGCTACATGTTCTAATGTAAATAAATCCCCATGGACAACAACAAGTGCTACTGCGGATCTAACTGAAAATTTTAAATATAAATAAATAACAAAAATACCAGTTAAATTTTGAAATGCCATATGTGCACATTTCGGAAATTTATTCCTCATCAGTGACACTAAGACCGAAAAGTTTGATAGATAAAAACATGAGCTAAACAGTTGAAAACAATGAATCTAAAGTTCCAAAATAACATAAATCCAATTCCAGCTAACGAAGCTTTGCATGAGGGAACAAACTCTAGGTTTAAATAAATTTCAAAATACGTTTCCTAAAAAATATTAAGATATATTTAAATAATAAAAGAAATATGTTAGAAATATAAATCTATAAAAGTAACATTGTTTTTCGTAATTTCTAGTGCAATTAAAAATGTATTTAAAACATCATACCATTTGAATGGAAAAAGATTAGTTTTGTGAGACTTCATATTTAATTCGACTTTATTGAAATAAAAAAATAAAATATGCCACTTTAAAACTAGATATTTTGTTTTCATTGATTTTGTAAAAAGCATACTAGGTAAACGGTTGATGAATCTAAAAATACAGGATAATGTGTTGCGGAAAACATCACGAAAAATTTATATATATATATCATCAAATTGAATCCTTAATTTTTTTTCTTTATACTCCATGTTTTATAATAAATACAAGAAAGCATTAAAAAAATTGTAAATCGTTTGATTTTGTTTTTAATTTGTAACTGATCGTTTATAATAAATATATCTATATACTCAAATGTAACATAAATTAGAATTATATTGAATCATACTTTAAGTCACTTTATTAAAACTGTATACAGATATACAAATACAGTGACCTTCAACTTCGACCGTGCTCTTTTTTTACCCAAAGATTTCAAATAATTGAGAAATTGAAAAGAGAGTAACAAAGTCCTGATCTTTGACCTGTGCCAACTAAAATTAAAACATGTCAGTGTCCAAAGTATGATTATATTCTCACAGTATGAAATGAAAATAAATACTGGAACATATGATATTAAATTTTTCGAGAGACATTAAATTTACTTGAATGGATGCTCAGTGCTGGGATTTGTTCTTATAAAATAATTTGTCGTCCTTCTTAATAAACAAATACCTGTTTTTCATTTTAATATGCCGTATATTTCGGAAATCAATTTCTTATCAGGGACATTATGCCATGAAAAAGTTGATAGAAAAAAAAATATTAGGACGACTGAAAATTTTGCTACATGGTGCATTTTCTGAATGTACAAAATAATGCTTACAGAGTAATGAGTATCCTCGCCAGGTGAGGGGAATTTTTACTCCACAAGCACCGGTACCCGGTCAGGGGTAATAAATATTTTCCACAAATGCATTATTAATTATGATTTTCGGAAATCCATTGATCAACAGTGACATTTGGGGCTAAACAAGTTGATAAAACAAAAATATAATGTAAACTTTTGACAAGTAATGAACCCAAAGTTAAAACAATCATGTTAAAAATAAGGACCAAATGATATGACATTATAAAGTTTAATTGCCACATACCTAAAACATCTGTGGTACTTTCAATTTTTCTGTTGTTGATAAAACTTTCAAATTCTACAAGTTTTATATAGTCTTCACATTTAACTGTTTCTTGTTTTATCGTTTCGTTATCATTTTTATCACATGACGAAGCAGAAACTTCTGTTGAACTGTTGACGTCTGTCATCTAAAATGAAATAAATTGAAACCGAGCTCAAAACATTTAAAAGAAAAATATGACAAAATAAAAGCTCGTTAGCTATAAAAAGTAAAAAGACGGTTTTAATTTTTTGTGATAACCAGGATGTTATACATGTTATCTAAATACCTTTCTATCTCTAATTTAAATTATGAAAACAAATAAAACATTCCATTTACAGGTGAACGTGGCATCTTGATTTTAAACTAAATGGAAAGTTTTGTTTTTTACGAACAGTAAAACTTCGATCGCTCGAACGTTGGTTCCACAAATACCCCGAAAAACTCGAAGCAATATGTCCGTCCTGACCAATTTCCTATAATATCTAATGAAAATAAACTTCGATAGCTCTTTCGAATACAATTTTTGTCAGAACGACATATGGTCATTGTAAACAAAACATATGCTGAAGCCATATTTAAAGATTTCATCAAAAGTAATAGAGTGGTTTAAAACAATTCGTCAAGACAATTACGAGAAATTTTGAGTGCTACTCAGGATTATTAATTTACCTAACGCGACAGGGCTTGAAATACTCAGTTCTTTAATCTCTTAATCCTGATGGTCGCAAATAAAGATTCTGTAAATGCTTATTATCGTTATTCCCTGTGATTAAAACGGCAATGGATAGCCGTACTTTATTTTGTTTTTTTTTCTCTATAATTGGCCTGGTTTTGTCTTACATGTGCAATTAGAATTAAGTCAGTTTATTTTGTGCCAAAATCACATGAAGACAATGCAATAAAGTAGTCCCGTAAGCATATAACATCATTCGACAAATTCCATGTCAAAATTTAAGTTAC
The DNA here is from genome assembly GCA_029721355.1 of Tegillarca granosa. NCBI lineage: Eukaryota > Metazoa > Mollusca > Bivalvia > Arcoida > Arcidae > Tegillarca > Tegillarca granosa. The sequence goes on along the minus strand of CM056612.1, from coordinate 845,267 downwards.
AATTAATTTTGTATTTTCACTGGGACATTAATTCTCTATGAATTGTTTTAAATATATCGTTATGAATAATGAAATGTTATTTCCGACAGTTTGATATTTTAATTTTTAATACATTTACCTGTATAACAAATATAAATATTTTTTGTCCGTTAATAACATGGGAAGCTGAATTCTGATCGTATCTTGAAGTTTGATCGCTAGAACTCCCATATGGCTCGAATATTTGGCGTTGGACTTCGAGCAATTTTGAACTTTAAATGTTTATAAGTGTTTTTTTCCAGTAACTTTATGTAATTGTTTAAAATGACAACATAACATAGCAGTCCATAAAAGTCTTCAATGAAATTGACACTTAATAGAAATCACATATATGTAGTAAAGGAAAGGTTTATCAAAAAATCAAATTGATAAAATAATTAAATTAAATAATTAAATACTTTATGACTGCATGAAGGGATAGTAAATATTAGATTACAATTGTCTTAGTGCATGCTCCAAGCTGATTATTAAAATATTACAAAGTTGCCCCATGCTTTTAGGAGTTCTATGTATTATGGAATAACTTACGAAAATGATTCGCACAGATCATAATAGCAACCAAGTTATATTGATAAATAATATTTTAGAGAAAATAAAATTATATATATATATATATATATATTATAGTTCAACTTAATGAAGCTTGAAAATATGGCAATTTAAATATGACGATTTTTCGAAAACCACTACCTTTATTTTTGCATGCTTTACTTTACCTTTTTCAGCGATTTGGAATATGACCATGATTGTAGAGGTTCCGGTAGATTTGTTAGTGTTTTTGTAATCATTTCAATCTCTGGTGTTCGCTCTTTATTGAACAGTAATGCACATCCTAGATAACGAAAAATAACTTATTATTAGCTAAGTGATTTTCCTTTTCATCCATGATTTTTAGAAATGTTTTGTATTTTATGCCAAAATTATACAGCAGATAATAAATGACTTTGATGACAAATGTAAATGTTCTTTTTCAGGTTTAATAAGGTTTTATTTAAAAGTAATATATATTTGCAATTATTTTGTTTTCCTTCTCAAAATGTGAAAATAATTAAGATTTAAAAATTAAAAAAAAACCAATCCTTGAAACAATTTACACATACAAGCAAATGATAACCTTAAAATAAAGTATAAAAACCGGTGGTAAACATAAATTTAACATAAATTTTACAAAAATATCGACTCAATCAATTCAGTTGCTACGAAACCTTCAATATGCATATATATATTTATCATAACTTAAATAAGTGACTGTTCCAACAAAGATAAATGATCTTTTCTACAAAGACTTCAATATTCACAAAGCGGTCCTTCATGACAAGCACCTTAACATCTGTCAGATGTTAATAATAGAAGTGCGGGCAACATAGAAATGACAAGAATATTTAAAGACAAATTAATAAGCGTCTGTGGTATGGTTAAAGTAGTGCTATTGGTCTTTACTACCCAACCTGTTGAACAACTAGCGGTCAATAAATGAGATAATAACTGTTCATCATAGAATTACCCATGCATTTCCGTGTGGTATCGTAAATAGCTTTATGTAAATTTTCAAACGACCATTTCTTCTGGTGTGGACGTGTTTTTGATCCAGTTATTGATAAAACTATTCTTGGGAAATCTTTATTCGTCATATTAAACCATAATTCTTTTTTGTTTCTTGTTTCTTTTTCATCTACACCATTTGACTCTGCCTTATAATATAAGCATAAAATAAACGATAATAAGTTTTTCTTTAAAAGAAGCTGGTGGAACGTTTTTATCATCCGTAAATGATGAATTATAAAGATTTAAGTGCAAAAGTATGCATAACAACAAAAATTAAAAACAATTAAAAAAATAAATAAATAAATAAATGAAAATAAAATAAATAAATAAAATAAAATTAATAATAATTAAAAATAAAAATTTAAAAAGAAAATAAACAAAAAATGAGAGAATAGATGATTAAAATTTTTAATGAGGCTAAATTTTTGTTCAATGTTGCAGTTCATTTATTATATAATTAGTATTGTTCATTATCAAAAACAGTTTGATTATTCAAATATGATGGCATGGGCTATGAAAGCAAATATATCTTAGAACACAACCGCATTTCTGAAAATAGGCTATGCAAAAATGTGCAATTTGCTGACTATACTACCATGAACTGTGAAAATCCCCGTTTTGAATTATCAAGTTGTGTAGTGCCATTGGTTGAGGAAAATATGGAGAAGGTCTTGCCGAGGGAACATTATCCCCCGAGCCGTAAGGCAAAGCCTATTTAAAATGCGAAATATTGTGAATAGAAATTGACCAATAATAGTTTAAGGATTTTCCAGGAGGTATGATAATGGTAAATATACGTCTATGTAAATATAAATATATTCAGGCTTTGGAGAACAGAAAACTAAATGAAAACCAGTAATTTGACATAAGAACATAACCAGTGACAGTGAATTACTTACGTCATAACAAAATGAATTCCAAATTAGTAATTATAATTAGCTAACAAATAACCCTCATTCACAAAAACAGCTAAACTTATCATGTGAATATTAAACAATGCAATAAAGCAAGATTTTCAGATAATGTCTACAACCTGAATTTCTAATCATTTCTGTAAGAAAGAGGACTCACTTACCATAAATGAGATTAGTATGGATTTTTAAACTTTGTTTAGTTCCAAGGTACGTAAATATATATCAGTGAAACAAAAATAATCTTAATATAGTGTCGTCAAAATTGGAATTCTGCACTTGTATACGTTTGTTAAAACAAACTGTAATTTGAATATTTACTTTGATCTATCGGTCAATATGAGATCTTTAATAAACACTCACTGTGTAGTTAGCAACGTCATCCGACCTTTTCTAACATAAAAATTTTAGAAAAAAGTAATGAAGACAAAATATAATGAATTTAGGGGATTGAAAATTCCCTAATTTGTTTTTGATTACTTTCTGCAAAATTAAATTCAAGCTAACATTTGTAGCAACAAAACAAACGCATATTATATAGACCAATTCATTATACAGCCGGATTTGCCGAATGAAGTTTGAATGTTAATTTTTCTTTACAATAAAACCAAATCATTTAGTTATTTTAAATAGAGCTCAAGAGGTTATATGGAAGATAAAGTTTAAAAAATTAAATTTTAAAAATACTGAAAGTAAGAAGGTACATAATAAAAATGTACTGATTGCAAGCAAAACAAACATTTTTAAATTCTATCATTAAAACATGTAGTGAGCCCTCTAAGAAGCTATTTCACACCCTTTGTGTATTGCAAAATAATCAGCATTACAAGCTAAATGATAATGTAATTATTTGAATAAATTATGTTCTTAGGGTTTAATTTCTATGGATTTTGATATTTTCCAGGTAAATGACTTACTGCCAAAGTTAATAATCCAGTGTGCAAATCGTTTTTTCTTTTATAAACCAATTAAAATAATTATCAGTTATTCCTTAAATAATCAACATTACAAGCTTAATGATAATGTTCTTATTTGAATTAATTATGTTTATAGGGTTTAATTTCTATGGCTTTTGTTAATAAATTTAGATCAAAATGCTCCCCTCCAACTTGAAAGACTATTTTCCATGTAAATGAGCTACTGACAAAAGTTTTAACTATTAAGTAGGAAAATTGCTAGCTTCCAACTATTGCACAGGACGAAATGTCATCTATAAACCACCTATAAGCCATGCCACCTATAAGTCATGCTTATAGGAGCTTATAGATTGGCTTATGGGATCTTATAGGTTGATTATAGCGAGCTTATAGCACTTCTGTTTATAAGTCTCCTATAGGTCACCTATAAGCATGGCTTATTGGCATTCAAAATATAAGCCATCTATAAGCCATGCTAGAAATGTAAGGGAATTTAAGTTTATTAAAGAATTTCAATGATTTAATAATAATATTGTTAAATAAGAACATCCAGATTTCAATCAATTTAAATTTAAGCAAAAGTAATTTTATTCCGCCAGCAAGTCGGGTCAGTTCTAGGATAAAACATTTCAAGTCAATCTGGTGTTAATTTGATATTTTTATATTGTACACCAGTTCTTCCCACATATTTTGTCAACATCCCATAATAAAAAATTACAAATAACATTGATAAGTTTATCACTGTATTCATACCTGTCAATCAATTTAGCAAATTGCATGGTAAGATTCTGATGATTTCAAGTGATGGAATGTGTCTAATAAACAGGATGTTCACCGAATTAGATTATTCATAATCTTTGAATTACTCGCATGTTAGATTATTTTGTAAATTTAGTGTACAGAAAATGTCAAATGGATGAAATGTTATAATTTTATTTCAAATAATAAATTGAATGACACTGGAATTACAATACAATAAGTACTATTAAATGTAAAATATTATTATTATTATTATTATTGTTTATGCCATGTGAGACATATTTTTGAATGTTTTGAAGATCATAAAAAGTAAGGAAATGTTTTATAATCATATTAATAGTTACACAATTATTTTAAATTCGATTGCCATTTTATTTATTTATTCAACTATTTATTTTATTTTATTTATTTATTTTATTTATTTATTTTATTTATTTATCTATTAAACAAATAAAAGTATTATTTATTTATTTATTTACATTTTATTTATTTATTTATTTATTTATACATCCGTATTTATTTAATGTAAAATGGACATAATCTCCAACTATATTTTAATATTTAATTGTTTTTGGCAATTACCCGTATTTATACAGTATCAATATTCTTAAGTTTCACTATAAAGCAAAATCTCTCTCTCTCTCTCTCTCTCTCTCTCTCTCTCTCTCTCTCTCTCTCTCTCTCTCTCTCTCTCTCTCTCTGTCACACACACAAACACACACACATTCTGAATTAAACTGCTTTACAATTATTTATTAAAAAATTGTCGCTTGCTCTTTCTTCAGTTGTAAACAAGTATTTTTCTAAGTATCATATGTATGAAGATGCCATTAACATCCGATAAGCAACAAATGTCACAGGTGTCTTGATTATTACTGTTAACAAATAAATGCCCGGTACAACCTAGTTGTGGTAAACATTAGACACATATTCTTGATGCGGTTAAAATAGACTTAAACTATGTACAATGTATACTAGTTTTGTGATAAATTTATAAAACAGGTAATTAAATAAAATTGTCCATGTTAAGAAATATTAAAATCAATTAATTTGCATTTTATTATTTTCTTTACCCTTTTTGTATGTTTAATGTTTTCGTAGTTTGACTTATGATTCATGAGCGAGAGAGAGAGAGAGAGAGAGAGAGAGAGAGAGAGAGATGAGTTAAGATGAACAGTTTTAATTGGTGGTTTGAAATAGAGGCTAATTTATGGACCAATCACATCCGTTGAATTTGTTAAAACTCTGCATCATCAAGGAGAGGGAACATCTTCAGGACAGATACAGCTTTGCAAAATGTTGTAAGTTTCTTTTTGTTATTATGGATTATACAATTATAAGAAAATCAGCATCTTTTACAGTATATATTATATCATTAATCAATAATGTTTTTCACATTTTTCAGTCTGTATAATTTTTTATACAACTTAATAAAAATGTATCATCTAGAAAAAATTGGTAGCCATCTTGGATTTTGACATAATTTTTATGCTGACGTCTTTGTCTTTGAAATATGGCTTTTACTTTAAGAAATTTGTCTCTGATATTGTGAAAAGCTAATGCCTTTTATTTAATAAGTAATTAATTATCGCTTGCTGTGTAGGATACAATCTAACAATCTAACAATCTATCTATTTATCTATCTCTATCTACCTATCTATCTATCTATCTATCTATCTATCTATCTATCTATCTATCTATATATCTATCACGTCACACTAACATGGTTATAAGAGTGCACTGATTTCGAAAATTATTAGAAATAATGAAAAATACTAAAATTGTGGAGAATGAATAATGATGTAACTATGATGAAAGAAACCACAATGATAATGAATCAGAAAACACAATACCAACTTAAATCAGAAAAAAAAAAATAAATAAAAAAAATAATAATAATAATAATTATTATTATTATAATTATTATTATTACCGGTATTATTAATGATAATAAAACATGGGATATTTGCCGGAACTCGACCTGGTTTTCTTGTGAATTACATGGTATAAAATCAGTGTTTTGTTAAAGAGGTAAACATGTATACGATTTTACCAGAGGCTGGGTATTTCTTTCATAGGGATGGAGTTGACTAGTCTTATTTATTGTAAATAATTGTATCTCACATGGGAAGTCAACAACTCTAAACTCAAGCCGACAGAAATATTTTGAGGGTTGTCCAAATTTGCCGTGTTACTTCTAAAATAAAAGCATGACAGATAGAAAGAAAAATTTTAGTAGTTTCTTCACCAAGTCAATTCGACACCTAGTCATTTCGGAACCTGACAAGTTATTTCGGTCCTGAGTCGATTCGGCGCCGGCAATAGGTCATTACGACAACTCGTCCGAAAAATTGGCTTAGACCACAGGGACTCGTAATTAACAACAACCACAGAAAAGTCAAATAAAAAAATAAAGCTACTATCTAAGTAGCTCAAAAAGAGGCAAGAAGATGCACTCGGTCGTATCTATATTTCACGAACTTAATTTACCCTTTATTCCCATTTCAAACTCATTTTTCTCAACACAAAACTTATTTTTCTTCCGTTTTGTGACTAGAATATTTCTGAGCTACTGATTTATTCGCTGAGGTCTTAGATGAACAGAAAGTATCAAAAGTTACACTGGTCTTAGTCGGAATTGCCTCTCGGAACCTAATTCACACACACACACGCACACACACACACACACACACACACACACACACACACACACACACACACACTCTCTCTCTCTCTCTCTCTCTCTCTCTCTCTCTCTCAAAACACCAGGTGTTCAAATATTCTAATTTTTGACCCACCTTGGTTCAGTCGTTTTTTTTTCTATTTATTAGTGGACAATGAAAATCATAAACAAATAACTCTCACACCTTCATGCATTGCTCCCAAAAATTGTTCATATCGGAACTGCCGCCACTGTCTCTAAACTATATAACACGAGTAAACTGGAGACAGTCCTAAATCTTTATCTCCGAGATTTACAACAACACATGTCAGGAAAATCAAACACATCAAACACAATCCACCCACTAACTCTTGTTTGTGATTCAATATATGCTTCTGTTAAGTTTTAATTTACTAAATGCAGTCTTAGGTTTTAGTTAATATTCATTTTTCATTGTTTTTAGACTAAAAGGAACTGGTGATTTATAAAGGACAAAAAAGAAGTGAAAGTGACCGGGTGAAAGAGAAAGTAGTGAAGATGATAAGAAATGTAGACATTGTGTCATCGGAGTAAAACTTGCAGAAAAAGAATGGAAAGCAATTTAGTATGATAAGTTTAATACTTAAGAAATAACCGTGCAAATATTATATGAAAGACATAACCAAGGATTCAACACAAGAGAATTCCAGATTCCAGTAGTATCTAATTACATCATTTGAAATTCGACTTTGTTCAAATTTATTAATTGAAGGTGGTGTGAAAATCACATGATGGTACAAAAGAAAACCCTTAACGATAAAATGTTGCTAAATAGAAAATGTACTGTTCAGATCACAGAGGAATCTGATAAAACATACAATAACGAAAGATTGTGTATAGATGGGAAACGTCATTATACTGGAATAAGAAATGCTTATGGCATGATTCTGCTGATATAATTAATGCATGAATAGCATGGTTAAAATCTGCTGAGCTCTATAACACTGATAGATTGATTAAAGAGGTAGATTTGGATTTTTATATAATACTGGAAATTTGATTACTAAATTCTTAACACGGAGCAGTTTAAAACAAGCTATAAGTTTTTACATATCTTTCTAAAGTTTCATTTGAATGCTTACATGTTTGGTTTTTTGTATATCTGTATTTGTATCATATAAACAAGAGTGGTCTACAGTGAGCGTTTACGAATCACAGTGTCTCCAACCGCCTGGGTTCGAATCCAATCTGGACAAATCCTAGTGTGAGAAAGTTGGTCAGTTCACTTGCCGAAATTCGGTGGTTTTCTCTAGGCACTCCGGTTTCCCCACCATCTCAGAACTGGCAACCTCGATATAAGTGAAATAATCTTGGTTGGGGCATAAAACGATATAACTCTTTCCACTCTACTCAGTCATATAAACCATCCACAGAAAACATTTAAAGTAATGATCCATACTCTATGTGAGTATACATCAAAATATGCTCCGTCAGCATATAAGTGTTTAGTTGTAAACAATGATGATCTAAGCCAAATATGAAGTGGATGTTAGATTGATAATTATCTTATTAATACCACTAAAACAATTATTTCGATACAAATTTCACTGAAAGCGAAAAATTTTAAAAATTTTAAAAATATACTTACATTTAATGCACGTGTATGATTTTTAAAAAATCGTTAGCTTTTTAAGGCTTATAGATGGCTTAAAGGATGTGTTGTCAACCACTTCACCTTTTAAATTTAGGAATACTTATAGAAGGCTTGTAGATGGCTTAAATGTTGAATGAAAATAAGCCATCTATAAGCCTGGCTTATAGATGCCTTATAGGCCATCTATAAGCAGCTTCTAGATGGCTTGTAGACTTCTATAAGCCAGCTACAAGCAACCTTTAATCCACCTATAAGCTGGCTTATAGACAGCTTTTATTCCTGTGTTTAAAAAGTGTTCTTAACACATACGCACACAGATAAATAAATAATATATAAATATTTATATATATTTATATGTAAATATGTGAATTTAGATTTTTTAAAAAGTAGAACAATTCGGTTTAATATAAAATTAACCTACATCTTGATTAAAAAACATTGTTTTTACAAATAATCTTTGTTTACGTTTTAAAGGAATTAAATCAAATCAAAACAGATACCGGTAATAGCCCTCTGCTTGTTTACCTATGATTCTGTCTGTAAGCTGATTGATATACTGTCAGAGTCACTCCAGTTTTGTCAGCAAAATAAATCGGAAAAATTTTCATAGAAATCACTGGGAAATAGCTCTCTCCGCTGAAAAGTCATGCAGTTGAAGCTATGGTATGCGAATAAAGATTTCGATGCCTATTGTTGAAAGGAATTTTTTATGTGTGAATTTATCGTTTTAGGGAAAATTAACAGTACCATTGATTCTCTTACCTTTTTTTTTTTTTTTTTTTTTTTTTTTTTTTTTTTTTTTTTTTTTTTTTTTTTTTTTTTGTTGTTGTTGTTGTTGTTGCTGAATATCATTAGAATTTTGGCTTACCATCTTTTGATAATTGCTATCTTCCGATACGTCTGTTAGTAAAATACCATTTTCCCTGTTCTGAAAAATATTTTAATTATTAAATCGGTTTTATGGAATATAAATATAATATAGATATTATTTGAAGTATTTTTATTTCAAAAAGTCAAAGTAGCAAAGATTTTTAGCCTTCTTAACTAATCAATAAGTTCCACCTTTAACCTTGTTTGCGATAACATATTTTCATAACACTGGATTATTGGTTGTACACATCAGTCTTAACAAGCTTCTAAAACCTTTAGCTTTGAGAATCAGACATAATAAAAATCTGAAGAGTTTCAAAAGACTAGGATTTTAAACAAGGCTATGAAAAGAGCGTTGATATTAAATTTCTCACGTCAAGCCAATCGGCTTATGCCCTTTTTTTTTAAAATGATGTTTATTGTGAAATTGCTATTTACATATTCAGCATTGTACATTTAACGGCATTAAAAATTCTTTAAGGAAAAGTAGAGCAAATAAGGGCTAAGTCTAATATGAGAGGACCATGTGATTAACATCGAGGTAAAAAGACAAGGTTTACATTCGGTAAAAAAGTTAAGCTTTTCTCCAGTTGTCAAAGGTGTTGCAGTATGACTTTGGATAGAAATGTTTGTAATGATCTTGTAACTTTGACTTTGAAGATAGTAGGTAAAACAAAAAAAAAAGAAAAAGAGTTATTTCAGGAAAATCATATACAACAAGTACATTGAGTAAATCAGTGAGTAGATCTCTTAGTAGCATAAGTCCAAATAGTAACACAGAAACAATAGACCCTGTAGATGCAGTAGATACAGGTAACCAGACTGAGCATACAGGTTATATCAACATGGAAAATATTAATATTAAAGCAAATGCGAAATCTTCATCTAAAATAACAAAATATTACAGGGTATTGGTGATTTTAAAAACATATTAGAATCGGTATTGGATAGAATAAACCAACATGAAGTGGAAATATTAGATATAGATATAAAAGTTATAGATATAGAGCAAAGTTTAAAGTAAGAAGAGGTTTACATGACGAGATTGGAGCTATTGCAATAGAGAGTAATAAAAATTTTAGTGACGTTACTTCAACAAGAAAATAAGAGGGTAAATGATGAACTAAAATTTCATCAGAGGTTATGTCATGAATCTTGACCAAAAAATTAGATATTCAGAAAAAAGAATCTATAGACTTACAAAGTAGAAGTATGAAAAGTCTAGCAGAGAGCGATAATGAAAATTTACGTGAAAGAGTAGCGAAAGTATTCAAAGATGATCTAGGTATTGCTAACGAGATTAGCGTGGATCAGAAGTTTTCAGAACAGGCCCTCCAAATACCAAGTTTAATAGATTCCCCAGAGCAGTTGTAGTCAGACAAAAAGATTTGACAGATCACAATTCTATTCTAAGAAATGGAAAACAATTAAGAAAAAACAGTCTAATATTAGAATAAACCAACAGTTTCCGGAATCAATATGTCAGAAAAGAAAACGCCTTTTCAAATTCAAACGCAATTGAATTAACAACAGGTTGACACTAAAGTTATTGGCGACAAACTGATTTACAAAAAAAGTGGAACAGTGCAATCGCGAAAAAGTAGAGTTACTGCGAGCTCATGATGCGTTTCACATAGCGCTATATGTGGAAAATAAATTTAAGTTTCTGTTTGGGATACGCACGCTGAAAATGGAAATCACAATATTGGGTAGAGCTGTCACAGTCCCTAGTTTGGAGGAGGTACGCAGCGCCTTAAGTGAGTTACTATCCGTACCGTCAGTAGTATCCTCTACTCGCGATATCGTAGCCTATTGCTTTACAGATGAAAAGGGCACTATTCACGACGGCATCGATGACGAAGACGTTTATGGGGGAGGGTGGTACGTTCTAGGTGCAATGAGGGAGGATGGGATAAATAATGCAATTGCTATTGTGTCACGCGTATTTGGCAAAAAACGCGGTCATAAGAGATTTACCTATTTCAAAAATGCTGAGCGAACCGCGATGCAGAAAGCCACTTCTGAGAGTTGCTAGATAAATGGATATTACAGTAATTTTACATAAAAAACTTTCTGTTATACATAAAGCAGTAAATAAATATAAAAAAATAAATATACGAAACTAACACTGACGCAAAGACTTTTATATTTGCACATTGTCAATATTTATCTAGCCCTTATATAGGTGAATATGTATGTCCTATTGCTTTTTTAGTTATAGCAGTTTGGTATTTTGTATATATTTTTTCATGATTGTTATCCTTTTGCTATAGTGCTTTGTAGTTCTAGTTTAGTATTTGTATACAGTTTAGTATTTGTATACAGTTTTTCATGATTGTTTTTTTTTCTTAGTAATACTTAGATGTAACCCAGAAAATGAATTTCTTTACGTCGCACAGCCTTTTCCCGATACGAACCACTTAATTACACGTCTTTTCTTTCTTTCTTTTTTAGACAAAGTAAAGAGTTTCCGAATAATTAATATCGATCTTTTAATGTGGTCTTTAAAATATGGAATATAAAATTCCTGTTGTATATTTATAGGCAACTTTCCCGCGCAAAGTTCACTCTGATTTATTCAGGAGTTACCTCGCTTAGTATATATGCCTCTCTCTCTCTCTCTCTCTCTCTCTCTCTCTCTCTCTCTCTCTCTCTCTCTCTCTCTCTCGTAATTATTTTTCATAAAAAAGAAAGCTAATATATCATTGATTATGATGCTACACTTATCTATGTATCAATATTATATATTTATTGACGTTTAACTTACAACCATTTCTATTTATTATATACTGTCGAATGTATGTTACTTTCGTTAATAATGCTATTACCTCGGTAAACACCAACACATATTGGCTGGTAAGTTTGACTAAAACTTAAAACAAATAAAAACTTACTTTCTCTAAAGGTGAGCATGCTGGGTCTTGTACCTTTGAAAAAAAATTAAATTTAAAGAGCTTAAAGGGAACATATGTGTTAGAAAATTAACTTTTAAAAATACTAGAAGTAAGAATACAAATCATATTAAATGTACTGATTGCAAGCAAAACAGACATTCTTTAATTTTATCATTGAAACATGTAGTGAGCCCTCTAAGAAGCTATTTTACACCCTTTGTGTATTGCAAAATAATCAACATTACAAGCTAAATGATAATGTAATTATTTGAATTAATTATGTTAATAGGGTTTAATTTCTATGGTTTTTGTTAATAAATTTAGATCAAAATGTTCCTTTGAAACTTAAATAACTATTTTCCCGGTAAATGAGCTACTGAAAAAAGTTTATACTTTTTAGTAGGATGATTGCTAGCTTCGAACTATTGCACAGGACGGAATGTCATCTATAAACCACCTGTAAGCCATGCTTAAAGGAGCTTATAGATTGGCTTATAGGAGCTTATAGGTTGATTAAAGGGAGCTCATAGCACTTCTGTCTATAAGCCTGCTATAAGCCACCTATAAGCATGGCTTATTGGCATTCAAAATATAAGCCATCTATAAGCCATGCTAATAGATCACTAGTAAGTGAGTATATATTTTTTTTAAAAATAGTGCAGTTTTAAAATGGACTTAATAGACAGGTTGACTTTATAAAGAGGGTAATCTTTATGAGTGAGAAAACTTATTTTGTTATTATCGAAAAAAGAACGAAAAGTATGTAGTTCCTATTAAATACATATCTTATATATATTTATAAATTATTTTCAGTGCATTTGCATCTTTACGCATTTCGTAAATTTCTTAATGACTTTCTGGCCATACGCTATCTATATGCCATCTTTAAATAACAACACAAAGTTTTGAAAAACGATGTTTTGTATAAACTTTGTAATTTAAACGTTTCATAGTGTTTCTAGAAAAATAATTGCATTTATACGCAAATGGACATTCATCGTTTTGCTAACTTTAAGAAATCGGTATGAGCCTTTGATCTACCAGCTATGAAGTGTACACCGTCCTGTGACAATATATTTTATCAAGATGCCACTTCCGCATGTGTTTATTTAAAAAAATCTCTTTTATTACAGACATCTATATAGCTAAATACTGATCATTCCGGACATCCGGACATTTCAAGTAAAGGAGTTGTTAACCTCCTTAGATACAATGAATACAACTGCTTAATAACAAAGTAAATAGTTAGAATGCACTATCATTTATTAAATGTAATGTGCTTTTTAGTTTTAATTAAACGTGTAGTCATATCTAATTAAAATTAAAACTGAAATGAATCAAAAAAATATTCATATCACAAAAGACAATTTGTCTGCCAGTGTACAATTTGTGGAATTTTTTTCCATATAAATGGCACTAAAAATGTAAGGGAATTTAAGTTTATTAAAGAATTTCAATTATTTAATAACAATATTGTTAAATAAGAACATCTAGTTTCAATCAATTTAAAAATAAGCAAAAGTAATTTTATTCCGCCAGCAAGTCTGGTCGGTTCTAGGATTAAACATTTCAAGTCAATCTGGTGTTAATGGTGTTAATTTGATATTTTTATATTGTACACCAGTTCTTCCCACATATTTTGTCAACATCCCAAAATAAAAATTACAAATAACATTGACAAGTTTATCACTGTATTGATACCTGGTAAACAATTTAGCAAATTGCATGGTAAGATTCTGATGATTACAGGTGATTAGAATGTGTCTAATAAACAGGATGTTCACCTGAATTAGATTATTCATAATCTTTGAATTACTCGCATGTTAGATTATTTTGTAAATTCAGTGTACAGAAAATGTCAAATGGATGAAATGTTATAATTTTATTTCAAATAATAAACTGAATGACACGAGAATTACAATACGACAAGTACTATTAAATGTAAAAAAATATTATTATTATTATTATTGTTTATGCCATGTGAGACATATTTTTGAATGTTTTGAAGATCATAAAAAGTAAGGAAATGTTTTATAATCATATTAATAGTTACACAATTATTTTAAATTCGATTGCCATTTTATTTATTTATTCAATTATTTATTTTATTTTATTTATTTATTTTATTTATTCATCTATTAAACAAATAAAAGTATTATTTATTTATTTATTTACATTTTATTTATTTATTTATTTATTCATGGAATAAACCAATACAATTATTTTTTTAATGAATGAATGAATTAATTAATTAACACTAACTTGATAATTTTTGTTAGTAGTCCATTAAGTAAAAACATTTTACCTCCTTTTAGTTCAATAGTCATATCTGAAAGTATATTTTGAAATCAGACACTAGATCAAGGATGAGGTAAAATATATTGAAAATTGTTGATGTAAGTGTTAAGGTATCATATATCTGATTTTTACATCTGTATTTATTTAATGTAAAATTGACATAATCTCAAAATATATTTTAATATTTAATTGTTTTTGGCAATTACCCGTATTTATACAGTCTAAATATTCACTATAAAGCATACTCTCTCTCTCTCTCTCTCTCTCTCTCTCTCTCTCTCTCTCTCACACACACACACACACACGCACGCACGCACGCACGCACGCACGCACGCACGCACGCACACACACACACACACACACACACACACACACACACACACACACACACACACACATTCTGAATTGAACTGCTTTACAATTATTTATTAAAAATTGTCACTTGCTCTTTCTTCAGTTGTTAACAAGTATTTTCCTAAGTATCATATGTATGAAGATGCCATTAACATCCGATAAGCAACAAATGTCACAGGTGTCTTGATTATTACTGTTAACAAATAAATACCCGGTACAACCTAGTCGTGGTAAACATTAGACACATATTCTTGATGGGGTTCAAAATAGACTTAAACTATGTGCAATGTATACTAGTTTTGTGATAAATTTATAAAACAGGTAATTAAATAAAATTGTCCATGTTAAGAAATATTAAAATCAATTAATTTGCATTTTATTGAGATGAGTTAAGATGAACAGTTTTGATTGGTGGTTTGAAATAGAAGCTAATTTATGGACCAATCACATCCGTTGGATTTCTTCAAACTCAGCATCATCAAAAAAAAGGAACATCTTCAGGACAGATACAGCTTTGCAAAATGTTGTAAGTTTCTTTTTGTTATTATGGATTATACTGATATAAGAAAATAAGCATCTTTTACAGTACATATTATATCATTAATCAATAATGTTTTTCACATTTTCCAGTCTGTATAATTTTTTATACATCTTAATAAAAATGTATCATCTAGAAAAAAAATGGTAGCCATCTTGGATTTTGACATAATTGTTATGCTGACGTCTTTATCTTTAAAATATGGCTCTTACTTTAAGAAATTTGTCTCTGTTATTGTGAAAAGCTACACATACATTAAAGGTTAAATCAGATTTGTATCACATTTTGTTCATTTTATTATTCTCTTCTATACAATATTCTATGGTTTCACAGGGGTCCCTAGAATTTCAGCTTTTAACGTGAGCTTTTAAAAATTAATAAATTGATAAATAAATAAATGAAACTTACTAAAAAAATAAATAAATAATTATTAAATAAAAGGCTAATGCCTTTTATTTAATAAGTAATTACTTATCGCTTGCTGTGTAGGATACACTCTATCTCTATCTCTCTCTCTCTCTCTCTATCTATCTATCTATCTATCTATCTATATATCTATCACGTCACACTAACATGGTTATAAGAGTGCACTGATTTCGAAAATTATTAGAAATAATGAAAAATACTAAAATTGTGGAGAATGAATAATGATGTAACTATGATGAAAGAAACCACAATGATAATGAATAAGAAAACACAATACCAACTTAAATCAGAAAAAAATCTTTTAATAATAATAATAATATAATAATAATATAATAATAATAATTATGATGATGATGATGATGATTATTATTATTATTATTATTATTATTATTATTATTATTGTTACCGGTATTATTAATGATAATATCAATAACAAAACATGGGATATTTGCCGGAACTCGACCTGGTTTGCTTGTGAATTACATGGTATAAAATCAGTGTTTTGTTAAAGAGGTATACATTATATGATTTTACCAGAGGCGGGGTATTTCTGACATAGGGATGGAGTTGAATAGTTTTATTTATTGTAAATTATTGTATCTCACATGGGAAGTCAAAAACACTTAACTCCAGCCGACAGAAATATTTTGAGGGTTGTCCAAATTTGCCGTGTCACTTCCAAAATAAAAGCATGACAGATAGAAAGAAAAGTTTCTGCACCAAGTCAATTCGAAACTAGTTATTTCGGAACCTGACAATTTATTTCGGTCCTGAGTCAATGCGGGGACGGCAATAGGTCATTACGGCAACTTGTCCGAACAATTGGCTAAGACCACAGGGACTCGTAATTAACAACAACCACAAAAAAGTAAACAAAAAATTAAAACTACTATCTAGGTAGCTCAAAAAGAGGCAAGAATATGCACTCGGTCGTATCTTTATTTCACGAAGTTCAACTTAATTTACCCTTTATTCCAATTTCAAACTCATTTTCTCAACACAAAACTTATTCTTTTTCCGTTTTGTGACCAGAATATTTCTGAGCTGCTGATTTATTCGTTGAGGTCTTAGATTAACAGAAAGTATCAAAAGTAGCACTGGTCTCAGTCGGAATTGTCTCTCGGAACCTAATTCATACACACACACTCTCTCTCTCTCTCTCTCTCTCTCTCTCTCTCTCTCTCTCTCTCTCTCTCTCTCTCTCTCTCTCTCTCTCTCAAAACACCAGTTGTTCAACTATTCTAATATTTGACCCACCTTGGTTCAGTCTTTTTTTTTCTATTTATTAGTGGGCAATGAAAATCATAAACAAATATCTCTCACACCTTCATGCAGTGCTCTCCAAAATGGTTCATATCGGAACTGCCGACACTGTCTCTAAACTATATAACACGAGTTAACTGGAGACAGTCCTAAATCTTTATCTCCGAGATTAACAACAACACATGTCAGAAAAATCAAACACATCAAACACAATCCACCCACTAACTCTTGTTTGTGAATCTGTTAAGTTTTAATTTACTTAATGCAAACTTTAGTTTTAGTTAATATTCATTTTTCATTGTTTTTAGACTAAAAGGAGCTGGTGATTTATAAAGGACAAAAAAGAAGTGAAGCTGACCGGGTGAAAGAGAAAGTAGTGAAGATGATAAGAAATGTAGACATTGTGTCATCGGAGTAAAACTTGCAGAAAAAAAATGGAAAGCAATTTAGTATGAAAAGTTAAATACTTCAGAAATAACCGTGCAAATATTATATGAAAGTCATAACCAAGGATTCAACACAAGAGAATTCAAGATTCCAGTAGTATCTAATTACATCATTGAAATTCGAATTCGTTCAAATTTATCGAATTGTCGAATGATATGTATCAGTATTTTTATTAATTGAAGGTGGTGTGAATATCACATGATGGTACAAAAGAAAACCCTTAATGATAAAATGTTGCTAAATAGAAAATGTACTGTTCAGATCACAGAGGAATCTGATAAAACATACAATAACGAAAGATTGTGTATAGATGGGAAACGTCATTATACTGGTATAAGAAATGCTTATGACATGATTCTGCTGATATAAAAAATGCATGAATATCATGGTTAAAATCTGCTGAGCTCTATAATACTGATAGATTGATTAAGGAGTTAGATTTGGATTTTTATAAAATACTGGAAATTTGATTACTAAATTCATAACACGGAGCAGTTTAAGACAAGCTATAAGTTTTTACATATCTTTCTAAAGTTTCATTTTGAATGCTTACATGTTTGGTTTTTGGTATATCTGTATTTGTATCATATAAACAAGAGTGGTCTACAGTGAGCGTTTACGAATCACAGTGTCTCCAACCGCCTGGGTTCGAATCCAACTCTGGACAAATCCTAGTGTGAGAAAGTTGGTCAGTTCACTTGCCGAAATTCGGTGGTTTTCTCTAGGCACTCCGGTTTCCCCACCATCTCAGAACTGGCAACCTCGATATAAGTGAAATAATCTTGGTTGGGGCATTAAACGATATAACTCTTTCCACTCTACTCAGTCATATAAACCATCCACAGAAAACATTTAAAGTAATGATTCATACTCTATGTGAGTATACATCAAAATATGCTCCGTCAGCATATAAGTGTTTAGTTGTAAACAATGATGATCTAAGCCAAATATGAAGTGGCTGTTAGATTGATAATTATCTTATTTAATACTACTAAAACAATTATTTCCATACAAATTCACTGAAAGCGAAATATGTTTAAAATTTTAAAAATATACTTACATTTAATGCACGTGTATGATTTTTAAAAAATCGTTAGCTTTTAAAGGCTTATAGATAGCTTAAAGGATGTGTTGTCAACCACTTCACCTTTTAAATTTAGGAATACTTATAGAAGGCTTGTAGATGGCTTAAATTTTGAATGCCAATAAGCTTATAGATGGCTTCTAGACTTTTATAAGCCAGCTACAAGCAACCTTTAATCCACCTATAAGCTGGCTTATAGACAGCTTTTAGTCCTGTGTTAAAAAAGTGTTCTTAACACATACGCACACAGATAAATAAATAATATATAAATATTATATATTTTTATATGTAAATATGTGAATTTAGATTTTTTAAAAAGTAGAACAATTCGGTTTAATATAAAATTAACGTACATCTTGATTAAAAAACATTGTTTTTACAAATAATCTTTGTTTACGTTTTAAAAGAATTAAATCAAATCAAAACAGATACCGGTAATAGCCCTCTGCTTGTTTACCTATGATTCTGTCTGTAAGCTGATTGATATACTGTCAGAGTCACTCCAGTTTTGTCAGCAAAATAAATCGGAAAAATTTTCATAGAAATCACTGGGAAATAGCTCTCTTCGCTGAGAAATCATGCAGTTGAAGCTATGGTATGCGAATAAAGATTTAGAAGCCTATTGTTGAAAGGATTTTTTTTAATATGAAGTTATCGTTTTAGGGAAAATTAACAGTACCATTGATTCTCTTACTTTTACTTTTTTTGTTGTTGTTGTTGTTGTTTTTGCTGAATATCATTTGAATTTTGGCTTACCATCTTTTGATAATTGCTATCTTCCGATACGTCTGTTACTAAAATACCATTTTCCCTGTTCTGAAAAATATTTTAATTATTAAATCGGTTTTATGCAATATAAATATAATATAGATATTATTTAAAGTATTTTTATTTCAAAAAGTCAAAGTAGCCTTCTTAACTGATCAATAAGTTCCACCTGTAACCTTGTTTGCGATAACATATTTTCATAACACTGGATTATTGGTGGTACACATCAGTCTTAACAAGCTTCTAAAACCTTTAGCTTTCAGAATCAGACATAATAAAAATCTGTAGAGTTTCAAAAGACTAGGATTTTAAACTAGGCTATGAAAAGAGCGTTGATATTAAATTTCTCACGTCAAGCCAATCGGCTAATGCCTTTTTTTAAAATGATGTTTATTGTGAAATTGCTAGTTACATATTCAGCATTGTACATTTAACGGCATAAAAAATTCTTTAAGGAAAAGTAGAGCAAATAAGGGCTAAGTCTAATATGAGAGGACCATGTAATTAACATCGAGGTAAAAAGACATGGTTTACATTCGGTAAAAAGTTAAGCTTTTCTCCAGTTGTCAAAGGTGTTGCAGTATGACTTTGGAATAGAAATGTTTGTAATGATCTTGTAACTTTGACTTTGAAGATAGTAGGTAAAACAAAAAAAAGAAAAAGAGTTATTTCAGGAAAATCATATACAACAAGTACATTGAGTAAATCAGTGAGTAGATCTCTTAGTAGCATAAGTCCAGATAGTAACACAGAAACAATAGACCCTGTAGATGCAGTAGATACAGGTAACCAGACTGAGCATACAGGTTATATCAACATGGAAAATATTAATATTAAAGCAAATGCGAAATCTTCATCTAAAATAACAAAATATTACAGGGTATTGGTGATTTTAAAAACATATTAGAATCGGTATTGGATAGAATAAACCAACATGAAGTGGAAATATCAGATATAGATATAAAAGTTATAGATATAGAGCAAAGTTTAAAGTAAGAAGAGGTATACATGACGCGATTGGAGCTATTGCAATAGAAAGCAATAACAATTTTAGTGACATTACGCAGAGCAGTTGTAGTCAGACAAAGAGATTTGACAGATCACAATTCTATTCTTAGAAATGCAAAACAATTAAGAAAAACAGTCTAATATTAGAATAAACTGCGAGCTCATGATGAGTTTCACATAGAGCTATATGTGGAAAATAAATTTAAGTTTCTGTTTGGGATAAGCACGCTGAAAATGGAAATCACAATATTGGGTATTGCTGTCACAGTCTCTAGTTTGGAGGAGGTACGCAGCGACTTAAGTGAGTTACTAACCGTACCGTCAGTAGTATCATCTACTCGCAATATCGTAGCCTATTGCTTTACAGATGAAAAGGGCACTATTCGCGACGCATCGATGACGACGGCGATTATGGAGGAGGGTGGTGCGTTCTAGGTGCAATGAGGGAGGATGGGATAAATAATGCAATTGCTATTGTGTCACGCGTATTTGGCCAAAAACGCGGTCATAAGAGATTTACCCTATTTCAAAAATGCTGAGCGAACCGCGATGCAGAAAGCCACTTCTGAGAGTTGCTAGATAAATGGATATTACAGTTATTTTACATAAAAAACTTTCTGTTATACATAAAGCAGTAAATAAATATAAAAAATAAATATACGAAACTAAC
Organism: Tegillarca granosa; assembly: GCA_029721355.1. Classification (NCBI taxonomy): domain Eukaryota; kingdom Metazoa; phylum Mollusca; class Bivalvia; order Arcoida; family Arcidae; genus Tegillarca; species Tegillarca granosa. The sequence continues at coordinate 824,181 of CM056612.1, read as the reverse complement.
ACTGACGCATAGACTTTTATATCTGCACATTGGCAATATTTATCTAGCCCTTATATAGGTGAATATGTATGTCCTATTGCTTTTTGAGTTATAGCAGTTTGGTATTTTGTATATATTTTTTCATGATTGTTATCCTTTTGCTATATTACTTTGTAGTTCTAGTTTAGTATTTGTATACAGTTTAGTATTTGTATACAGTTTTTTCATGATTGTTTTTTTTCTTAGTAATACTTAGATGTAACCCTGAAAATGAATTTCTTTACAACGCACAGCCTTTTCCCGATACGAACCACTTAATTACACGTCTTTTCTTTCCTTCTTTTTTAGACAAAGTAAAGAGTTTCCGAATAATTAATATTGATCTTTTAATGTGGTCTTTTAAATATGGAATATAAAATTCCTGTTGTATATTTATAGGCAACTTTCCCGCGCAAAGTTCACTCTGATTTATTCAGGAGTTACCTCGCTTAGTATATATGCCCTCTCTCTCTCTCTCTCTCTCTCTCTCTCTCTCTCTCTCTCTCTCTCTCTCTCTCTCGTGATTATTTTTCATAAAAAAGAAAGCTAATATATCATTGATTATGATGCTACACTTATCTATGTATCAATATTATATATTTATTGACGTTTAACTTACAATCATTTCTATTTATTATATACTGTCGAATGTATGTTACTTTCGTTAATGATGCTATTACCTCGGTAAACACCAACACATATTGGCTGGTAAGTTTGATTAAAACTTAAAACAAATAAAAACTTACTTTCTCTAAAGGTGAGCATGCTGGTTCTTCTACCTGTGAAAAAAAATTTAAATTTAAAGAGCTTAAAGGGAAGATAAATGTTAGAAAATTAACTTTTAAAAATACTAGAAGTAAGAATGCAAATCATAATAAATGTACCTGATTGCAAGCAAAACAGACATTCTTTCATTTTATCATTAAAACATGTAGTGAGCCCTCTAAGAAGCTATTTCACACCCTTTGTGTATTGCAAAATAATCAGCATTACAAGCTAAATGATAATGTAATTATTAAAATTTTTTATGTTTATAGGGTTTAATTTCTATGGATTTTGATATTCTCCAGGTAAATGACTTACTGTCAAAAGTTCATAATACTTTTGAGTAGGATAAATGGTAGCTTCGAACTTTTTAAGTGTTCTCAACACATACACACAGATAAAAAAGTAAAAAATAAGTATATTTATGTAAATATGTGAATTTCGATTTTTTTAAAAAGTAAAAAAAACAATTCAGTTTTATATGAATTAACATACACCTTGATTAAAAAACGTTTTTATATATAAACCTTAATGACTTTTTAAAACAATTAAATCAAATCAAGACAGATACCGGTAATAACCCTGTGCGTGTTTACCTATGATTCTTTCTGTAAGCTGATTTATATACTGTCAGAGTCACTCAAGTTTTGACAGGAAAATAAATCGGAAAAATTTTCATGGAAATCACAGGGAAATCGCTATTCGCTGGAAAATCATGTAGTTGAGACTAGGATATGCGAATAAAGGTTTCGATGTCTATTATTGAAAGCCTCTTTTATTTTGTCTTTATTGTTTTAGGGGAAATTATTAGTCACACTGATTTTTTATCTTAATAAGTGAAAATATCAAAGATAGCCTTCTACAATAAAGTTTTTTTGCAATATCATATTTGTTTTAATTCCAGAGCACAACACTAGATTATTGGTGGTACACATAAGTCATGACACCTTCTAAGACTTAAGCTGTGGGCATCAAACATAATAAACATCCGTGAAACATCCGTTAAGTTTCATAAGAGTAGGATTTTAAACTAGGCTGTTAAAAGAGCGTTGATATTTAAATTCTCACTTTAAGCCAATCGACCTCTGACCTTTTTTGAGATGATGTTTATTGTGAAATTGCTAGTTACACATTCAGCATTATACAATTAACGGCAGATAAGAAATCATTTTAGAAAAAGTAGAGGAAATTAAGCTGACTCTAACATTACCTCGGTTTACAATTACACATATTGGCTTGTGAATGTGACTGATTTAAAACTGATAAAAACTTACTTCTTCTGTAGTCGAGCATGCTCGGTCTTCATCCTGTAAAAATGATTTATATTAAATTGACAATTCTTTTTAAATATAAGAAGCATATTTTTTTAACCATGCCGTTTGAAGTCAAAAAATAATTTCTTTTTTAAATTGCAGAATGTTTTTTTCACAAAATAAAAAAAATATATATAAATTGAATTTAATGTTATTTAAAATCTGGGCCCACCTGTTTTTGATCCTCGACAGGTGTCAATTGTCCTTGATCTGTTAGTAAAGAGATACTTGCCACTGTCTGAAAATAAATAATGATTGGATTATTTATTATAAAGTTGTGCGGAAAAACATTTATATATTATACATAGTTTAATAGGAAACATCATGTATATAAAAAAACTAAACATAATCAAACAATTTTAATCACAATAATGCGTTTTTCAGTTATGTTTTCGAATTCTACCGCAAATGCGAATGACCAACAATAGTTAAAATGTCTGACTGGCTTTTAATTTCTTAAGTTATAATGTCAACTATGTTTTGTTTTACGGGAATCTTGAAATGTTTGTTTAAGAACAATTTTTTTTAAATTTTGAATTGACCTTTGAATCGTGAAGGAGATTATGAACTGAAACAGTGTTTAAAATAAATAATGATAAGGTAATTTATTATTACGTTCAGCAATTCACATTTTATTAAATTAAACGTAGTTATATAGGATACATCATGTATAGAAAGAAAACAAAACATTATCAAAGAATTGTAATAACGATTAGGCGTTTTATCAGTAATTTGAATACCATCACAAATTGAAATGACCGACTAGGGTTTAAATGACCGACTGGCTTTTAATTTCTATTTATAATAATGTCATTGATGTTTTGTTTTACGGGCATCGTTAAATTAGGGTTTTATTTTTCAAGTGACCTCTGAACCCGTTTATGAAATGATTACTGAATAAAAATAAATGATTTTCTTTAAAACAAGACGCCAGTTTACTAAACATTTGAAAAAAATCTTAGCCAAAAATTTACAATTGGGTACACAAAAGGGCTTGTTAAATTCATCCTCGTCTAAAACCCTTGAAAAGGGACTTGATAAAAAACTGACTTGACAAAAGGACTATATTAAGTTATTTTTGGTTGTAATTGTAACTAGCAAATGAACATATTTTCTAACCTTGATGTTTTGGGTATTTGAAAATTCTTATTAGCCATATGACATTCTATTCAGATCCACCATACTTGTGAGAAATAAAACAGGACTTTTATGCTATTATATAACTTTATAAGATCCAATAACATGAATACGTGTAAGGTTGAGTAGATAATTAAAAATTATGCCCTGTTAAGTTTCTTTTGCCTATGTTTAAGTGCTCAGGCCCCAGTTTCACAATCATTTCTTAACTAAGATTTTCCTTTACTTAATTCTGACTTAATTCTGACAAATTTAAAATCTTAATAATATGGTTAATTGTTTAGATATCTAAGAGTTTATGAAGATCACTCCAAGCTTGTAACATCTAACATCTGTATTAAGTTTCATCAAAGATATTTATCTGTAATTCAAAAAGAGATTGCCAAAATTTGCTTAAGATAAGTTAAGGAAAATCTTAGTTAAGTAATGATTTTGAAACTAGAGCCAGTTCCAATATGATAAAGAAAAAGGAGATGGCATTCAGCCAATAAACAGACAAAATTCTGAAACTGGTACCCGACATATAAGTACTTTGAACATGGGTGGTGAGAAGCCTATAGATCCGTAAACTCGCACTATAAACCTCAAGATTGCCAATACCCTTCCATTTTAAACGCAGGGTGATGATACCATTGCCATACACGTCGGTAAATTTACCAATTAAGGGCTTGTCAATTCACTTAAAGCTTTAAGCCTTATTGAAAACTTACCATTGGCAAAGGAGTGCATGCTGTATCATTTGTCTGTAAAAATCAATTGTGGAATTTCACATTTTATCAATTCTAAGTTTAGAAACAATATTCAAGTAATTTTATGATGAGTGTGAACTAATAATATTATAACATTGCTATTGAAAAAAAGATTAATTAAAAAATTGAACGTTAGAGCGTGTTCCCACTATAGGGACTTTCTACAACGAAGCAAATATTTAAGCCTAGTCTAATCAAGGCCCTTAAAATTTTATGGCCGTCATCACAATATTGTTGATAAGAATGAAGTCACTGTATCCAAACTTATACTCGATATATTTGAATTACCATAGTTTCTACTTCGTTTCATTCTCAAACTGACTTGTATGTGACGGGTGAAGAAAGCTAGACAGGAGGTGCTTACCCTTTCGGAGCACCCGGCCTAACTTTGTTGATGGAATTTATATGTATAACTAATTTATATGAAATAATACAATTGAAAAGGAATATGTAGATGATTTATTTTTATTATTGTTTAGTGATCTAAATATATAACACAAATACCATAAGTGCCATACGTGCACATTTCGGAAAATCATTCTCCATCAGTGACACTAGGAGCCGAAAAAGTTTGATAAAAAAAAACAAGAGTGAAAAAGTTGAAAATTATTGCAGCTAATGTTTCGAAACTATGTTTATCCAAACCCAGCTAAGAAATGCTTTGCATGAAGGAACAAACCTTAGTTTTATAAATTACAAAAATTCAGACGCCTGAAAATTTTGCTAAATGGTATAATTTCTGATAGCCCAAAGTATGGCCTACTGAGTTATCGATACCCTCTGGAAGTTTACTCCACCAGCAGCGGTACTTGCTCAGGTGTCGTAAATATATAACACAAATGCCTGTCAAATTTCGATGTGCCTAAGTTTTTTCTTGCTCTAAAATCGTACAGTTTTGTTTTAAATAAAATTTTGCGACCTTTTAAATAGTTGATGAACAATAACAAACGAAATGTTATTAGTCCGATAACAACAAATTATAATTAAAATTGCATCCCAAAATAAAAAAAGGTAATATAAAAAAGAAAAATATGCTTTTCTCTATCTGATATATTTAAATATTATTATTTTTTGAATTCAAAATAGCCGTTACAAATACATAGCAATTTATTTTCCTACACCGTACTTTCTTTAATTTTGTATAGTTCCCTACGTATATGTATTGCAAATTTCTTTTTTTTTTTTTTTGTTGATCAAGTTAAGAAGAAATTCCTTGAATTATGTTTCACTTACTTGTTCTCTTTGCATTTGTGTCAAACCTTGATTTATCGATGGGATAATAACTTGTCTTGGCGGTTGGTAGAGATTTGGATAACCTATCCTATTCTAAAAATATAAATATAACATACTTTGATATTTAAGTTATGATCATCACTTGTAACAAATCATGCTTTTTTGCATATTACAGACTGACTAGATAAACAATCGATGATTTAATCCTTCAGATTTTGACTTCACTATAACCAAGTAGTTTTTCTTTGATTTTCTGATTTGTTAAATGTTTGAAATGTTAAAGGTTTACCAAACGGTAAACAATCACTCATTAAGTCTGTTAATACAAATGCAATCAAACCAAACTTACTGGTCAACGTCCAAATGGCAAATGTACTTAAATAAAACAAACATACCAGTCCGTGTCCACATCATAATCCCAAAAAACAAAGTTAAAACTTTGCAAACTGGCAAAATATGTTATACATGTGAACTTCCATCAAGGAAGTGAAGCCGGGTGCTTCGGAAGGGTAAGGGTAAACAATAAAACCAAGCAAATTTAGTAAATTACCAAAAATATCAATCTTTGAAGTTTACTCCCTTGCACTAGCTAGTTGTTTTGACTTTGTTTTTGGATTTTGATTTGAGAAAAATGTGCCACCCCCCCAAAAAAAAAAAAAAAAAATCTTATTAACATTATAAAAAGTTAAAATTGTTATGACAAATACTAACGATGATTTATGAACACTAGTTAACATATGACAAAACATAAATTAAGCAGACTTTGTTATAATAATACAAACAAGAATTCAACGGAATTAATAGTCTTGCTTGGTTAGATTTTGATCAAGGATAATATAATTTATAAGATTTGCCGTAATATTATTTGAAATTTTGCGAAGTATGTATAATTAAACACTGGTAGGTTGAATGTGAGACATAAATTATAATTTATCAAATCTTACCTCTTCCCTGTTTCTAAAAAATATTTGATAATGTTGATCATATGGTGAGTCAATATATTCTATATCGACCATTTTATTAAGTAGTCATTATGGAAGTTATAATTCTCTTTATACGTTGTCAGTGTAGACAACATGGTAGCCACGAATTGCTGTATGCAGAACATAATGTTCAAGTTTAAGATTCAAAATCGTATTCTTTGAAACACAAATACCTAATCAGCAAGATATAATAGTTGACCCGATGAGGTTTCTAGCGTATGTAAATTGAAATGAAATTGACTTATCCTGTATTATCTATATTAGGTCACCAATACATAGTGCAACAAATAACATACAGCATTTTGAAAAGTTAAACCTAACTCTCATTTTATGGCGACTATAGTCACATGTCACATCCATTGTCCTTGCTCCACTGATATGCTAACAGGCAGATCAAGCAGTTGTTAGCACATGTTTAAAATTTAATTTTGAATTTTAATTATGAAAAGTAAACATAAATATTTCATTACAGTCAAACCTGTCTTAATGGCCAACTCTCTATAAGGGCCACCTGTTTATAAAGGCCTATAAAACTCTATCCCAGTTGTTCTTTATTCATATTATTTGAACTTGTATATAAAGGTCACCTGTCCATAAAGGCCACTTTCACTGATTTCCATGGGTGGCCTTTATAGACAGGTTTGACTGTATATTGTTAAAGTGAATTTTTGTCTTATTTTTGTGTGGTTTAAGTGTTGTATAAATATCTAAGAGATATCATATCATAAAAATAAAAACACAATAAAGAATATGCACAATGCACAAGAATATAGACATATATACACGTACATTTCAACATTTACAATCTAATTATCACTGCCTAGATGAACCTATTACGACTGACTGACGTTATTTTTCGATTAACAGTTAAAGCGAAAATAGTTCCGAATGGCGTAAGAATATCTGATTATTTGCAAAACCAGCAAATAGTCCCAGTCGATATTTCCATTTCCTTATCTTCCATTCAGTCTGATCTACTTACGAATTCATTATTCGCAAATTGTAATGTTACTTTTAACATTAATAATAAATTTTTACCTTTTTAAATAATATTTAACAAAGAAAATTTTAGTGGGCGTGGCCAAACTGTGAGACCCGTTTGCAGGGGAAAATTTTAAAAGAAAATGCATTTGTCAAAAAAAAAAAAAAAATAAAATGAAACCAAAATTGTTTTTTATTCTTTTATTTTATGAATGGACATGATTGTAAATATAAGGATTGACATTTGTTTCGCGGTTGATGTGATTTGCCCCATTGTCTACTTTAACAGTTCATACCTTGATGACCGATTGAAAAACAAATGTCAATCCTTAAATAATTTTCAGTAATTTCTCTGGCATATAGGATTGACCTTTTAAGATACAGTAAATCCACCTTTAACAATTGTTGATAATCATCAAATAATTCATACAGAAGAAATTAAATGAATACCGAAGATTAAATAAACAATGTATGCAAAGAGGAATATGTCATACAACCTTTCAGTTTCATTTTTTGAAATTATTGAAAGAGCTCTACTTTAAAAATGAAAAAAGGTATCCTGATTTTATCTGATTAATAATCACCAAAAAAAAATAATAATAATAAAATAAAATAAAATAAAAAAGAAACAAAACCATAAAACTATTTTTACGATGGAATTTATTTTAACATAACAGGCGCCAATATATCAAAAAAAAAAAAAAAAAAAAAAACAATATCAAGGTAATATTACAAATTTTGCCTACCTGTTCTCTTTGACTAGTATTTGGTGTTAAATCTAAATTATTTGTTGAATTCACATTAACATTGTTGTTTCGACGCTGGTACGGCGGTATTTTTCCTGTCTAAAAAGGAAAATGAAAATTTGATTTTTATAAAAGTATTGAAAGAATAAACTATAATCGAGTAAGCGGATAATGTGAAGTGATCAAAATTATTTTCTATGCAGCGTTTTATAATTTGCTTTCAGCATATTGTTTAATATTTAAATCATGAAATATTATTATCATTTACAAAACTTATATTTCTACAACACCAGAGGTACAAAAAGATTTGATCTGTACTTTTATGTTACTATCTTAGATCGATATGCATGGTAATTATTATACATGTAATTCTTAAGATAAAAGTCATTATAAAATTTTTCAATATAATTTTTTTTTCAATCTTTGTACAGAATGACAAATTTTTGCACGCATGAATGGTGTAAAGGAATACCCAACCTCGCACCTGTTCTTGTCAATACAACAGAACATTATCTGGTCACCATTGACATTAGAAAGTACGTATTGGGACTATCCTTTTCCATAGCTAGTCAGTATGAAAGATTTTGTACCCGTTTAAACGTTAGTAGCGAGTGCTTGGTAGTAAATATATAACATATATAACACAAGTTAATTTCAATGTGTCAAATATGCACATTTCGGAATATAATTCCTCATCAGTGACAGTAGAGGCCAAAAAGATTCAAAGATGAAAAACATAAGCGAAAAGCTGAACATTTTCTGACAAATTTAGTAACCATTAGATAATCATCACAAACGATTACGGCAAATAACCTCAAGGTCTTCGTTCGATATTTAATGCACTTTATTGAACTTATCACATCACATAATCTAGCAATTATTGATTGTTATATTTTGCGTATTTAAATATTCTTTTAAAGATTAAAGTACATTTTATAACCTTGTTAGGACTTGTTTTGTAAACATATAATTAATGGACATTTAACAAATGTTTATGTTTTTATATAGGCTAAGTTCGCAATTGTTTAATGCAAGCAAAAGCCTTGATCACAAGTAATGTAGGGTACTTTAATTACCTATTTACAAATGTTAGAATGCAACTATAATCTTTGTTTAAAATATCATTTTGTTGAAATTGTCTTTTGAAAAAAATTTACATGTTCAATAAAACGTGTTGTAGCATGAAGTGCAAATTATTTGCTTACATAGGAATAAAAAAGATTTTAGTTTACTTAAACAAATTTAGTTAAAATATTACGTTAGTTTAAATATTGTCAAGTTTATCTGTATTTACAATCACATTGTTTTTGCTTCAATGCTGTTTCTGAGATCGATTTTATTACATAACTTAAAGCAGTAAAAAAGTGATCGTCAAGTGAGAGTCTATTCCACAATTGTCACTTTACAAATAAAATTTCAAAGAAATAATTACAGCTGTCATAAATGTTTATGAAGTGTTTAATTTAATTTTTCGGTCATTCGAAAGAAAAATAAAAAGGATTTTAAATAGTATAAGGAATTGATTCGCCTTGACTATAATGTCTTTGTCTTTCAAGGATATTTTAGACACTCCATTCTACTCAATAACTTAATGCGGTATATTAAAATCGAATGCCTTTCCTTAAATGATTCAAGTTTATACGTTTAATTCAATTTCTTACATGTAAATGAAAAACTATACATAAAAAATTTAAAACTGTCAAAAACGAAATTATAACAAGGCTTAAATACAATGTGCTCAGATGAATCAAAAACTTTCGTAACATTTGCTAGCTAGACTGGAGGTGCTTACCCTTCTGAATCATATGGCCTCACTTCCTTGATGGAAGTTCACGTGTATAACTAATTTTGCCAACTTTCAAAGTTTTACTTCGTTTTTGGGATTGCGATTTGGACAAGGACGGTTATGTTAGTTTTATTATAACCTTCAAATCATTTGATTAGTTGAGCCTAATCTAAAGAGTTACAAGATAGTACTGAAGTCGTGTTTATATCGAAAGAAAAGTTTTATAAATGAAAGATGAGGTTAAAATAAAACTGAATCTTTTTTAGCGATGTATTGATTTTAGCGATTATTTAAATACACCGCTAACATATACAGTATAACCTGTAATAGCGTCCACCTCTATATAACGTCCACCTGTCTATGGCGTCCAGTTTAAAGTATCCCCAATCGATTTTACTATATAAAGCCCCCCTGTATAGCGTACACCTGTCCAATGCGTATGGCGTCCACCTATTTTGGTCCCGATCTGCATTAAATTTGTGTATAACGTCCACTATTCGGCTGATCAAGGGGCATAACTCGTACTTTTCAACACAACCGGAAGTGTTGGTATCAGAGATTTTCTTCTTTCAAGTTCAATTTCAAAGCGAATTAATGTGTTTGACATGCCGACATTGTGTTTATTATTGCCAATTGGGTTTGGGAAGAGCGTGGATCGATTAATTACAATGGATATTATGACTCCTGGATATGTTTATAAAGATGAATGCCGAGAACCGCCGATGTTTTCTTAACAGTTAACCGGCATGGTCTTGATTTACTCAGCCTGGACATATCAAGGTGTCAACTGATTATCCTTTGTGATATATTAGCAGGGTAACAATCATTTACATCATTAGCCAATTAATAGAGTAATACTGTAATAGCGAGAACCACGTATTTTGAGAATTTTGAAAATGTCGAATCTCCGTCTAGATCGGAAAGCTTTAACAATAGAGCAACACGTTGAAGTAATCGGGTAGCTACGACAATTAAAATTTTTAAAGCATATACACTTTTAAAAGGTGGTGAGGTGTGAGATACATCGAATTAAATTTCTGTCAAATTTTGTTACAATTTAGTGGTAATAAAATTTATTTAATTTATATAATATTTTATTTTTTTATTAAATCTGTTGATTTCACTTGTAACAAGATGTTATCTGCAACAGCTACAATGGTTAAAAAATGTTTATAAATTTCTGTTACGCTCACTTATTTTCATGGTCAAGATTAATTCACTTAATATCAAGATGCAGTTTAATTAAAATGAACAAGTCACTTATTAAATCCAAAAATCACTGTAAATTGAAATAAATTATTAAATTTTTCTCAAGTTTTATTTGCTTAAGTAAATAAGTTAATTTAAGTAATATCTAATGTAGAATGATTGTGAAATATTCTGTTTTAAAGTCCTTTGTCAAGCACTGGTATGGCAAATTTCCTTTGCGTCATTTGTGACCCAGTATATAAAGTCCACCTGTCTATTAAGGACACTTTTGCCCAATCCCTTGGGTGTCCTTTATACACAGGTTATACTGTATTTGTAATGTAGGTCCGTTTCTTAAAAGTTGTTATGCGCTAATTTAATTCCATGCGAATTAGTCGAGAATGCAAATTGCGCTTAAATACGTACACACTAAAATTAGAACGTTTACAGTATATGGTTACAGAAATATAATTACACATTTTATCAAGCAAATTAATGTCATTTACTCAAGTGATTTCACTTCAGAATACACTTAAAAAAAATATACTTACGTATATATATGGACGTCGACCCAAGTTATTGGTATAATCCTGTGAATAAATAAAACCTAGTTGATATTTATTTTAAAAAAGAGAGAATTGGAAGGCACGCCGAAGGAACAAAATGCTTCTCGCCGTGTTCCGTCAAATCTATAACGGGCAAATGATAAAAATTGCACGTTTTATTATCCTTGGTTGTAGATTGTAGATTATCATAGAATATGGTAAATACGGCCATGAATCTATCATATACACTTTTGTGATATCAATCTGTACCATAATATATTATATAAACACATATAACATATTCAAATCACAATCAAAAAAGTAAAACGCTTAAAAAAATGGTCAATTCAGTTATACTGTTATGAACCGTGAAACAAGTACTCCATACGCAGGGGAAATAGAAAAACCGCTGCATATAAACGGAAAGTTACTAATAAAAAAATGAAGTAACATCGTTTGAAAAAAAGCATCAAATGTAGCATTTTGTGAGTGTCATAATCGATTATTAAAAGTAAATAAGAACAAACCATTAGGAATTTAAGACTTAATTCATTTTATGCTCACTTTGATAAATAGCATTCTTAATTTAAAATTATCTAGTAATAGATCAACATTAGATATGTTTAACTTGTGCCGTTGCCACAGTGACTCTTTTATTTAAAAATTACATTGCCGAACAAAGCAATATATATATATATATATATATATATATATATATATATATATATATATATATATATATATATATAAGTATATACTTTCCAATTATGTGCGTGTTTTCCAAAATGGTCTTTAAAGAACAATGTTTATGCCGCTTTTAAAAACAAAATGATTGTTTAAAGAAAGTGAATTCATCAAAAACAAATATGCGTTAACATAATTTTTAACAGTAACTTTTAACAGTAATCCAACATTTTTATTAAAGGCTAATGTTGTATATTTATCTTGAATGATTATGATATTTATTTATCTTATAAGAAGTTACATATAGTTTCTATACAAGTATTAAATTTAGCCAGACATTTGCTCAATATATAGCAATAAAACATGTTAAATCTTGATAATGTGTCACATCAAAATTAAACAAGGTATTTTGGTTAAATATGTCTTGATAATGATAAAAGACTATATAAAATCGCAAATACCAGTTAAATTTCGATGTGCCAGATGTGCACATTTGACAATCATTCCTCATCAGTGGCACTAGGAACCGAAAAGTTTGATAGATAAAAACATAAACCAAACAGTTAAACAGTATTTAACATTTAATTCTTATGTATTGTGTGGTTCTTTATTAATTATATAACACAACTACCTGTTACATTTTTGATGTGTCATATGTGCATATTTCGGAAAATCATTCAAGGACTACAAGAGGCCTTAAAACTTGATAGATTAAAAAGTTGATAATCTAAACATTTGAGAATTATTTTTCCTAAGTTCCCAAATTATATGAATTCAAATCATGCTAAAAATGTTTGCGTGAGGGAACAAACCTCAGTTTTAAATAAGCCGGTTGAAAATTTTAACACAAGTAACAAATAGTTCTATGCTATATTAACATTATCAATATATTGTTTCTGTATAAGTTTGTAGTTTGTGAATTGTAAACGTTATTTCTTTACGGTCGAACTAAAAGCTCTAGTACGATTAAGATAAACACAGGACTACATATCAATTTAAAGCTGCATTAAGTTTTCAAAGGAAAAAAATTAAAACGGTGCTAGTTTAATTAATGATGTTCCTAATGAACAATGTTACATTTGGTTCAACGATAAAAGCTCGAAGAAATACAGAAACAACAGCTAGTTTCCAAGCGAGATGTAGCATGTCGGATTTAATATTAGAACATGGTTACGTCATCAAAAAACAGGGTCATTTAAACACAGCTTTCAAAACGGCGAAATACAATAGATTAAACACAGGACTTCGTTGAATTTGTCATTTGTGACTCAGCAAGGGATATATTACACCATTTCAAATGCATCTGGATATTAATGCGATCCGTCAGGTTTCACCTTCTATTCATGGGTTTTTCCGTACATCCGTGCGCATGCTCCAAGCTCCAAGCTCATAATAATCATCGTTAAACATTGACAAACCGGTTAGAGGTATCCGATTATTTACAGCTAAAGGAAATGAATTTTTAGAAAATGAAACTCATGGATCGTGGTTAGAGGATATCTATTTTTTAAAAAAAATGTTTTTTAAAAAATTAAAAAAAAAAAAGTACAGAAAATTGAAAAACTTAATGCAGCTTTACAACGTAATCACAATTTTGTACATGCGGAAATGAAAAATAATAATGATAATAATAATAATAGTAATAGCAACAACGACAACAACAACAATAAAAATAATATTTATTATAATAATAATAATAATAATAATAATAATAATATTAAATACATAAATAAATAAAATTTTAAAAAATTAGGGAACTTTATTAACAAAAGGTTGCATTCAAATTTAAGCCTTAAACATGCAAATAAAAGTATAAATGAAAGAGCTTGCCATAAACTGCTAACAGTGTTTATTATACATGTAGTCAAAAAATGTTACCTGTTAGAAATTGTAATATTATTTTTATTTTTCTTCCTTAAAATATAACAAAAAAACCTGTTAAATTTCGATGTGACATATGTGCACATTTTGGAAAATTATTCCTCATCATTAACACTAGGGACTGAAAAGTATGTTAGATAAAAAACATAAGCCAAACTGTTAAAAGTTAATGAATGTCCCAAAATTATTTTTTCTATCTCATGTATCAACTCTTATACTAGATTTTTTTCATCTGCGTATAAAATCAAATTTGATTAAAAACGTGACAAGTGAAGCTAGATAGACAGAGCTTGCTTTTTATTCCGGGGCACCCGGCGTCATTTCCTTGCTGAAGTTTACTTTTGTAACTGAATTGACAAGTTTTCAAACTTTTACTTTGTTTTTTCTGTTGTTATTTAGAAAGAGACTGGGGTCTTTGTGTCTTATTTATATTGCTGGCCTCATAGATACAAATATTTGGAACTTATTTTATTTTGAATTAAAACATTTCATTGTAAAATTCAATATGATTAGAATGATCTATGACAGAAACGTGATTGATGATATGAATTTGCCATTTAAAAAAAAATCTGACACAATAATATTACAATTTAATACTAAAAAGTTGAGAGGTGTTAAATGTAATTTTAAATGAACATTAAATTCAATTCATTTTTAACAAAAGTATATTAAATCTATTGAGGGAACATCAAAATCATTAAAACTCTAACATACTTAATCACAAAATTTAACCTCAATAACATGTGGTTATATGCAGCAAAACATAATAAGAAATAGGGTGTCCATACAAGTTATTACTGAATAACATGCGAATTAATGCGAAATAACAGGTGCTTACATAATAGATGTTGTTATTTTAACAGACATGCGTAGGAACTGAAGCCTTCATAACAAATGCTAAAATTGCAGTTTACGTTGTATTACATATTTATATAAATATAAGAAATACCTGTTAAATTTTCATGTGCCATATGTGCACATTTCGGAAAATAATTCCTCATCAGTAACAATAGCGACCGACAGTTTGATATATAAAAAACAAAAGCCAAACAGTTGAAAAATAATGAATCTTAAGTTCCAAAATTATATTTTATGGCCGTCATCACAATATTGCTGATAAGTATATAGTCACTGTATCCCAATTTATACTGGATATATTTGACTAAACATAGTTCTTTGTTTCTTTATTTTCAGAATTGACTTGCACGTGACGGGTGTAGCTAGGTAGACTGGAAATGTTTACCCTTTCGGAGCGCGCGGCCTCACTTCCTTGGTAAAAGTTCACGCGTATTTTGCCAGTTTGCAAAGTTTTTACTTTGTTTTTGGGATTGTGATGAGGACAGGGACAGGTATGTTTGTTTTATTTATTATATAAATCCACAAACCAGAAAATTCTTGACTTACAAACGATTGCTTGGAAGTTTAAATCTAAAACATATGTACACATGCAATTAAAATCTCACATTATCCAAAGCAAGGTAATTCAGATTTGCATTATAATATTAAGCAACTAAATTAAAGTCAAAAGCTAATAACGATTATTTCACTGCATTATAATGCATGCATTGTTATTCAATGATTACATGTTAACTAAAAAATAATGAAAGATACAGATTTTTTTCCAATGACTATCGTGTTGATTTACCGATATAATTTCTATTTACAAAGAAGTTAAAACACGAAGAAATTACAACACGAAAATTGTTCTGTTACTTAATGTTTAATTGTAAAGTATACCCTGTAATTTCTCAAAGTGATGAAATATTTCATACAAAATAAGACAAAAATATGCATTCAGTTTAGCCATAGCACCAAATTTGTCCTAATGTATTTATTGAAATAGTGTCAAATTTGATGCTCTGTCGCGGATGTTTAGATATAGGTATTGTGTTTTTGCAAAGGTAATGGGGTTTCAATTCAAA
Source organism: Tegillarca granosa (assembly GCA_029721355.1). Taxonomy (NCBI): domain Eukaryota; kingdom Metazoa; phylum Mollusca; class Bivalvia; order Arcoida; family Arcidae; genus Tegillarca; species Tegillarca granosa. The sequence goes on along the minus strand of CM056612.1, from coordinate 808,250 downwards.
ACAATCTTAAATTTTATGGAATAGTTTAATTAAAAAAGGTTATTAACAGTCTGTTAAATGGTGCCAAAGATATATACGCAAATCCACACATATGTGGTTTTCTGACGTAGATGATCGCATGTGTTTATTGTGCGGACGGATACGTTACACGAGTGCGCACTGCGCAGGAGTGTATGGTTTGCGTCCGTACAATAAAGGAGTGCGATCAGCTACGTCAGAAAAACGAGTGTGTAATTTTATATTCATCACATACCCTACCAAAATGAATAAATAAATTCACAATCAGTTTTTTTCATATAGATTTTTAATCTAACTGGAAAAAAACGATATCTGACTGCAAATACGTAAAAAAAATTTTTTAAAAATCTTATTAAATACAACAGATAATAGTTTGTTTAAGCGTCATTTGTTTACTTTTTAAAACTACTATCCTCAACACAGGTTAAAACTTAAAAAACAAATATTGATTAATCAAAGTTTGATAACATCGCCCGGGATTCATCCAACTTGACGAAATTCTGCAAACTGAATAATGACGTCATAAAGGAAAAGTTCCTACGTATTCATGACGTAATGTCGGAAAAGGGAATTCCCCTTAAAGTAGTTCCCGGCTACTATGGTGATACGGAATGTTGTATCACTGGTGTGTAATACGGACCATTGTATCACATTGCAAAAAAATTAATTCATCGTTATAGCAAGATTTAATGGGTATGTGATAAAATTATAATGATTGCGTACTTTTACAACGTTTACATAATTTACTTTCTATTTTTGTAATTATTCGAATAAATATAAATGCTCAATAATCCATTTTTAGAACAAAATAATCATGGATAGGCAATATAAAAATGAAGAAGAAAAATTTTAAAGTAAATTTAAATTGTTATTAAAATTGTTTATTGTTACTACAACATAACAACATAATCAAAATTTAAAATAAATCAATGAAATAAAACAAATCAGTAAAGGAAAGACATCGTTCGGTTTTAGACAAAAGCAACTTGTGATCAAATAAAAGGCAAATCACAAATTACTCCACCTATTATAGCTTAATTGTCATCGAAAAATGGAAATATCATACACGAATGTGCATGCAGCAGATGTATTTTTTTAATATGCTGCTTTTTGACTATAACTTATTTGCGTCGATTTGTTCGCCTGTGATAACAATTTCAGATGCACAGAACACGTACCTTGTTGAATGAAACGTTAAAACCTACTTTATTATCTATAAGAAAGATGATTTATTGGTTTTGTTTACACAAAACCGCTATTAACACTAAATTTAGTTTAAAAGCTTTTTTTATATTTATTAAAAAAGTAGCAGACATATGAAAAATTATCAATTAAAAATGCGTATTTTGCTATGAAAGAGTAAAGTCACTTACCCATGGTCTCTCTTTAAAGTTAAACATGTTTCAAAGTGACTGCAGATTCAGTGCTTGACATAAGTTTGGTTCCATTTCAATGGGTTTTTGGTTTTTTATAAAGCTACCCACTATTTACTTGAAGATGGATAAGTTCACACGGATATTTTATAGATTAATTAGTTATATGACTTTAACTATTGATAACGTAACCGTTGTTATATAATCGGGTTAAAATACGCGTATGTAAAACATCAAAAATTAGCATTGACAAAATAAATAAAAACTTTTATTTGTATTTCCACTATTATATTAATAAAAAAACTCGTTTTATATCTTCTTTCTTAAAATAAGCAAGTTTAAGTTTTGATGTTTAATAGTTCAAATGTATTATATTACAATGCATCAATATAACAGGTAACACTTCTAAATCATTATTCGTTATATATTGAAACTTTGTAATATAACATAGATGAACCTTTCAATGAGAAGTAACTATTATATTGATTCAAAATTTAGTTTAAACAATTTGATGAATCGGGATTAATGTTTTATTCGAAATCTTTCAAATTGCCAAAAGAAAATATTTGATTAAAAGAAAAAAAAATGAAAGGCAAACTTTTCGTCATATTTTAGGGAGTCATATTAATGGTATACTACTGCATTTTGACACATATGAGGAAGCCATATGAAAGGCAAACTCTTGCGTTTTGTTTTCTTTATCAACAAAAATGTTCCAATATTATATAAAAAGTATCATGAGTGTAATTTTAAATAAAATCTTTAGTTTACTTTACAATCAGTAAGATAATAATCTTCTCAGTTTTTAAGAATGACTTCAGAAAAATGTATATTTTAAATCTTGGCTAATCAAGGCGCTTTAAAGGTTTTATAACAATACTTTTGATAGGCTTGAGGTGGCTTTATCCAAATTTATGCTAGATGTATGTCCTTCATTTTTGCAACCGTGTCCATTTAATCATAATCACAGCATAAAAATTCTTAAATATTTAACAAAAATACCTGTTTATTTTGGTGTGCCATATGTACAAAATTCGGAAATTTATTTTCATAAATGACACTAGTGGCCGAAAAAGTTTATATAGAAAAAAAAAAACCAAACATTTGAAAATTAATGAATTCCAAAATTATATGAATCCCATTCCAGCTAAGACTTCTCCGCGTACGGGAACTAACCCAAGATTAAAATAAATTCGAAAACCAATGCGGCTAAAAATTCGCCAAAGGTACATTTTATGACAGAAAAGAGTACTGCCTCCTGCGTAATGAATACCCTCGGTGATAATTCTCCTAAGCAGTAGTACCCCCTCAGGGCCAGTAAATATTTTTACAAACAACCAATGATCAGAAAATTATCGCTTTTATATAAATACAAGTTCCAAAGTTCCCGAATTTAATTAATAAAAATAAAAAAAGGTTTTTAGGCAAATGTCTTTATATGTTACGAGGGTATCCATAACTCAGTAGGCAGTAATTTGTG
>CM056612.1:620379-800379 GCA_029721355.1 Tegillarca granosa | reverse complement strand
GGGAACGAGGTTAGTCTTTTATTAACGTGTAGATCATTAACATTAAGTCTTTTTAGTGTTTTACTTTATACATTCACAAGACAAAAATCCACCTTTAAGCCGCCTTAAAGGTAGCTTAAATCTGGCTTAAAGCAGGCTTAAAGACTCTTTAAGCCTTCTTTAAGCCGCTTAAAGATGACCTTTAAGCCCTCTTTAAGCCTGGCTTAAAGGTGGCTTTTTGGCACTGAAAATATAAGCCACCTTTAAGCCACCTTTAAGCCTTGGTATTTTAAACAGGCTATATAGATTACTGTCAGTCCTATAAGCCATCTTTAAGCCATTACATATCGATTGCTGTCTTTGATTATCATGCATGTGAAAATTAGCCATGCTTTTTCACACTTATGAATCGAATGTATTTTTAACAGGGCTAGTGCTATAATATTTTGGATATGCAATCCAAAATAAGATGAATATACCCAGAGTCAATTTATCCGAAGCAGAATTTTGACAGTTTTTGTTTAATTTATTGCAAAACCACTTGTGCATTTGATTTCTGTTTGCATTTAATTGTTGCATGAAAGCAAATCTTTTTACTCATTGTTTAGCAAAAAATATGTGCTAGTACTATGAGCATGACTCAAATGGACACAAAAGCACTTAAAATAAGATAAATCATGCATGATCAATATATTGACATGCACTCACATATAAAACGCTTGGTAAGATAGCTATAAGGGGTAATGAAAATTATTCTTTGCAGTGACTCAAATGTTGTTAAATTATATCGCAGGCGCTTGTTTTTATCAGTATAAAATGGTCGGTTAGAACACATATTAATAGTAATATATGGTCCAATCAACCTGCGGATTATATTCGTAGGTTGATAATTTCGTGATTTCTGATATCTGGCATTTCGGGGAGGTGGTTTTTCTGCGCAACCAATATAAGTGAATGTATATGCCAAATAATATGATATTAATATGTATGGCAGACATTTCGGCCGACAACGTGAAATAAGCGAAAATTATTCTCACACAAAAATTTCCATCTTGACAGTAAACACAGTCTAACCTGCAGTGTTTACAAAGAAATAGAAAAAAAATTATCAAAACAAAAAAAAGTGACCGCATTTTGTAAATTATTAGTCAGAACAAAAAACATACAAATATATACCAATTTCATAACATTTTATTTACTTTTATGTATATATTATTTATATGTTTCATTTTACAACCAAAAATTACAATTTTCTTGCATGATAAACAAATCATATCGTAATAACTTATGTTTTATATAAATAATGAATAAATGGGAAATATTTAACATGTATTTTAACGGCAGTGAAATAATGTATTTTACTCTGAATTCTGTCATGTGCAATGGATTTCATTTATGTACCCGTGATACCTTATTATGCTATGTTACACTCATAATTTCTCGGAATAACATTACTACAGTAAAAATGTCAAATAAAGCTATTCCATATACAAACTATATTCCATATACAACCTATAGTTCTGCACAAATATCAGTTGGGTATCATGTGGTACATGGAAGAAATTGTTTATTTTTGTTGTCCAAATAATTAGACCAGCAAGATAAAATAAATAGAAAATTTAACAGCGAAAAATATGAAATTTATTTAGTCTCGTAAAAATTACATATTCATTGTTATACATTGATAATAATGTGGTGGCATATAACAATATTACTTAATCTTTGATCAGTTTGATGTGGGTTTAAAACAATGCAAAACTGCAATTCAATTCAGAGTAGATTTGCTTCACTAACTACTCACTCAGTTAGCTAGGTCTCAACACCACATACAATCTGTGAAAATAGTGTATCCTCAATTCACTTACTACTCACTCAGTTAGTGAATTGAAAGACACAATGTATTTTTCACTACTGACCTCTCAGACAGAGTTAAAACAAAATCTATAAGAATTATCTGTTTCACTGGCTACACACTCAGTCAGTAAAAACAAATTATGAAGAGCCTCAAAATATCACGAAACATATTTAAAAGTAAACAGAAATCCCAATAAATGACTAAAAATTAAGTATTCTCAAAACCTACCCAAAACATGGAGTAAATAAAATACATATATATCACCAAAAATGTTGGCCGGTTTTAACTTATAAAGCTAAAAGACTACTAATGGAATGATTTTTACTAAAAAGCACTAACAAAACCACTACAATTATAAGCACCAATTATAACATTGTTAAAATGTTTGTAAAAAAAAGAAATATATACAAACAGCACAAATAGAATGCATTTCTATATCTCTCTTTGATTTCTAAGTGGGGGAAGGGGATTAAAATTCTATTTGAACTTGCGATACAAATGTTACAAATTAGAAATAATAGTTATCAGTATTTTTTCTCAAAAAATTTAATAAAATTAAAGTCTATGATAATCATGGTAAACATAAAAAATGTGTAAAACTAAAGTGTTGCTACATAAATACATAAAAAGGTTGATGAGTTATCACCATAAATCTTAGAAGGGTGCACCAGATATAATTTAAACAAACAAATAATGTAAAAAATAAAATCTCTAAATAAATAAAATCTTAATTTAAATCTGTGTGAAGAAATGTTTTTTTATATACAACTTTTTTCAACAAGAGCTTTCAGCGAAAGCAAGATCCCATCCCGAGAAGTGTTTTTAGGATGAAAAACAGTGCCACATTTGACATTCTTATCCTAGAAGTAAGAATGTCAAGTGTTGGTTATTTTTTTTCCTGTCCATCTTATGTCGGTGTCAGTCAAGTGTCAACATTATCTGTCAATTATTTAAGAGATAAAAACTTTTTGTTTTAAATTATGTTTTACTAAGGCATTAATCTGTGCCAATATAGCTCTTGTTTTGTTGATTACTCATCGGTGTACTATGTACTTAATATGTTGGATCAACTGTTAAAGGACAAAAACTGTAAAGTATTTCAATAAAAACTATTATTAGTATTTCAATTAATCTATAAAGGGCCATAAGTCCTAGAAAATTCAATAGAACTCGTTTACTATATGCACAACAACAATTCCCACTTATTGTTGCTGTAAAGCTTTATGACTATTAGATGGACATTTTAAAACAAGTGTGGACAAACTTTGTAATGGATGAAAATAAACTAGAAAGGGCCATAACTCCTGAAAAAAATTATGAACTGGAACTGATTTACGATATGTACAACTTCACTTCCAACTGACCATTGCTGTAAAGTTTCATGAATATAGGATGGACCAGTTAGGAGAACTAGTGTATACAATTTCTCGGTGGGATAACAAAGTATTGCATCTTTAAAAATTAAAAAATATTAAAACTTGACAAAAAATATTCACCAAACAATGTTCTTATTACATTGTGTACATGTGTATTGAAAACTCCATTCTATATATGATTGAAGTAATTAAACCTTTGACAGTTTTGATTTATTAATTCTGTTAAAAACATTTGACTAAAACTTATTTTTTTTTAAACAGCCTTGAGATTAAATACTGTTAATGTATTAATTTTAGCATGATCAAATTTTAGTGTATATGATTATCATACTTAAATTACTAAAAATGACTTTCATTACCTTGTGCATTTAAGACTGTATTTAAATTAGTGCTTCTATTACATCACAAAAATTGATGAAACTAATACATTTGCAGTTACAGTCATAAAATCATATAATATAGCACCTCAGCTTAACAAAGATGCTGTAGATGTTGTATTAAAGGGAAGGTACAATGTTTCAACCTTATATGGAATCAGATAGGTAATTACAAAAATATATACAATTCATAAATACAAAAATCTACATGCACAAAAAGCCATTTCTTTTTAATACATGTGTATATGAAACGCAAAACTTATAAAAACAGCTATCAATTAATCAGTGTTTTGTTATAAAACTTTGGTCTAGGAAAGTCAATCCAACAAACAATAATTTGACTGTCGCAAGTGAAGTAATGTAACGCTGGAGATTTGAAGCAAAGTAAAACAAGTACTGTCCAGCACATCCATATACATAGAGGATCTAACATGAGTGATGGTTTAATATGGAAAAAATCAAATGAGTTGAATAATTTTCATATTAAAACATCACAAGTGTAACATTCTTTTATCTCATAATTCATAAAATGTGCAAAAATACATGTAAACAATTTTTTGCCTTTAAAGAGAGTGTTTTCTTGTCAAAAATTAAGGCTGACATCAGGAGAAACGTGACATCACAATAATCATTGAGTGAAGTCACATTAAAACTACAATAGGAAATACATAAGGTGACGTCACAATGCTGATATTACACTACAGGGTTTGTAATATCACTGAAGGGTGTGTAATATTAAAAATATGTAATGGCTTTATTACATCAATTACTGGACGAGTTGTGTGATATATTCTAAATATTTTATGACTCAATTAAAATTATTTCAATTTAATGGGGGTGGCTAGTTCTGGAATGGTAAAAATATTACCTATGTCATGCAAACTGACAAACTTTCTCACAACTGTGTGTTATGAATGCGATATAATTTACATGTATATAGTGAGAAGTCTATGCATATGTGAAGGTGTGTGTTTCCATACACAATAATAACCAAAATATGCTGTAAACAAAATTGGCGGAAGAATAATGAGAATAATAATAAGAATAAGGACAAATTCAATAAGTCCACCCAAATTTGTTGGGGTTCTAATTGTCATGATATACATGTATATCTTTCCTTTGTCTGTAATCAAAGCTTGCTCATCTAAATCTGGACACTAATTCAAAATTACAGATAACTGTAACACTTCAATTAAATAAACCCATATTTACATGTAAACTAAAAAAGAAATGACCCTATTTGCATGTAAATTATTTAAAAAAAAAAAAACATGATCATAATTAGAGCTGTATTTAAAACAAATATGTGGATAAAATGGCTAAAAACACATACATATTTGTGGCAAAATTGACTTATCCCCCTACCATAAGAAGTACATGTATCTCAAATAACCAAAATGACCAAAATGGGGGCATATACCTCACCTGGTCCATCCTCAATAAAATATTATTTATAAACTGTTAATAAAGAAATTTCCATGTTTAGTTTATTTTGCAAGAATATTTAAAAAAAAACACAAAATACTTGAGTGTAATTGCACTAGTTCATTACACATCGTCACATGCAGCTTACATGCGAAAAATTTTCATAAGAGTTTAGTACCATGAGAAAAAATTCATATATTTGCAAAAAGTACAAAAACATTTATTTAGAGTGTTTTCACGTTTAAATGACAGTACTAGTAAATCATACGTATGTACAAAAACAAACATAACAATATAAAATATAACCCAGATCATATTGAAATAAATACAGCTCTAATTTTACAATTTAGAAAAAACCACTTTCAACCCATGAAGGGCAGTCAATTGGTTTTTTCTTTGAAGAATAACATTCTTCTATAACCCTCCTTTGTCTTAATGAACTTTGTTGTTGGGATGAGAGGTTGCTGACATATGCTACCATTAGTTCATTTAACATTCTCCTAACTGTTGAATGAACCCATGGTAGTCTTCGGACCTTAAAGCCCATCAAAATCTTTCTCCCATCCTCGCACTCTTCAAAATCTGATTCCTCCTCATCCATGTATGCTGGTTTCAATATTGTACTTATCTTTTCTTTCTTCTCTTTTGGCCAATCTTTCTTTGATAGGCCAATCCTTAATCTTCTGGATGTCTAAAATAATAATTTTAAAGTAGATAAGTGTATAGTCATTTTTTAAAACTGAATAAGGTATTTTTAACACAAAAGGTTTTTTTCCATAAACTTAGGAAATAAACAATTGTATAAATGATCATACAGGTTGTAAGCAGAACAATGTGGCATATACACTATATGAATCAGGTAAGATACTATACAGCCTAGTGAAGTATACCAGCAGACTAAAACAATCTATCACATACAAGGATTTCATTTACCAAGCCATTATATTCACTTTCCTGATTTCATTTGAAAAGTCAAACTGAACACAGACAATTCCAGAATTCAAAGTTTATATCATTTGTTTCACAGCTTGTGTTGATATATGTATCACAATTCTAAATATCGATTATAATCGATTATCCACACATGGTTTCACTCCTTGTTTGAACTCATTTCTGAGTATTATAACATTATACCTCACTCAATCTGGCCTGTCTTCGGCACTTAACTTTATGTGTTTCAGCTTGACCGCTCTCTTCTTTGTGTTTTCTATCCTTTAGTGATTTTAAATATCTTCTGAGTGCAACTGAAACATATTTACATTGAATTCTATTAATATTGATATGCAAGGTTAATGGTGCACTAATTGGTAGAGTAAGATTTATTTTCAATTTTGTTTAAAATATTTATATTATTATATCCAACCAATCTTTAAACCACTTATTTACAAAGGCAGTTTGCTTAGAAATTCTGCTTAAATTTTGACCCAATACCTACTGTCCATAAATCCCACTGCTCATACGTGAAAATAAATGAGAAGGTTTTGAGAAATTAATTAAGTGGTGACATTTAAAGACGTGTTTATGTTATGAGAAGGGCCATTACAAAAAGCATCTGTAGCTTTATAACTTCCTTGATTTAGTTATGATGTATCAAGTTTAATGATAATCCATTGGATGGAAACCAAAGTAAAAGTTTTTTGTTAACCAAAGTAAAAGTTTTTTGTTATTTTTGTTAAAGTGATGCAAATGAACTTGATCTTTAACCATTGGCATCTGAAACTTTTTATATCTGGACAAATATATGTACCAAGCCTGATGACAAGACTTTAATAAACTCATTTATGTTAATATTATTAAAACCAAGTTAAAGTGTTTGGGGCACATTTTTACACAAGTTTTTTAGAATCATGCAAATTACCTTGAACTCTACCTACCAGCTTCTGCATATTTATAGCTATTGATGTAGTGTTTTGTATCGTTCAGGAGGTGATAAACAACAGTGAAGCATGTTAAAATTGCACAATCAGTGAAATATAAAATATGTGCATCAAAAACTAACATTTTAATAAGTGTCGGATGGGACCGACTGGACGCCAGGTACAGCAATAACTCTCTAGACTTTCATCTGGTGGGATAATAAACAAGAGGCCTATGGGCCTTAACAGTCACCTGAGGATATGGCCAATCTGAGGATATATCCAAAATCATTTGCAGAAATACATAAAATATTCAATATAATAGTTTTCAAGATAATAAACAATTTGAGTCTTTTTATGCATCTATGACCTTGACCTTTAAACATAAGACCTTGAATATTATATCAGAACAATCGCCATATCAATTCCTACAATATTCTAATATACATGCCTATACAAAAAGTTAATAGTTTTCAATATAATATACAGTTTGAGTCTTTTTATGCACCTATGACCTTGATCTTTGAACGTATGACCTTGAGCCACATATCAAAATGATCGCCATATCAATACCTACTATATTCTAATATACATGCCAATCAAAAAGTTAATAGTTTCCAAGATTATTAACAATTTCAGTCTTTTTATGCACCTATGACCTTGATCTTTGAACGTATGACCTTGAGCTATATATCAAAATGTTTGTCATGTCAATTTTTTTTTTGTTCTTGTTTTTATGATGAAAATGAGCACATATTTTATCAATGTGTCTAATTCTCAACCTGTAACTTCAGCTATAGTGACAGCATAGTCATTTCTAGTGTATCTTAATAACATGATTTCAAGCAATGTAAGTCAATGATGGTGTTTTACGCCCAGTCAAAATTATTTTACTCGTATCGAGATTGCTAGTTCTGGTACGGTGGAGAAAAATAGAGTTCCTGGAGAAACGTAGGCAGATAGAGGTGCTGTTATGCGTAAACGGACTCTAGACCACTTGCCCACCAATGTTAAAAGAGGATTGTTAATTAGTATATCTAGAGATATTGAGCTTTGGAAGATACCAAGCTTGTTATAAAGCTAAATCCTTGCACAAATTTGTGTGCAGGCACAAAATGAACTTATATACATTTAAACAGCAAATGTTGCAATATTGCCTATAAGCCATCTTTAAGCCAAGAAAATGGCTTAAAGATGGCTTATATATTGAGTGCCAAAAAGCCATGGCTTAAAGAGGGCTTACAGGTGGCTTAAAGATTACAGTGCTAGAAACCACCTTTAAACGCCCTTTAAGCTCCTATAAGCCAATCTTTAAGCTTCTTTAAGCCTGGCTTATAGGAGCTTAAAGATGACATTTCATCCTGTGATTAATTCAGATTACCCATTTTATCAAATGCTTCTATATCTGAGGAACCTTCGAAGACAGAAGAATATCATGTAAGAGTTATCTGTCTGTAGACAGGATGGTGTTCGGATTTCAATTTACGCAAGTAAAACACACCAATATTCGAGAAGGACAAAATTGATCATTTGATCGAACTAGGAACATCTACAAAGATTGCTGATTTTGGTACCAAATTTAATTTTGAAATAAAATAAACACGAACGGAAAACCATTCTTTATTTTTGTATTTTGTTTATTGCAACTATCAGTGTCTTGTTTAAATTTTGTGATAGCTTTTTGATGACATTCTCGAAAAAAAAAACCAGTATATTCGACGCCTAAATAAACAAGGAATCTAGGGCTAGATAAGAGCATAATACAATAATTTTTTTGCTCTTATTCAATATCGGAGCACTATTAAAAATATTCTTTCTTTCATAGAATTTTTTAAATATATAAATTTTAAATAACTTCATAGATTTTGTTGACACTTTCGTATAAAGGGACCGCAAAGCCAGTGAAAATGACTTTGATGTAAAAAGTTATTCCACCCATGGTTTAGATGTCTAAATCTCAAAACAAAAATGTCTTCAGAGACACCATGGAAGCGTTTGTCCGTTGGTGAAAACATATTTTGATTATAAATGATGAAGAAAACAGAACTGCATTCGCAGATTAACGTTAACTTATTTTAAAGGTTTCCATAAGCTAACTATAAAAAATATTTACAATCACGTAATTTGAAAATACATGTAGATCTTAATTACATAAAACCAATTGAAATTTAGCGACAAAATAACCCTATGGCGTGACAAATTAGTGTTTAGTCGTTATCATATTCTTAATGACATGAAACTTTTATCTAAAATGTAAACCTTGTTTTAAAAATCTAAAATTGTGATATGTATTGTCTATATTTATACACATTTTTAATTTGTAGGTTCACGGATGTATCTAATTTGGCCGGTTTTTAAAGTTTTTAGTTTTTTAGTCTTTACTTTGTATTTTTGGATTGTGGTTTGGTAATGAACTGGTGTGTTTGGTTTTAGGATTGTGATTTGACATGGACTTGTAAGTCTTTGGTTGGGATTGTGATTTGGACATAAACTGGTATGTTGTGTAGGATTGTAATTTAGACATGGACTGGTATGTCTGGGGCTAATTGTGAATTAACGATAAAATTGACAAGAAGGTATTGTTGAAAGCGGGTTTCTGTTCACAATGTGTTTTGTCCAAAAATATAATTTAAAAAAAAAAAAAAAATGCTTATAACAATGCCAATTTCTACTAATTTCTACCAATTTCTACTAATTAAATATAATTTTGGTTGGTTGTGCAATTACCATTAGTTTTGTAAGTGATGATTTTAAATGAAATATGGTTGTTCAAGTTTCGCAAGATAAGCGCGTCCGACTGATACCAATCGGAGGTTTCGATTCAAAGCGTTGTTTTTGAGAAGGATTCTTAATTAAGTTTATAGGTTTTTCTCTCTGAAATTTGGACTTTATTTCAATGAAAAAGTTTGAAATTTTTACAAAAAATATCAAGTCAATAGTGTAAATGAAAGACGTACCCGGAAGTTAATTCGTTAATTATTGCTGAACTTGAAGTATTCTACTTTATTCATTTTATCATGAGAGGTGAAAAGTTGATCAATTGACAAAAGTTTTAAATGGTTTGTTTGCAAGGCAACACATTTATGCACACACACACACACACACACACACACACACACACACACACACACACACACATAAACGATTATTTTTTTCACTGTAATTAGTACTGTGTGATGATTATTTTGTGTTGTTGTGAAAACTTTTGTAGTACTGAGCTTGCATTACAGTTGCAATCAGAGCATTTCCAAAACGACAAGAAAAACCGCTATATAGGTTGCTGAAATGTCCTGTTTAACGTACATGAAAACATATAAAATCTAAAAACACGTTTGGACAAGTTAGCTGATTTCCATCATATGTAAACATAAGCATGTATCTTGCTTGTAGTGATACTAATATTTAACTTTACCGCATGGTATATAAATGAACACAAAATCTGAATCTTTACTTGCTGAATGCTATAGGTAATTCTTTCCCAGATAGCTCATTTATATGTTTCCGGACTTGGTAATTATGATCTTCAAGATATATTTCAACTATTGTATGTTTTGCTGACTACAACAGTTAAGTTAATTTTAGCAGGCCTAATTCAAATTTATTAAATTAAAAATTTTAAAGTTAATTTTCGCGTAACCAACTAATCTTTACTTTTAGGTTTCAAATGTGATTCTTAGAATGTATTTTAACTTAAGCCTATTTTATCGCAGTTCTCTCAGGTTTGGAAATGTTCTGCCATGGATTACCAAAAATGTTCATAGCAAAAGAAAATATGTACTTTACAAAAGATGTGGTATGTGAAAAAACCCACCGACATTTATGGGGCATAGTGAAAAATTTTATATATCTGGAACTGCTCGATCGGGATTTCAACCTAGGCCAAGAGAAACGTTGAGATCCGTGCACTTTTTGGATCACTCGGATACCGATTGCCTTGACTTTGGACGAATACTAGACCATTGATGGGGTTAAATTGGTAAAACATATTTAGTTATTCTGTTGTAACCAAACCACTACGAAGAAATACGATTGGCACAAGGACATTTGGCACATCGAAATTTAACAGGCATTCGTGTTATATATTTACTACCCTTGAGCGGGTAGTCAACTCCCCAAGGGTATCCATAACTCGGTGGGCAGTATTGTGTGCTGTCAGAAAATATACCATTTAGAAAAATTTTCAGTCGTCTTAAATTTTTGAAAACGGAATTTGAAACTAATGTTTGTTCACTCATGCGAAGCATTCCTTAGCTGGATTTGGATTCAAATAATTTTGGAGCTTTAGATTTAATAAATTTCAACTTTCTTACTTATGTTTTTTATCTTTCAAATTTTTCGGCCCCTAGTGTCACTGATGAGGAATGATTTTCCAAAATGCGCACATATGGCAAATCGAAATTTAACAGGAATTTGTGCTATATATTATCCACACTACAATAAATTGATTTTTGGTATGAATATATAATAAATACCTGCTGAATTTTGATGTGCCATATGTGCACATTTCGGAAAATCATTCCTCATATATAAAGGATATATTTAACCACAATTTCTGTTTAATTTCGATTTGTCATATATCCACATTTTCTGATTGTTTAGCAATCGTAAAGTCAATTTCTGAAAACCATCTGAAGAGTCTTGAAGATCAGTATGTCTACAACTTGTTGTGACACCAGCATAGTGTCTGACGTTTTATTGGATTAGTAGATTAATGACTAATTTACATCTATTATGTTATTATAGATAATTAATTATATAAATAGGAAGAGTCTGAATAAGCCGACGGTCAGTCTATAGGAAAAAAATAACAAGAAACAATGTTACTCCTTTGGAAGATCTCTATACGCAACATCGACAGGAAACACAATACAAATAACTCTTTGTCAAATGCACCTATATATCTGCGTCACATGCTAATGAATGCGATTGACCAACAGAAATGTTGTTTATACTAAGTGATTATAATTTAAATCAACATTTTTATATTTTAATAGAGGTATGCGGAATGTAGTATTTTGAAATGTTTATAGATACATATAACACAAAGATTAATGAAAATTTTAATTTTCCAAACCTTTTCATGTTTGATACAATATTCTGGATGCTATAAGAATATTTATAAATGTAACTATTTTTAATTTATGAATTCTATAGGCGAATGCCTCCGCCTATTGAGAACAATGCTTCAATATTATATGTATCATTATGCTGTAACAACTGCAGTCTTCGTTGTTTACATACAATAAAGCAAATTCTACAATTTCCTATATTTTACCCATTTCGCCAATAATTTGCATCATATATCACGTGGACAATAAACAAAATCAACACTACAAGCAAAGCATTTTTTCTGTAAATATATACTTTTGTTTATATAAATTAGCATATATTGAACATATTATTATAAAAGTATGATGTAAACGTGGATAGTTAGTAATAAAAATAATTAAATCAATACATTGTATCATACTCTCTCTCTCTCTCTCTCTCTCTCTCTCTCTCTCTCTCTCTCTCTCTCTCTCTCTCTCCATAGTCAAATTAAAATTTTTGAAAGTCATCTTTATGATATTAAAATCTTTGATATGATACTTTTCTTAAAAAAATCTTATCTTATCTAACTTTTTCTGATTCTGATCAGAGGTTTTAAAAACAACATATATATCTTGTTTGGCGAAAAAAAGGAACAAAATGTTAAAAAGCGGATTGTGATTTTTGTTTCTCCTCTTCTAACAAACATTTACCTTGTGTATGAGAGAAGATTAAATCTTTATGATGACAAATATATTACTGTCTGATTCACGTCTGCAATAGCACTAGCTGACTAAGATGTCTCAGATTGGGATTCAAAGCGTGAAAAAACTAGGTCATCTCTTTATCTTTCGTAAATCGAGAATTTGACAAAAAGTTTGAATGTTTGCTTATTATTGATGTAATCTTTTTAAACATGTACATATGGTTAACCACTAAACACTGAGTATCACACGGTGAATTGTTATATGGCTGAAGATATGTCTTTTCCATTACAGAATAGTGTGCTTTTTAAAATTTGTATCTAGCCAAGATCAAACTACATTTCCAGTAGAAATGTCAGAAAGATTCTGTAAAAATAAAACCACTTATAGCATTTGATATAAATATGGAAATGTTTTCTTTAAATCGTAAGTGATGAAAGTAAAATGTACAAAAAAGCAACAAATCTGGTTGTTTACCTAATTTATCATAACACAATGGAAACTCTCAATCACAATTATTGTTTTATCATTACTATTAAATAATATAATTTTTCAGACCATTTGCGTAATATAGACAGGCATGTATATTGTTTTTGTTCTCTATGCATTGTTATATAATCTTACATCGTTAAGCTCCATTTATATTATCACCTGCAGGAATCCTATCTAAAAGATTAAGGATAAATAGGATACTTTATGGTGTTTTAAATATATAATTGAAATACCAGTTAAATTTTGATGTGCCAAATAAGCACATTTCGGAAGTTTCATCGTTGAATATAGCACTGGTATCTTCAATTTCCTTTACGGGACCTTTAAGCTACCTTTACGCCGTTTTTAAGCTCTTTCTTCCGCCTCTTAAAAGCCGTCAATTTGAACAGGAATATCAATCTTCCCGAGTGTATCTATAACATAGTAGGTAGCACTTTGTGCTGTCAGAAAATGTACCATTTAGCAAAATTTTCAGTTGTCAAAAATTTTGAAATTTATTTATTTAAAACTAAGGTTTGTTCCTTCATGCAAGATATTTCTTAGCTGGATTAGGATTCATAAAATTTTGGAACTTCAGTGTCAGTCATTTTCAACTCTTTGGCTTTTGTTTTTTATCTATCAAACTTTTCGGTCTTAGTGTCACTGATGAGGAATAAATTTCCGAAATATGCCCATCTGGCACATCAAAATTTAACAGGTATTTGTGTTATACATACTTAGCTTAAACGAAGCTGAAACGCCAACTTAATGCAACAAAAAGGTAGATTATTATATCACACATATAATATTTGTTACACTTTGATGTGCCATATGTACACATTTCGGAAAATGGTTCCGAATCAGTGACACTAGGGGCTGAAAATTTTGTTAAATAAATAACATGAGAGAGAGAGAGAGAGAGAGAGAGAGAGAGAGAGAGAGAGAGAGAGAGAGAGAGAGAGAGAGTTTTAAGGCTTGTCAAAGGGAGCTTAAAGACATTAGAAGACTATTGAGCCACCTTCATTTAAAAAAAAAAAAGATGACGTATTGTCCAATGTATATAGACCATTTTCTATTATTACCGAGAATTAAAAATGTTTGTCAATAACGAGCATTATATATCAAGTTAGTAAGGAAATTTTTTTACAAAAAATTTTTTGTTTATGATATGTTGTTTTAAATGTCGTATGTATTATCCCTTTATATATTTAAACTATATGTATATTACATTGTGGTCTTTACTCTTTTTATTTTGTAAAGCATTATCTATTATTACCAATAATTTACAATTTTGTCAATAATGTGCATCATGTTACATTGTAAAGCATTTTATTTCATGCTGTTAAAAAAGGACACATCAATATATTTTTATATGCACACAAAACATTTATAGGTTTTTTATTGTTAATTATATGTTGTTTTTTTTTTTTTTTTGTCATTAACACATGTTATGAAATCGATGCAAATATAGTTTGTTGCAACAGGTAGTTTGTTTATAATAATAATAAAAATAAAAGAAATGATAATAATAATAATATTTATTATGCCTCTGTAAATTTCAATTATTCATAAGTTAACCTTAAATAGCCACGGCAGTTATACGTTTTTTTTAACCATATCTCAACAGCATAGTGATTTTAATTACAGAAACAATATTATTTAGCCTAAACACGATAAAAACTGATAACTCAAAAATAATAACTGCCGCAAAAATCTTGTTTATTTATGTGAATCCATTAAGTGAAACAATCATATTTATAAAGTTTTTAGACCTTGTTACTAAGTGCAAACCGTTGTGGTGCATAATCGCGACATGATATTTTGTTCATGTCACGAAATGCATCGCATTGCGACTCAGCACGTCACGACACCACCAAATTTCTACCGAAGCAACGCAGCACGACAGGACATAACATGGCATCATCCGGCCTGTCCCGATACGACATGACACGACACCACATAACCCGATTTGTCCCAAAGTGACACGACAGTATATTAAACAACACCACCCGCCCAGTTCCAAATATATAACACAAATACCAGTTGAATTTAGATGTGCCAGATGTGCACATTTCGGAAACGAAATACGAAACGACACAACACCACCTTGTCTGTTCATAAGCGACAAGACGGAAAACGGCCCTGTACCGTTACGACACAACATAACATAACACAGCACTACCCAACCTGCCGCGATACGACACGAAACAACAAAAACGTAAAAGGCTTTTTCAATAAGTGACAAAGGCTGCGGTTACGTGAAAGAGGCATAATGCGCTCACACGGGCTTAATGGACCAATTTTAAAACAATATATTTCTTCTATAATAAAAATAAATTTACCATAAATTTTGATCTAATAGAACCGGTTCAAAGACATAATTTAGAATGGCAAGGAAAAGAAGTACAGAATTATCCTTTTTTTAATAATTCTTTATTGCAAAATTTTAGTAAAAAGTTAACTAAGAATTTAATGTAAATTCTTAATTCTAAAGAGATCTTAATTATAAACTACATCAAATTTTAAAACAATGCATGCTTTCAAAAAAGCAACATTAATTTTAAATAGTAAATTTTAACTTTTTTCATTTTGACTTGAACATTTATCAAATTGATAATATTTTGTTGCTGACTCGAGATCTTAAAGCTATTCAATAAAATATTAAACGGACATCATTCTAAAATGCGTTATCGAATCGTTTGTTTTTTTTAAAAAAAGATTCATCATGTTCGTGATCTTTTATTCCATTTTTATATTTGTTCCATCGTTTTCGTTGTTCAAATTCTAATTATATTTATTAAATGGACACATTCACAACATTTTCAAATTTGAGGAGTATCGATTAAAGGATTAATATAATAAAACATATAAAGTTACATTAACATTTACACATGTATATTTGTATATTGTTTACTAATTCTTTATAAATTCAACAATCAATGAAAAAAACCATATATAAACTGTCATAGATCAAGAATATCAACCCATTTCAACGACGATATTTTGAGTAAGTATTTTGAAGACACTCTTCGAGGGTATCCATAACTCAGTAGGCAGTATTTTGTGCTGTCAGAAAATGTACCATTTAGCAAATTTTTCAGCCGTCTTAAATTTTGAAATTGATTTAAAACTAAACTCTGTTCCCTCATGCAAAACATTCCTTAGCTGGATTTGGATATAGATATAATTTTAAAATTTTAGATTCATTATTTTCAACTGTTTTACTTATGTTTTTATCTATCAAATTTTTCAGTCTTAGTGTGAATGATATTCCGAAATGTTCACATCTGGCATATAAAAATTTAGCAGGTATTTGTGTTATTTATTTTCTAAAGATTCACGAGGGATGTAAGTACAATGTACAAAAAATATCAAATGAAGAATGTACTGCTTAATATGTTAAACTTTTCTTGCTGATTATACGTCTTTCAAATATATATATATATATATATATATATATATATATATATATATATATATATATATATATATATATATATATATATATATATATATATATTTATACACATATAATTTTATTCTTCTTTGTGATTTTAATTTGAGTGTCATTATAAAATCTATTCACTACAGGTTGAAGATTAAAATGTTAAGCTTTTTGTGGATTGTTTCGCTGTGTTGCTTACTGCGGTCAAGTGAAAGTAGGATCTGTGGAAGTCAAATGGTCAATTGCGTTTGCAGTAATGTTGCCTTCAAAAAAATAAAGGTCCAAATTGCCTTAAAACATTTATTAGAAAGTAAGTATTTTATATAAAGGGGAAAATGTAGTTACAGTAACAATCGGCCAAGTGAATTCCAGGATTTTTAAATAACAAGTTATATTTAGGTGGAAGTATTTTTAGAAAATATTTCCATTGATCATTTAAAAACGAATTCATATTATGTTATTCAGTCTTCAAATGTTTTTGGTATCAGTCCTTAACTACCGTTTTTCTCAATGTTTTACTAATAGTTTAATATCGATTTTATAGAAGGGGGTTGTTGAGATAATTCGATTGACCATACGGGAGTTTACCTTAAGATAATTAAGCCAGGGATTTCTTTGTTGATTAGGAATCGTTAATTTCTTTATTGATTTGAATGATTAATATGTAGTATGTATAAAAAATAGAATATTTTGATAAAGCTTATAAAACAAGATATTAAGGCTTTAGAATATAATCTACTTATTAATTTATATTTACAACAACGTTATTTTTATAGAAGGAACTTGCAGTGCAGGAACACCAAAAGATTGCGAGGAATTGTATAACAATGGATTAAGAGAAAATAAGGTCTACACAATATACCCTGATGGTAAAACTGGATTCGATGTTTATTGCGATATGAAAACAGATGGAGGCGGATGGACAGTAAGTAGCTACATAGTTTTTTTATAATTTTATACAGATTTTGAAAATACATTATACAGCGTTAAAGATATCAAACGCAATGCTGTGGGTTAAACTTTCCATGAACTTTTTTGTTTTGTAGTATTTAGTACAATGTTTTTAAAAAATAATACATACCTATCTGAGCGAACTTTTCATTTCAGTCAGACAAAGTGTAGCCGACAGTATGTCACTTGACGGGTCTTTTTGTGGACGTGTTTAACAGAATTTCGCTATATGGTCAAATTGTTCCTTTTTTGAAATTCTAAAGTTATATTTATTATGTTTTCTCTTAGATCTAAAATATTTTTGTTTCAATTGCTGTAAAAAAAATCTGACAATTTATTGGATTTGTAATTATTTAAAGATTTTTGGGCAAAGACTGATAAAAAATAATGGGTGTTTTACGACTAAAAATTTATGTTTATGGATGTTTATATTTTATACTTATATGACATAATCTTGTGTTATATTTACCGTAAATATAAATATTAAAATGGGTTCCACACTAAAACCAGTTTTCCTCAAAAATAGCGAACCAGTATTAATGACCGAAAGGGGTCGAATTCTGAACTTTTAGAATCAGTTCGGAGATGTGTTGGTGACCAGATAAAGTGCATTCAATTAGATAGATATCTTTGGTGAATATACCTATTATCAAATGAATGCAAAAAAAAAGCTTTTAATGAAACGTTCAGACTTTAATAGCAACAATTTCTCTGTATATATATTTAATCAGTATTTTTGGTACAGAAACTCTGGATGCAAAATAATAAAAAGTAACTATATCAGGCGTGCCTCTGTCGATTGACGCCAAAATGTTCTTGAAATGTTGCACAAACAAGGCGTTTCCACCACGAGGGAACTTTATTATGAAAAAATAGAAACCCAGTAACCGAAAAATTGACTAGTGTATTAAATGGAAATAGATTCATTTATTAGAACCACTTTCTGGCGGTAATAATTTACCACGCAATACCTACGGCGCTGGAGTAAAATGTAAGCTATTTCAGAAAGACCAGAAAAAACTATATCGCTTTTCATATGTATAAACTGTTGGGAAGAAGGTCGGATACCTACAGTTTGTTCTGACAGCAAACTCTGTCGTGTTTGTAAGGATCACAGCCATCTGCATGGTTCTCACGAGTGCCCGCATTTTGTTAATGACAAACCTAGAGTAGATATTTTTGGTTGACACATGTTTGTGATACTTGAAAAGTAAACTTGGAAAAACTTCTTCCAATGAAAATTTCCAGGCAAGTTATTGGAATTGGGTATAATGAAAAGTTTTCCCTATAAATACAATGTTGTATGACATCGTTTCTTTTGTGTACTGCAAAATTGACAAAATTAAAAATCGAACTACAGAATCAATAAAATGGTAGTTACTCACAACGACTTATTGGAAAAACTTAAATACACACAGGCAGATACACACACACAGAGAGAGAGAGAGAGAGAGAGAGAGAGAGAGAGAGAGAGAGAGAGAGAGGGAGAGAGAGAGAGAACTAGCTTACATTGCTAATAACTACATATTTGTGCATGTAGAAGAGTATCTGCTTTGTCTGTGCGATGTTTGAAAAAAGAAAGAGAAACAATAATGTTAAGTATCAAGCAAAGCATGTGGGTTGTTTGTTTTGGAACTTACTTAAAATTGAACCTTATTTTTTAAAAAAATCACCTTTTTAAACTTATTAAAGGTATTTCAAAGGAGGTTTAATGGAAACACGGATTTCTATAGAACATGGAATGAATACAAACATGGATTTGGCAAGAGATCACAAGAATTTTGGCTGGGTTTGTACTTTTGAACCTCCTTATTCTTAATGAACAAAAAAGGTGTTTAATTTAGATATGCTTTATTTTAACACAAATTAATTATAGGTAGTAACATATATTTCCAAAAAAGTATCTAATTGGCTCAATACATCAGTATTTACCTTGATCCGTGTTAGATCTTGTAACGTTAGTTGTTTTTTCGGATTATCATTCATTTTTACTTTTGTTTTCCTTTTTAGGTAAGTCATAGTTTGTTATCTTTATTTTTGCTTCCAAAATCTATTTTTAAATAATGATGGTGTATTTATGTCTCAGGAAATGATAAAATCCATCTGCTAACTAAGTTAAATTCTTACCAGCTGAGAATCGATATGGAGGATTTCAAAGGTGTTAGAAAGTATGCAAAATACTCTACATTTTTCGTCGGAAGTGAGGCCAATGGTTACATTTTGAATATTGGAGGATATTCCGGTACAGCAGGTATACATATATTACTGAGTTACAATTAGTAATTGAAGAATTGTGCCGATAAAGATAAAGAAACATCTTTTTTATCGCAAAATCATAAAACTTTTTGTTATCCAAAGTAAAATCAATTTTACCTGTTTTGTGTGTGTCTTTTAATATGAATGTCTTTATATAACACAAATAACTCTCAAATTCTGACGTGCCAGATGTGCACATTTCGGAAATTCATTTCTCATCAGTGACACGAAGGCCGAAAAGTTGATAGATAAAAAACATAAGCATAACACTTGAAACTTTAATGAATCTAAAGTTCCAAAATTATATGATTCGAAATCCATCTAAGAAATGCTTTGCTTGAGGGAACAAACCGTAGTTTAAAATTTCAAAAATTAAGACGGCTGAAAATTTTGCTACGAGTTTATCCTTTTTTATTCCAAACTTTTGGAAAAATTATTTCTTATATATGTTTTCTCTATACATAAATCAAATAGATCATGACTGCTCATCTTAATAATAATAATAATAATAATAATAATAATAATAATAATAATAAAGATTATAATAATAATAATAATGTTGATAATGATATGAACAATAATATTAAGATTGATGTTTCAACGGAAGTTTTAATAAAATATCACAATGGGTGTTGTTTTAACCACATAAACAAAGTTTAATCAATTAAATTTATTTATTTAGTATGGGGACATGACTTTAATGTCCTTCTTAAGAAGGTTTTGCTTATGAGGCTATAAGTTACTACCTGATTGAGAGATTGTAATATGGAAGAAAAACACGAACGATCGGTTAACACAGGATGTGCACATTTCGGAAATTCATTCCTCATCAGTGACACTAGGGGCCGAAAAGTTTGAAAGATAAAAAACATAAGACAAACAAATAAATCTAAAGTTCCAAAATTATATAAATCCAAATCCAGCTAAGGAATGCTTTGCATGAGGGAACAAACCTTAGTTTTAAATAAATTTCAAATTTTACGCGGCTGGAAATTTTGCTAATTGGTACATTTTCTGACAGCACAGAGTACTGCCTACTGAGTTATGGATACCCTCGGGGAGTTTTACTCCACCAGCAGCGGTACCCGCTCAGGGGTAGTAAATATATGACACAGATACCAGTAAAATTTTAATGTGCCAGATGTGCACATTTCGGAAATTCATTCCTCATCAGTGACACTAAGACCGAAAAGTTTGATAGATAAAAAACATGAGCCAAACAATTGAAAATGATGAATCTAAATTTCCAAAATTATATAAATCCAAATCCAGCTAAGGAATGCTTTGTACATATTAGTCTTTCAAAAGTAGAAACAACATTGTAATTTTATTATAATACGGTAAAATCCGTTTGTTGCCTCAAGATGACGAAATTAGACCTGATCAATTCAATAGCTGAAAAACTTTTATATTTATATTTTAAACAGTCTATTATAGATTTACAATGCAATCTGTTCATATAATAAAAACCTACCAAAAAGTATATTAAATAATAATAATTTTAATTAATAATAATAATCATTTTTAAAAATGCATTTACATCCTGAATTAACACATTGTTTTACATCATATTATTTATTTACATCAATAAATTAAAAAAAAAATAGTTAGTGACACAGCTTTGATAATGTTAAAATTTATACTATTTGGACAATACCTTAAAGACAGAATGGAATTTCACGAAAGGATCAGATGTAATTCGTAAACCTTCAGACATAAGTCATAATTGTGATCACACATTAAAAGTTCAAAGTTGGGCGGCATCTTTAGGGGTTTAGTAGGACAAAATGAAATGAAAGGGGAAAATTCAAAAGTATTAAATTTGGGGTTAAAACTTTAAAGCGACCGAATATCTAGTATAACAATCTATGAAACAAATACATTTATTTTTTGTTTTTTTTTTTATTTCATCTCTACCCGATGTGAAATGCTATTAAGGCATACAAATTAAAAAAGTTTTATTGTCTGGATGCATGTATTATTATGAAAAATTATTTATATATTTCTTTTCAGGCGATGGTCTGAAATATCATAATGGAAGCAAGTTTTCAACAAAAGACAGAGACTATGATGGTGGCAGAGGCAACTGCGCTCATACTTACAGCGGTGCCTGGTGGTATAAACACTGTCATCAGTCTAACCTTAATGGGAAATACATGAAGGGAAGCAATAGTGCCTCTTCAATGAATTGGCATTTCTTTTACAACAACTATTTATCTCTTAGAATCAGCGAAATGAAAATAAAAAAAATCAGATAATAATAAGAATTTCTGCGATCAAAACATGTAAAAGACATCTAAACAGAACGTGAATAAATTAAATATGCATAGCATTAATATTTTTGTCTTCTTTTTATTATAGGGATGAAATTAAATTTTCTCTTTGCGTAGCGCATTATGTTACGTGTGCAAAATGACCCATTCTTTCATTTTTCCATAACAAAAAGAAAAATTAATTTCATTTCTTATAATTCAATTCATAGATTGACAAAAAATAGTAATCAAAACTTTTATAACTTAAATTAATAATAAGTAAAGAAAATAACATCACAAATGCGCAAGAAAAATTACAGAAAAGTAGTTCCGGTAACAGAGACAATTCTGTCATGCAAAAAAAAACATAAAAGATCTGACCAATCAAAATGCTTGAAACAAAAGAAAATTGAATTATAAAATGTTTGTAAACAACAAAGCATAATAGAAATACTGAAATCATTGATTACAATGAAAGTTAAATGGAGTTAATAGAACATATTTTAATGATCGTGCTGAAAACTAGAATGAGTGTATAAAAAGAAACATAATGAAACCATAAAAAATATCGATATCCACAAAAGATAAATAGCATTTTAGAGATCAAATTATAATGATAGTTCGCACAGTACTGACATTAATACCGAACCAAAATACCAGTTGAATTCTGATGTACCATATGTACACATTTTGTAAAATCAATTATTATATAGCAATATAAGTTTCACATAGAAATAAAACAATAAATTTCGTTAAATATGAAACGATATTTACAGGCAAACTTTGTTCTGGGCTGAGGTCTCCCGAATCTTTTTTTTTCTTATGTTGCAAACTTTGTCACGTGACATCTGAATCATAGCTGAAAAGGACTTTTTTGAAATATATCGCACCAGTTCTTATGTCAATATAAGAACTTTTGCAATATTTATGTATTTTTGAGACAAAATGGTATTTTTAGATGAAATACAAGTGGGAAGCAAATAAAATATATTTTGCAATATAATAAAATTGTCATTAAACTGTTATTGTAAAGTATTATCCCTCGCTGAATCGACACTGATTACCAATGTCGAGTCACGAAGAATAATATTTCACATTATTATAACTTATGAAAAATTCTTAAACTATTATTGGTCATTTTTTAATCACGTGGTATGAAACAATTCACAATGTCTAAAGCAGTGGTCAACATTGCCATGGGATATTGCAATGTTCACCGCTAGGCACGGAAACATACGACTGTCTATCACGGAAACTACCGATTAATTCAGATTTCGTAAGCTATAGACCAGTAACTTCTACACTTCTTTACCAGATGCATTTTAACACATTTTAAACAGGCTTTGCTGGAATATAAGGTACAAGAAATCGCTATTTGTTAGGTTTAATAGATTAAATAGTGTCCTTGGTTGAGGGAAATATGGAGGATTTTCTCCCCTTGTGAAATTTATGTCTTTCGCCTGTCGGCTCGGGAGATAATGTTCCCTCGGGGAGACATATTTCCCTCAGCCAAGGACACTATTTATATAATATCAGTTTAGTAACCCTGAATTAC
The DNA here is from genome assembly GCA_029721355.1 of Tegillarca granosa. NCBI lineage: Eukaryota > Metazoa > Mollusca > Bivalvia > Arcoida > Arcidae > Tegillarca > Tegillarca granosa. The sequence goes on along the minus strand of CM056612.1, from coordinate 776,849 downwards.
TACTATTGACACTAGAGATCGGAAAAAAAAATGATAAATACAATGAAACATGGGCAAAAAAGATAAGAATTGATAATTCTATAGATCCAAAGTTATATTAATCCTAATTGAGCTAAATAATGTTTTGCATGAGAAGGAAACCTTGGATTTCAACATTTTTCAAAATTTAAGAAGGCTACAAATTGCACTACATGGTACATTTTTTTGTCAAAGAAAATCAAAGTTTGAAGAATAAATGAACTAATAATGTAAACACAAACATGCCAGTCCATGTCCAAACCACAATCACCCCTCTAATAAAAAAGTAAAAACATTGAAACTGGCAAATTTAGTTTTCACACGTAAACTTCCATCAAGGAAGTGAGACCGGGTGCTCTCGGAGGGTAAGCACTTCCTTTCTAGCTAGCTACACCCAGCACGTTCAAAGTTTGAGAATGAAAGGAACATAAAACTATGCAAGGGAAACACCAACCAGGATTGGGCATTGATTCATTAAACATGTTTGCGCGTGCAGATTGGGTGAAATTGTCTGTTAAAAATGGCATACACTTGAAGCGATGATATAATGAAATATATATCTTACGAATTGTTTTTGCTTCAAAATACGACTCTTTGTCGGTATTTCTGGATAATTGTAAATCATCAAAGTTGAATTTATTCAAAGTCGATAGCAATTTAACAATATAATCACGAATAAATTCGGAAGTCTTGCCTAAAATCGGAAAATAAATTTCCTAAATTGTTATTCTTTTCTTTTAATCGCTAATGCACCAGCAATGTTTCAATACGAATGGAAAAAAGTTTTTTAAATTCAATGTATAATTTGTCAAGTAAATTTTCTGCTACAAAGAAAGTACAAGTTTAAAAGACGAAAATGTATAAAAGTGTCGAACACGTGATCATGGGTCGGCCCCTTTACTGGCTAATTTGACCCACAAATAATGCATGTCGTATGCAGTCTGCAATGAGATGTTATTAAGGCCACAATTAAAAATATATTTGTTTCCCCTTGCCCGACTTTCAATCCTGATATTGGGAAGGTAGGAATTTTTTTTTTTTTACATTCTTCACATGTAACCTTGTGTGTTTACAAGCACATCTCCATTACTACGGCGTTTGTATCGCATTGAATTATAACTGTATTAGCGACTGGACAACTAAGAAGGTTGGCGACTAAATCGTGAAAACGAAAGAGAATGGAACCGGAATCTATTAGCACAGAATCCCGAAATAAAAATTCCACACAGCATTTTTCAATAAAATTTTTTCAGTCGGCGGGATTTTTTTACGGTCGGTCCCGCAAGGGAAAACAAACTATATTGTTATTTTGGCTTTAGTAAGTTTCTTCAATGAAATAGAAAATTTACCCTGCTTCTTGTCGCATTAATCGGATTGTTCGGTCAACTTTAAGACAGCCATCTTGAAAAGCTAACATCGCAACCTCAAAGTTATTTTTCGATCAGTTACATTTTTCTACATGGCAGTCATGACTTTGACATCACCTGACATGAAGAATCACTTTGTTGGACCACTGAACGCTAGAAGTAGGCCTGGACTACTGATCAAGTTTACATGTATTCAGGACATGTATTTATATAGGTTTTTAGATTTGCTGAAATAAATATCAACTTGGTTGCTGTCCTTAATGTTTAATTTTTATATAATAACATGTCGATGTGGATTTTTTTGAAACATTTACCATTAATTTTTAAATTTCAAAAGCTATAAAATTCTGCTTGAAATATTCCTTTGTTAGAAATATTGATGAAAATATCTGTCAACTTTGTTTTAGCTAAATATGTACAATTTGACTTACATAACAAGACTGGTATTTGTCTCAATTATTGAAATGTCCTGTTTCAATGTTTTGTTAACCCCAGCTTACTTATTTTGATATTCAGCAAACATGTTAGAGATCTTATAAAGTCTTATTTAAATGTTTAATCAATTTTTAACAGAAAAGTATAAATTTAAAATGCTGTCAAAACTAACAATTTGAATCCTGGTATAAATTGGACTTGTATGATACATATAAATCTACCCTCAACATAGAAGGTAGTTTATTATTATTATCATCATCATCATCATCATCATCATCATCATCATCATCATCATTATTATTATTAATTTTGTATTTTTTCATTACTAAGTTGATAGAAAAAAATTTACTTTTTCAATATAAAACACTGCAAGCAGCCCATTATGATCTTGAAACACTTCAATATTCACAAATACGTCTAGCCAGTAAAGTCACCTTTCTCTGTTTAACTGTAATAAACCAAACAAAGCATCGTTGGGGAAAAAAAATAACATAAGGTCATTTAAGTGTCACGTATCACAAAGACATTACATACACATATATACATAATAGAACATCTAAAACACTATATAAATAGTGCCCTTTGTTGAGGGAAATATGGAGGATTGTCTCCCTGACGGAACGTTTTCTCCCGAGCCGACAAGGGAGGCAATCCTCCATATTTCCCTCAAGCAAGGGCACTATTTACTTTATTATACCGAACAAAAAGCGATTTATTTTACCTTTTACTCCGACAAAGCCTGTTTAAAATGCGTAAAATTACATCTGACAAAGAAGTGCAGAAGATACTGATCTATAGATAACGTAATCTTAATACCATTACTTGGTAGTTTCCGTGATGGACATTGGTAAGTTTCCGTGTCTAGCGGGTAAACATTGCAATATTGACCGCTGCTTTAAACATTGTGAATTTTTCATTCCACGTGATTAGAAATGGGCCAATAATATTTAAAGAATTTTCCGTGAGGTATAAAAATTAATGATATCCAGCCTAAAAGACATGTGAGGCACTGTATATACATTTAAAAAAAAAAGATACATATAAAACATAGTTTCATCTTATATAAAACATAAAATATAAATAAAACAATAAAACACAGAACTTATGTTTAAACATTCTTGATAAAATACTACTAAATATAATCTGCACTTCCTCGTTCTCTAAAATATAATAAATTTTTTCATTATCAGATAAAACATTAAAACCTGGACAAAAAAATTCTACAATCTTGAAATAAAATATATCTATGATCTGAATAAAAACTACAAACCATTAAAAAATGTCACTCATCAATAAAACCAGTATTGCACATGTTATAATTTCTATCACATAAGGGAATAAAAGGCTTGTCGTACCGACCAGCTCTACTTCCAATGGAAGACTACCATTTCTATAAATACCAACAATTCTTCTCTGATCTCTACTTTTAACTTTTCGAACATAATGACTGACATATAACCCTGATTTGTACCTTCTATATAACCCTGATTGTACCTTCTATATAACCCTGATTTGTACCTTCTATATAACCCTGATTTGTACCTTCTATATGTTCTTAATTTATTTCCATTTAAAACATTGCTGCCCCTGTCGTCCCATAAACCCTCTCACAACATAACTCTATCATAATCTATTAAAACTGACTTAATTTGACGCAATTTTCACCTGTTACTCACTTTTACATTTAAAATTTCATTTACACCATATTTGTTTAAAAGACTTAGCACTTTCTTTTCATACGATTTGCCATATTTTAATGACCGTAAGTGAATTTGAAAAACATGCCTGGCATCTAACATCGACGACACATGCAGATACAATCTAAACATTTCCAATGCTGCTAACTATCACAAGATGTACCATCCCGTGTCACTACGGTTAGTCACATCAGACAAATTAAGAGAAGCACCAAGAAAATATATATACACCTTGTTTTGAATATTATTTACTTCTCTGTAATGGCTACATCCTCAAATTCCAGCATTGAAATATAATAATGGTCCAACAAGAGAACTATAAAGTTTATTAAAAACATCAAAAGTTACGCCTCCGAATTTAAATATATTTTGCAGATAATGTCCGTCCTGCCGACTTACAGATTTCACTTCGGTCGTTCCGTCACGATGACGGTAGGGTTGCAGTATTTCAAACCCAGCTGAGACTTGAAAATAGGTCACGGGTACTTAACTGTTAACTGAGAAACATTCGGCATTTAGAAAAGAATTTTACAGTATTATATATTCTATTTGATCATGACTTCTAAAGGTTTTAAACAAAATTTATTTTATATGTAGCGAAAATAATGTTTGTCGCGGTGAAGAAGTACACTACACTGTGTGACATAGCCTTTGATTTTTCTATTTCATTCAAAAATAGAACAGGCTGTCCAATTCGACAGAAATTTCCGTTTAACTAAGGAAATGTACTGCCGCGAGTCAAATGGAATTTTGAACGAAAGGGAAATATGAAAAACCTGAAATCAATTAAATGTTTTGCAGTATGCAATGCTTTTAGTTAAAGATGTACCTACGACGCAGTGACACGCGTTAAAAACGCACACTTCTACATAAAACAGAAACACCCGATGATGGGCGCAAGTTTTTTTTACCATGGGCTTACCGTGGGCTTGTTTTCTTCTGTGGGCTTGTTTTAGTCCACCGCCAATTTGGTGATATCTCTCTCTCTCTCTCTCTCTCTCTCGTCGGGGCCTCGGTGGCCGAGTGGTATAAAGCGCGCGCTTACGGATCACAGCGCCTCCCACCGGCTGGGTTCGAATCCCACTCGTGCCAGATCCTAGTGTGAGAAAGTTTGTCAGATCGCTTGCCGAAGGTCGGGGGTTTTCTCCGGGCACTCCGGTTTCCTCCACCATCCCAGAACTCACCGCCTCGTAATAAGTGAAAGAATCTTGACTGGGGCGTAAAACTCCATTACTTCACTCCATTCCTTTCTCTCTCTCTGTCTCTCTCTCCATCCCCCCTCTCTCTCTCTCTCTCGTCTTTATGCGTCTTTTTTGTCCGACCTAAAGCACTGTTAAGTAGATTTTTAGAAATCTATTACCTGATTACGTCTCAGTATACGTCTTTGCTATGTTGAAAGGAAGACTCTTTATTTTGAGAAAATATTTACAGTAAAGGCTGACAGGAAAAAAATCCTTACCAATTCTGACATAAATGATCGTTGATACGCTATAGATAATGAAACTTAACTATATTCAAATCTATCGCTAGAGTCGCTATGTTTAATCGATCCGACGAAAAGATGCCTTCGTTCCGTATCCTCTTTTGATACTAGTCTACAAATATCTAATACCAACGCAACTTCCGCCCAACGCACTGTCTAAGAACTGAAATTTCTTTATTTTGATTTTTATGAAGAACGATATGTTTAAATGGATCTGTAAGTTGTTAACAAAAATCATAACAGTACTATTGACGACATTGCTGTTTGTCATGCGAATTAATATTTGGGGATTTTAGACTATTGAGTAAAATGTGTAGCACTTGAAAGCCGCCTAAATTTTGCAGCCATATTGAATTTTTAGTCGCTTTTCGAGTTTAACGTTATCTGCGCATGTGAGAGCCGACATGCTACCCCTTGTATGTTTTTTAATCCCATAGACCCGTTGTTTATTAAAAAAAATTCTGTTTTAATTTAGAACTTTTAAGTATTTCTAATGTTTATATTTCGATTTTGAAGGGTCCAATAAATGATGGCGAATCCAGATCATTTTTGCCCTCAAATCTTTTCACACATCGAGTCAAACAATATTTATCAAATTGACGGTGAAAGACTTTATAAACAAACAACATATTGGAAAATGATCCTTTTGTAACCCCACTCTAACATGTTCAGATTTAGATATCCAAATAAAAAATTGGATTGGATCTTGTTGAGAGGGAAACACAAAGATAACTACTTTGAAGAATTCCTCCAAAATTTGAAAATACTTCCTCTTTATCTTCCACTACAATCTAATTTCAACTGAAATGGTCCAAAACTGATAAAACCATGCCATTCTGATTGTTTCTGTTGAAAAGTAAATAATATTGTCACCAATTCAATTTTTTTTTTGCCAAATATTTACTTTTTTTTTTTCAAATCCAAAAAAAAAAATTAATGTTTTTGTAGATCTCCAAATTTTGTGATAGTATCAAGATGTCATTTAAAAAAGAAATTAAAAAAAATAATAATAATAATAAACAAACAATTATCATTCATAAATATTTACTGCTGTTTTAAACAAAATTAAATAGGTGCCACAAAAACTAAACTTTCCATTTTTGATAGAAAAATTTGAAGATAATTTCTAAACTGAATTTAGCATTAACAAAGTCTAGAATTACCAGGTTGTGCCAGTATGGTCTAAAGTTACCAAATTCATACCTGTCAAGTCATAAGCATTTTGGATGTAAATCACTCTTACATGCTAAACTTCACAAACACACACATAATAAAACTATGTAGAAAATAACAACTGTAATTAGTTTGGTATAAATTTTCAGTGGCCGATACTGAACTCATAAATCTGATATTATATACTAATCTGGTAATAATTTGGTGTCTTGTTGCATTTTTTTTTTTTTAAGATTCTGTTGCTGTTATAGATGTCTCATATTCAAGGTGAATGAACAATTTCACACCATTTTTCCTGTATTTTTCCAGGGGATGCCTTGGTCTTTCGGTTGTCACATGCTTAACTTTGAAAACCTTTGACATCTATGCAAATTGAAGCCAGATCAGCCCTTTTTTTTTTTAGATATATGGATACTAAATGTGTTGTATCTGATGCAAGTAGTGTAAATGAGTTGAGTTAAGTAATTGTGTTAAACGTCCCAGTCAAGAATATTTCACTTATATCGAGGCATCTCCAGCTAAGGTGAAAGTGCAATAATTCTGTGCATTGGCTGATGGCATTATACAGCAGGGCTCTTTATTGTGCCACACCTACTGTGATATGGGACCTCGTTTATTTTAAGTTCCCATCTGAAAGAACCTTGACTTTCATTTTGTAATGCCTAGTGCTTGGCAAAAGAACATTAACTACCCACTTTCAGGTTGTGTATCAGACCTGGTCAGGGTTCCATCCCATGACCTATCACTTACGGAGAGAGCACTCTACCAACCAAGCTTCTGCCGTAGTTTAATGTTTTCATACCCTGTAAAATGAAAGAAACATGGCCAGTCAACAGAGGGATAGATTATGTTGCATCAGATAAAAAGTGCATCACAAAGCTTGCAAAATACTTCAAGTTTAGTCAATAATGGCAGTAACTTCAGTCCTTTTCCTTCACAAATTTAGAAAAATAAAAGAACAAAAGAAAAAAAAACTTTAAAACTTCTGAAACAAACATCTAATCAAATTCGAATTTAACGAATGTACGTGTAACAGTTTTCTAAGCATTATTGAAATTTGCAGAATATAAAATCTAAAGTACATTGACAGGACTGATGTTGTAGTGTTAACACTGCATCAGCAATTTCCCAGGTATTCATGACAAGAGAAAGGTATATAATCTTTAAGAATTTATCTGAAAACAAGTTTATTTATGTGTAAGATATGCAAGTGTGTTTATAGCCTGTAATGTACTAGCGTGCACATTGAGCCAGGTTCTAGGTCATCAAGACAGTATGCCTCATCAGGGCTTCGATTATTCACTCTTTCACTCGTCCTGACGAGTGAAATGTGTACTTGGACGAGTGATATTGTTACTACCACTCGTCACGGTGCCGAGTTAAATTTATCAGACATATACATCAAGGGGCTTGTTGCAATTAATAAACAATAGATACTATAGTGTTTGTTGGGAAAATCTTGTATAAAGAGATCAATTGTAATGAGCTGCTTTCTAGATATTGGCATCAATCAACAAAATCATTTAAATGTTTGCATCACATGCGCAAACCTATTGTTCCTCATTCGGAATTGACTTAGTGTAATGTAAAATCCAACCGATGTTCCGAGTGTTTATATACTTGTCGGTCTGTTAAGTATGTCAAATGATAGTAAACAGACTGTTTTGTATGACTTTCTAAAGACAAACAAAGATGAAACGGCTGATAAAGAAATTTTCAAAAACACTGATTAGACTACCGCTGATCCTGACGACAAACCAGTTGCAGGTAGAATCATTTCAAACCTGCCACTTCAAACGAAAGTTACTGGTTACTGAAAGTGGAAAATCCAAAGTTCGTGAAAATCTTAAAAAGCTAGACAGAAAACATATTTATTGGTACAAGCTCTGGCAGTTGTTAAGAGAAGAAAGTCTTGTTTTTCATGTAGTGACTGTGCCGAGTCAAATTTCCAAGTGACGAGTGGTTTTCTTCTTTAACTTGGCACTGTGACGAGTGGCATTAAAAATTCTATCTAAGGCCTGCTCATACAAGCATACTACTCACTCTCAAGTTCTCACAGTGCCTCTCCCCACCTGGGTTTGGATCCCACTCGGGACAGATTCTAGTATGTGAAAGTTTGTCAGTTAACTTGCCGAAGGTCAGTTGTTTTTTTTTTTTTTGGGCACTCCGGTTTCCTCCACCATTCCAGAACTGACAGCCTCGAAATAAGTGAAAGATTCTTGACTGGGGTGTAAAACGCCATTACTCCACTCCACTCTATTGTCCTAGCACTGTGTAAAACAGGACTGAGAGACAGGTGCACCTAACTAAATATTAAAAAAATAATAGTACAAAAAACATATCAACATTTGTTTGTATCTGCAAAAGTATATTTCTCCATAAGACCATATATCTTCTCAGTGAAATCTAGTTGTTTTGTTGGGTTAAGATCTTTTGAACTTATTTTAGAATGTGTAGACACAGAACATGGGGCATGTGTGCTTTCTCTATTTCACTTTAATGGGGGGTGGGGGGGAGATTGCCATGGTTTGAAATGCATTGATTAATTCATGAATTAAATGAATTATGCGTAATAAAGGGCTAATTACATATGAAAATAACAATAATAGATCAAACTAGAAAGAAAACCATTCCAATGCCAGTTGGAGTTGTGACTGCAGTGGCGGATCAGAGGTGGATACTGGTGTTGATGTGAAAATGACAGTAGAAAATTAATACTACAACTTATGCAGCTGTTGTTTATAAATAAGTTTGGTGACCAGGTTTTATAAATAAGTTTGTGACCAGGATGTTTATAATAAGTACAGGTGTTTATAAATAGTTTGTGACCAGGTGTTTAAAATAACGTTTGTGACCAGGTGTTTATAAATAAGTTTGTGACCAGAGTGTTTATAATAAGTACCAGGTGTTTATAACTAAGGTTGTGACCGATGGTGTTTATAACATAAGTTTGAGTGACCAGGTGTCTTATAAATAAGTTGGTACCAGGTGTTTATACAATAGTACAGGTGTTTATACATCAGTTTGTTGACCAGTGTGTTTATAAATAAGTTTGTGACCATGTGTTACTAAATAGTTTGTGACCGAGGTGTTTGTGACCAGGTGTTTATAAATAAGTTTGTGACCAGGTGTTTTATAAATAAGTTTGTGACCAGGTGTTTATAAATAAGTTTGTGACCAGGTGTTTATAAATAAGTTTGTGACCAGGTGTTCAAGCCTTCAATTCCTGCTCAAGTGATTATAAGTATGAAAACTGTTTTGATTAGAAATTATACTGATTACGAATAAATGATATCATTATAAAATATTACTATTATTATTATTATAATTATTATTATTATTATTATCTTCTAACCAAATGACTGACCCACCAACCATATTTCATAGAAGCAAGATCTTGTAACCCCAAATAGATTTTTGACAACCTTCTGGTACCATAGAAATGCTATAAGTCATGGACTTTTGTATTCTTATTCTGGAAAATGATTGATTTGTTTTTTTATTACAGGATAGATTAACAAGAATGATCATTAAAATATCATCTTGAAGCACCAGATTTTAAAGGATTAATTTTTAAAATAAATTACATGATTGAGAATCTGGCAAAATAGCAGATGTTAGCAAAATGGAAGACCCTTCTTTTAAGCTAAAAGAACAAGCACAAGTGATTGTAAGTATGATGATTTGATAAGGAATTATACTGATTACAAAAAATGATCATGAGATTACATTTATACATTCATATAATATATATTTACATATAAATAAAAATAATTAAAAAAAAATATGTATAAAATGAAAAAAAATAATCAAATTTATACTTTAAATAGTACAAAAATGTGTTCACAGAGGAACAATATAATTAAATTTTTTTTTTTTTTTGAGTAAAATAATTAGCTTTCAATAGAAGGAACAGTATCTATATTCAATAAATTGAGTAAAATAATCAACTTTCAATAGGAGGAATGGTAGAATTGAGTACCTAAAACAATTCCCTATTTTGGATAAACTCTAGAATCTATGTCATTGGTAATCAGACCTGGAGTGTGAGATTTGAAAGAGTGATAGACAGTTTTGATATTTTATATCCCAGTTTAGATATTTACACTTGATATAAATAAAGACGTACTCAGTTTTGTGTTTGGAGAGGAAACCTGATTGGCTGACTGGAGAAAACCACCAACCTTCACCGTGTGGACTGACAAACTGACCTGTCAGTCACACATGTAGCTATATAAAGCTCCACCAATCAGAAGTTGATAAACTGTCATCTTTTATCTTTGCACCATAAACTTTCATCTTAGCAACATAAACAGACCTTGAAGCAATGGTTTTGGTCATCTTAGTATCACAGACATTTATCCTTGCAACATTTAACTTTCAATGTTTGCTTGTTTTTTAGTGTACAGAATTGTTTAACCTTGGAGAACATTCCATGTTTCTAGTCTGTCAATGCTACCAATCAGACATCAACAATTTTGGGATCTTCTCATGGCATGGTGTTCTTACAGTCAAGGCTTGATATAATCGAACAATTCTACAAGTACTGCTCAGGTAGGTGGTAAACATATCATATACTTATATATAAATAAGTAGTATCTGTGATTGAAAAAAAAAATTAGCCAGGTCCCGGTTTCACAATCATTTACTCAATTGAGTGTACACTCAACTCAAGTATATTATTTTTCCTCTTTTTTAAAATTTTTAAAGCTTATTTTGAGACATTTTTTTGTTTTGTTCAACAAATCTAGTACACTAAACAATTTAAATATAACATTAGATATCCAATTTTAACTCGTTTAATGTCTTAAAAATGATGTTTAATATTTCCAATTTGAATTGAGTGGATAATTGTATAACTAGGGCCAGGAATTTTTTATTCATTTATTTCTTTATTATTAATTTTTATTATTTGTTTTGGGGTGGGGAGGGGTGGGAAGGGGTTATGCTCAGTAGAATGTGAATTCTATTTAAGATGACTCAAAATGATGCCATATTTTTATGTTATAATCATCATGTCAAATTTCATCCATGGAATTGATATATTGAAATTTGCAGTATTTGGAATCTGTTTCCTCACATGCTGGAGATAAATGTATTTAGAAATGATGTTTTTCCAAAAAAAAAAAAAAACAAAAAAAAAAAAACAAAAAAAAACCTTTCGTTTTCTAATTTTGGGGTAAAGTATAAATATGAGGGAAAAATAAAATTTACAAGAGAAAATCATCATTTCAGTAAAAAAACACTCACCTTAAGGAAAGAGGCGTTTTTAAATTATTTTTTTATTTTGTAAGGATTTTTAAGTGTAATAATATGATCAATTTTGAACATGTATAATGATTTATGTCAGTGCAGATTTATTCTTTGTGATAGATCTAAATGTATTTTAGATAAGGTCTCTTCTTAATTTGTTAGATTTTCAGTCAATTCTTTTTAGAAAAAAATATCAGGATATTTCTTGATTAAATTTTAGAATCAAATTGAATTTTTTTGGAATATATATAAAACTTAATAAAACACATCTATTTTTTTTCACACCAGACCCCAGTTTCTCAATCATTCCTTAACTAAGATTTTCCTTAACTTAAATCTTGCAAATTTGAAAACCTTTATGGTTTGGTGAATTGTTAAGATAATCAGGAATTCAATATGTCATTTTGAAGATTATTTTAAGCTTGTAACATCAGTATTTATTTTTAACACAAATGTTCATTTGTAATTTAAAAAGAGATTGCCAAAATTTGCTAATTTAAAGTTAAGGAAAATCTGAGTTAAGGAATGATTGTGAAACCGAGGCCTGGTACCTTATGTTTTGCATAATGCATCTGTTATCTGTATAAAAGTAGGGTTTTGGTAATACTAAATGGTAAGAAATAGTGACATTCTTTGAACATAATTATGGCATAAACTTAATATTATATAATTGACAGTGAGTTACTGAAAAATTGTAACTAACTGATTCAAGGGCAATAATTCCATGTGATTCTAAACCCTGGGATGAAGTGAGTGGAGTGGATTAATGGTGTTTTACGCCCCAGTCAAGATTCTTTCAATTATTTCGAGGCGGTCAGTTCTGGGATGATGGAGGAAACCGGAACCTGGGAAAAACAACTGACCTTCGGCAAGTGAATTGACAAACTTTCTCACACTAGAATCTGCCCCGAATGGGATGTGAACCACGGCTTTGCCTCTGAGGCCCCCATGAGATGAAGTGAAATTTTTTAAATTCTGGATGTGTCCTTACAATATGAGATTATTGTGCTATTATCTGCTATTATCAATCAAAGTTAAAGTGCCTTTATACCAATAATACAAATATTTGTTACTGTGTAAGTATTTATTTTGGCTGTGTATAAATTTTGGCTCTTTTGGTGTTAAATTAACTTCCGCCAATATTAATACACTTCAACATTATTTTAAGCTTCCCTGTTTAAGGGTAAACCGTGACCGTGCCAATATTAATACATGCTAATTGTTTTAGACCCTCAGGAGTGCCAAATATGATACACACTTATAAATACACATACAGTATTTGATATTTATAGCAAAAAAAGGAATGGGGTGTTGGAGCAAGCCAGTCTTCCATTGTGTGTGGAAGAATTTTTTATTTGGTAGTAAGGAATCGAAATTTATTGGTTACACAAATTTAGTGCATGTGTACTAATAACCACTTTTCTAAAGTAAAACCTATATATAAATCAAGTCGGAATTTACATATGTTCAGAATTGATATAATTACTATTATATTGTTTTTTGTGATGTGATAAATGACTAATTACTTAGAGTAGCTTAAATACAGGAACAAAAGGCAGACGTAACTTTGCACTCAGCACTGTGGCAGATAAAAGCCCTTCTTATCTTAATATAATTAATAGACACTGGGATGGATTAATGGTATTTTACACACCAGAGTGGAGTAATAGTGTTTTATGTCTAATTCAGATTTTTTTCAAGGTGCTGGGTTCTGAATTTGTGGAGAAAACTGAATGCCTAGAAAAAACCACTGAACTTTGACAAGCAAATGGAAAAACATTTCCATACTAGGATCTGCACAAGTGAGATTCAAACCTAGGCAGCAAGAGGCACTGTGATCCAAAGTGCCCACTTTAAGGCAGCCATTTCTTTGAGCAAGCTATATGATAAACTTTCTTGACTGGGATCTACCTTGAGTGAGACTCGAACCTAAGCTGATCAGTTAGTTAGAGGCACTCCTCTGTAAACTTTTACCTTAGACACCACCGACCCCCCCTCCCACCTTAGACCTCCCTCCTTCCCAAGCATAATTTGTACTTGTTTGGACTGGTAAATGAGTATATATTGGTTCTAAGGTTGGAATATTTTATTGATTGTAATCTCACTTAAACATAGCTGTATCAGCTTATGGCATGGAAAAGCGTGTGTGCATACATAAAAAGAAAACTTTGAATCCTTCCTCTAAAGCTTTTCTACATAGTATAACCATATAGTGTAAAATATATTCTGAATAGAAGCTGCTTTTCTGTTTTTGTTTTATTTATTTATTTATTTATTTATTTATTTATTTATTTATTTATTTATTAATTAGACATTCATAAAAAATAATAGATGATAAGGGATTGAAAATAATTTATCTTTTTTTGGGGGGGGGGGGGGAGGGAGGACCTAGATCCTAAAATAAGGAATTTGTTGTCATGGTAACAGTAATGGCAGATATATCCAAATTGATATAAATATACATATAAGATGTGTTCAAAACAAAGTATGTGTTATTTCATCTGTGATAAAAACCTTATGATAATTTGACAAGATTGCAGTATTTACATGGGATTTGAGAAGATTGTAGTATTTACACATGATTTGACAAGATTGCAGTATTTACACTTGATTTGACAAGATTGCAGTATTTACACTTGATTTGACAAGATTGCAGTATTTACATGTGATTTGACAAGATTGCAGTATTTACACATAATTTAACAAGATTGCAGTATTTACACATGATTTGACAAGATTGCAGTATTTACACATGATTTGACAAGATTGCAGTATTTACACTTGATTTGACAAGATTGCCATATTTACATGTGATTTGACAAGATTGCAGTATTTACACATAATTTAACAAGATTGCAGTATTTACACATGATTTGACAAGATTGCAGTATTTACACATGATTGGACAAGATTGCAGTATTTACACATGATTTGACAAGATTGCCATATTTACACATGATTTGACAAGATTGCCATATTTACACATAATTTGACAAGATTGCAGTATTTACACTTTATTTGACAAGATTGCCATATTTACATGTGATTTGACAAGATTGCAGTATTTACATGTGATTTGACAAGATTGCAGTATTTACACATGATTTGACAAGATTGCAGTATATACACGTGATTTGACGGGTGGAAGTTCACATGCTATAAATACAAAGCCTTATTACTTAAAAATACGTTACAAAAATGACGATTTCAGGGTTAGACTGGTAAACAAATAAAAGTATATAATTCTGTTATTGAATTAACCTTGATGAATAATGTATCAGTTGAAGCGTTATTTCTAAATGATGATAGTTAAATAAATAGCTTAAAGGCGACAAAAATTCTTACCCCAAAAGTTGCATTTTTTCTATCGTATTTTAATTAAGTTACTAAAATGATATTCCTGCGGTTAGGCATTTGCTCATTAAGAATGAGATAAAAGTACTCAGTTAATTATTTCTCCAGCAGATCGAATAATGTTAATACCAGTATTAATTGTTTTATGCAGGATATCAACATACATAGCATTGAAAAATTGTAACCGCAGTTATTTCATTTTGGTAACTTAAAATTACGTCACAAAAATGAAGATTTCAGGGTTAGACTGGTAAACAAATAAAAGTATGTAATTCTTTTATTGAATTAACATAGATGAATAAAGTATCAGTTGAAGCGTTATTTCTAAATGATTATAGTTAAATAAATGGCTTAAAAGCGACAAAAATTCTAACCCCAAAAGTTGCATTTTTTCTAATGTATTTCAATTAAGTTACTTAAATGATATTCCTGCGGTTAGACATTTGCTCACTTAGAATGAGATAAAAGTACTCAGTTAATTATTTCTACAGCAGATTGAATAATGGTAATACCAGTATTAATTGTTTAATGCAGGATAACAACATACATGGCATTGAGAAATTGTAACCGCCGTTATTTCATTTCATTTTCTTTATTTGCCAGTTTTCATAGTTTTTGGATTGTGATTTGAACATGGTCTTTTATATTTGTGTTTGAAAGCAAAATATGACTAAATCATTGAATTTAAGTAACTTTAATTCAATGATTTAGTCAAATTTTGCACAAAATTTTGAACAAAATCAGTAAATTTTAAAACATGATAAATGATGATATTCTTGGTTTTGCAGGTACTTTTATTTATCCTCATATAAGCTATAATTGTTTTAACAAAAATTAAGAATTCTAAAAGTAATTGTGTATATAAGTGTGATATAAAGCTAAACTTCAAACCTTAAAATTTAAAATCAAAGAAAAAGTTATTAGATGTTAAATTCTACATTGATTAATAAACTATTTTTGAAAAAACAAAATTGACTTTGTTGTCTTTTTTCAATTGATTACACACCTGATTTTATTCGTAAAAAAATCACAATGGCAGTTTATACACACCTGATGTTTGTATAATAAGGTCTCCTTGAGGTCTTGGTCAGTATAACTGGATTTGAGCATGTATCATTCAAGGTCAATTCTTTAATGATTTCGAAATATTATATCATATACATACATAATTTGCTAGTAAATGGGAAATAAAAAAAAAAAGAATAATTTAATGAAAAATAGAAAAATATGAAGTAAATCCTAATTCCATGTGAAGTAAAAGCATTGAATTTTAGCATTTAATTCTGAAGTGAAGATGAATTGTGATTTTTTCTGAGATAAAAAGTAGGTTGGGGTGTCAGTATTTTCAGTACTTTGGGTTTTTTTCCTGATAAAAATGAGTATTCTTCACATTTACACATTTATTCCTATGCCAGGTAAGCTTATAATGCTCCGTAGAATTTAAAAAAATATTTTTACACAATTATCAGACAAGTCATAGACCACTTTGCTTTTTGTTCTATTTTGAAAGGTCAACAAATGTCGGTTGATAATAAGCAGGATGCTTCTACAATGACAGATGACATAGAACTGGATTCCATCGAAAAACAGCCGAAGTTAAATGAAAATACGGAAAATGCTGAAAATTTAAAAACAAAGGGAAAGAACTCTGATAGTAATTTGTGCAAGAAAGAGACACCAACATCAAATGATATGAACTCTGATACAGTTGAAGATGTTGAAAGTAAGGATACCGGAAATGATAATGAAAGTAGTGAAAACAAACATAGAGGTGATCTGAATGATAAACAAGGCAAAATTATAACTGTGGAAACTCCAACTTACAATGTCATACTTGAAAAGGATTCAGGTTTAAGTAATACTTCTGAAACTGATGAAATTAAAAATGGTGAAAATGTTAGCTACTCTGAGAACAAAGAGAATTTTGCTAAAGATAAGTCAGAGCCAGAAGTTGAAAAACGAAACGACCAATCTGGGTCGTGGAAAGGTCGGCTTACTAGAAAACGTAAACCTTCTGCTGTTGTTCTTGAAGCACAGTCTGAAAAAGGATATACAAAAATAACAGTAACTAAAGATAGTGATGAGAATGACACAGATAATAGTGAATCAACGAGTAAAAAATCAAAAACAAAAAGAATAAAAAATACAAAAACAACTAAGTCAATTGCAAACAGAATAAGCGAGGAGAACCTTGAAAATACAAAGTCAGAAGGTATGAAAAACACAAAAGAAAGAGGTGAAGAGGAGCTAAAAAATACCAAGGTAGCAACTGAAAAATCTGTAAAGCAAGAGATGAAGGATGAGACATTTGATATATATGTTTCTGGAGAGAAGATGTTTGAAGGTATTTTAGAGATGAACGATGATTCAAAACAAAAACCTGTAACTGATATCAAAGTAGAAGGAACAGAGGAAACAGGATTCTTTGTCGATTTTGAAAAATTTGATGAAAAGAAAATTCCAAAACTAAAGAGAAAGAGTGAATTTTCAGAACATAAATTATCAACGGAGCCTGAAGTCTATGAAAGAAGTAGTGATGGTGGATATATATGCAACTACTGTGGAAAAATTTGTAACACAAAAACATGGCTTAGACGACATAGGCGTACTCACACTAACGAGCGCCCACATAAATGTGAAGAGTGTGGAAAAACCTATCGTCAGTATGGCCATCTTCTGAAACATAAAATTTCCCATAATCCAGAACACCGTCCGCACATGTGTGATATTTGCGGGAAAACATTTAGTTATATCGATAGTTTAAAATCACATAAAAAACTCCATCTTGATTTACCTCCTTGTCAGTGCCAGGATTGTGGGAGAACCTTTGCTAGAGTTGAACTGTTAAAACAGCATTTAGCTTTTAAGAAGCAGGGTTACGATTTCATGTGTGAGGTTTGCGGCAACACTTTTCGACAAAAAGATACTCTCCGTAGACACCTGCTTACACATGATACAAATAGAGAAGCAACCTTCCAATGTCAGTATTGTAATAAAAAATTCTTCCGTAAGTCAACATTCAATGTTCATGTAAATAATCATCTAGGCGTTCATAAATATGTCTGTGGCTGTTGTGATGCTGTGTTTTCTTCAAGCGCAACATTAAATAAGCACATCAAAAGAAAAGCAGGTCTAATTCCAAACTGTAGACCAAAACAGAAACGGAAAAACAAAAAGGATATGGAACTGGAAGAGGAAGTAGTTGAACAACAGGAAGTGCTATTACAACAGGAAGTGGTCGAACAAATTGTGCCTATTAGTTTACCAAACGGTGATCCTGGCACTGTGACGGCATATATTGAAAATTTTGATGCCTCTGAAGTGTATCCTATTGCTGTGGAAGAAGGTGAAGGGGAAGAAATTATATATGTTATAGATGCCTCAGAGTTAGCTAATCATACTAGTATTGTTACAGCTAGCACAGATAATCATACCAGTATTGTTACGACAAGCACAGAGTGATTCAGATGATTGGCATAGTCTCATGCAAGATCCATTCAAAAATAAACATTTTTATTTCTGAAAAAATATTTCTATTTATTGCTATTTTTTGATGATAAATTGTGAAATGACATAATTTATGAATGTTTATATATGTATTATATTTGTCCAAAATTTGGTCGAGGTCTTTAATTTCAATGTTACCATAGCAATATGGAAATAAATAACAAATACCTGAAGATAATTTACATAATTTTACAGAAAGAAGTTTCTGGTCTTATACTCTAAACTTGACTAATTTTCGAACCCTGTTATCTTTCTTACAAAAGTTTAAAAGACAAAATATACATGAATATAATTTATCAATCATAGATCTTTATAGGTATTGATTTTATTCTTAGCTTCTTTACATTATTAAATAAATAATTCAGCAAGTTTAGAGAAAAATTCTTTGTGATTCTGTAGTGAGTTGATTTTTATTTTTTAAAAAATTAATGATGCAGTTGCTATCTTGATATAAAATGCTGAAAACTCTTCACAGACAATAAACGGTTCTGATAGTAAGGTGTTAGTCTATAACTTGTAAGGGTTTTATTGTATGTGTTGAAGAAAAGAAATGAAATTTTATATATATATATATATGTATATATATATATATATATATATATATATATATATATATATATATAATTATTATAATATATATATATATATATATATATATATCAGGGCTCAGGAAAACTTTGACTGAGGTGTCGGACATTTTTTTTTTCAAAGCAACTGTACAACAACCGATGCAGTGAAAAAAAAAAAAAAAAAAAAAAAAAAAAACGTTGTTATTGACTATGTATATTTACAAGGCTTTTAATATCAATATAGAAGTTTTTTTTTAAAAAAGGGTTTAACTACCACGAAGTTATTTAAATAAATATATATGGTCAGACTTATATGTCCACATAGTGTTGATTTTGAACTGTCGGCGTTGACGACACATGGCTTGACGGCCATCTTTGTTTATTGACAATCGCGCATTTTCGTTTTCCCGAAGTTACACGAACTTTACTGAACCTCATTTTGAGACCTCTTTGATTTTATTTAGACTTTTTTAAAATTATTTATTTATAACTTAACAGTTTGCCAAGACCGTACTATGCGCGTTGTATTATTATTTAACATCCCGCGTGGAACCTCTCTGAAATAGTCCGACAACCATGACCTTCAAGGACTCGTTATCAGCTGTTTATGGCTTCCGTCTGTAAAGCAATGTGATTACTTAATAAACAACTTATCAACAAAAGTAATGATGATTCGGACGATGAAACAAAAGGAACAGATTGAGACCATGGATTTTAACTGATTAATAAACAAAAGCCTAATTATTAGATCTGTATTATTTATTGAAAATGACTGACAGGTGATAGCAAAGAATACCCGAGTAAAATAATGACCGATAAACATATTTATTTACGTGTCCGATTAACTGAATTCTATTTTTAAACTAAAAATGTCCGACAAGCTATATTTCACATCGGACAAAAATATTTTTTGTCGGACATGTCCGGCAAATATGACCGTTTCTGGACCCCTGATATATATATATATATATATATATATATATATATATATATATATATATATATATATATATATAATAATAATAATAATAATAATAAAAATTAAGAATCTACTTATCATTGTTATGGTTAATACTGTGTATTGACTTTTGTTGATAAGAATCTACTGGAGCCATTTTAAGAATTTTGTTTGCATGCTTTGGATCAATATTGTCCAATTAAGGAATTTTCTTTGCATGCTTTGAATCTGTCAGGAGTAGTTTTGATTCATTAAAGAACTTGCGTGGATTGCAAGATTTTTCACTTACATTGCGTGCACATTAATATTTGCAAAGAAGTTAACGTTGTATTATTATTAAAAGGGGTAATGTTGTTTTATTCCACAATCAAGAATCTTTAACTTCTATCAGGACAGTAATACCAGGATGTTAGGATACAAGGGTAATAATGTGTCATTGCAGTTTGAAGATTCTTATAAGAATTCTTATAACTTATAAGAGAGTGGTCTGTTCTGGTAAGGTTGGGCTAAGTTGAGTAACAGTTTTATGTCAAGGAGTTAGTTTCTGGAAGGTGGAATAGAGACAAGTACTTTATTGATATTTTATCCCTAAGTCAAGATTCTTTTTGTCATATTTAGACAGTTCTTGATTTGATGGAAAAAACTGGAGTCCCCAGAAAAATAAACTTCGAAAAATGAAGTAAGGTACATGTACTAGAGAGAATGAACTTGTGACTTTTTTCTATATGAAATAGTATGTGTCTTAAAAAACAAGTATTTTCAAATTTAACTTTTCTGTATAAAACTGTTTTGTGTCTCTTTTAATGAAAATGGTTTTTAGCTCACCTGACTGAAAGGTCATGTGAGCTTATGGCATGGTGCGGTGTGTATATGTGCATGCGTGCGTTGTTAACACCTTTTTTTGACTTCTCCTCCAAAACTGCTGGAGAGATTTCAATGATACTTAGTCAGAAGCATATATGGGCCAGTGCAATTCAGATTTGTTCATCACATTACCATGGCTACCAAAACTAGGTCAAGGTGCCCTCGGGGTCCAAAAATCTTAATAAATCTTCTTCTCCGAAATCGATGATGGGAGAAAAAATCTGATGTGATATTTGGCTTCTCTAGAGACTTAAGACTATAGTTTTTTCAATTTGTGATATTCGGTTGAAAAATGGGTTACGCGTTTTTGCGTTTAATTTTAAAAATTTCGTAAAATGGCTTCAAATTGTTATAACTTGACTATTTCAACAGATATTCTGATATTGACATGGGGTTTTCAGTTCTGACTTTTCCTTGAAATGACCTTTAAAATAGGGTCAAGGTCACAAATCAGGGTCATGACATATTTTGTGATTTATGTAGTTTTAGGCAATTTTCTTGCAAATTTTAAGAGATATATGAATTCAAAACATTGTTAAAAAGTTCCCCATGACAAAATTTAAAAAGGTACCAAGTTTGGTAACTATATGATAATCCATGTAGGAGTTGTTGCCCCGTAAAAGTCATTTTTGGCTTTTAAATACCAAAATTGTGCATTAGTTTGAAAACTATAAATCTGTTTGTATAGGCATGTATATTAGAATATTGTAGATATTGCAGCATCGACCATTTTGATATATGGTTCAAGGTCATATGATCAAAGGTCAAGGTCACAGATGCAAAAGAAGACATAAATTGCTAATTATCTTCAAAATTATCAACTTTTTGTATTGGCATGTATATTAAAATATTGAAGGAATTGGTATGGCGATCATTTTTCTATATGGTTCAAGGTCATATGTTCAAAGGTCAAGGTCACAGCTGCAAAAGAAGACTTAAATTGCTAATTATCTTGAAAACTAGTAACTCTTTGTATAGGCATATATATTAGAATATTGTAGGTATTGCAGCATCGACCATTTTGTTATATGGTTCAAGGTCATATGTTCAAAGGTCAAGGTCACAGCTGCAAAAGAAGACTTTAATTGCTAATTATCTTAAAAACTATAATCTTTTTGTATAAGCATGCATATTAAAATATTAAAGGAATTGATATGGAGATCATTTTGATATATGGTTCAAGGTCATTTGTTCAAAGGTCAAGGTCACAGCTGCAAAATAAGACAAATTGCTAATTATCTTGAAAACTATTACCTTTTTGTATAGGCATGTTTATTAAAATATTGTAGGAATTGATATGGCGATCATTTTGATATATGGCTCAAGGCCATATGTTCAAAGGTCAAGATCACAGCTGCAAAATAAGACTTAAATTGCTAATTATCTTGAAAACTGTTAACTTTTTGTATAGGCATGTATATCAGAATATTGTAGGTATTGCAGCAACGATCATTTTGATATATGGTTCAAGGTCATTTTTCAAAGGTCAAGGTCACAGGTGCAAAAGAAGACATAAATCGCTAATTATCTTTAAAACTATTACCTTTTTGTATAGGCATGTTTATTCAAATATTGTAGAAATTGATATGGCGATCATTTTGATATATGGTTCAAGGTCATATGTTCAAAGGTCAAGGTCACAGCTGCAAAATAAGACAAATTGCTTATTATCTTGAAAACTGTTAACTTTTTGTATAGGCATATATATTAGAATATTGTAAGTATTGCAGCAATGATCATTTTGATATATGGTTCATGGTCATGTGTTTAAAGGTCAAGGTCACAGCTGCAAAAGAAGACATAAATTGCTAATTATGTTGAGAATTTTAGCTTTTTGTATAGGCATGAATATTAGATTATTGTAGGTAGATCTATTGACATGGTGATTATAATTATATGGTTCAAGTTCATATAGGTTCATGGGTCAAGGAAATAGCTGCATAAGTATACTGAAATTTGTTAATGATTTGGAAATTATTCATTGCATTACAGTTACCTCTTGCATATTATATAAGACTACTTATAAATGAAATGTGACTGGATATATTTCTGATTAAGTTTTGTGGGAGTTCTGAACTTGAAAAAAAACTTTTAAAGTTTCTGTATCTTATATATGGTCTTTTGTGCTCTGCAAACAATTTTGGACATATCCTCAGGTGAGCGTTAAGGCCCATGGGCCTCTTCTTAGATCGAGGAAGTGTTATACACCACAACAATGTACTGTAAAAGAGAATTTGAACACTTTTATAATACAAATAACATGATATATAAAATCTTAAATTTCTGGAATGGCCAAAACTTGTGGGTAGGCATTTTTCTCCTCAATTTTAGAACTCCACTTGATATGAGTTGAGGAATATTGACATTGGTATAAACACCATTACTTCACTCCACTTTACCCCACTCCACTCAACTTTAAACTAAAACATTACAATTTTAAAAATTACAAATGGGCAACAAAATGGAGAAAATTGAAAATTAACAAAAAATTAACAAATTTTGTCAATAAGGCAAGATTGACCTGATAAAAGACAAAAATGACAG
Organism: Tegillarca granosa; assembly: GCA_029721355.1. Classification (NCBI taxonomy): domain Eukaryota; kingdom Metazoa; phylum Mollusca; class Bivalvia; order Arcoida; family Arcidae; genus Tegillarca; species Tegillarca granosa. The sequence continues at coordinate 753,627 of CM056612.1, read as the reverse complement.
TTTATCCCATCCGATCCAACCCACCCACTCCAAACCCAAGTCCCTAAAACGGTCAATAGTAGGACCAAGACTGGTTATTAAAGATATTGTCATTGTATGTAGCCGAGCTGAGCTATAGTGGCTAATTATCTAAAGGAATGGTTTGTGGATTGCAAGATTTTTCACTTTGTGGGTGGCTGTCGGTTCAAGAAGGGATGAGAAAACCGGGATTCCCAGGGAAAACAACCATTCTTCAGCAGGCGACTGATGAGGGTCATACTTTTGCTTTTTGACATTTCTTATTCTGCTTTTACCTTTGAATGAGGCGTATCTTGTAGATGGTGTGTCCAATATCTTTAAGACTGTAGAAATAATGAGTGAAGATAATTTTAAGTCATTACTCGTGCCTTAATGAGATCCGTGTGAGCGCTGTTTAAACTGATAGCAATTAACATTCGTTTAATGTCATATAAATTAGAAACTTAAATCAATAATGCGCTAATCACTGAATGTTCCGTTTAAAAAAAATTAAAAAAAGATCCGTTTTTTTGAGCTCACATGGCAAAAGGTAATGTTAGCTTATTGCATGGCGTCTGTTAATGCCTGTGTGCATATGTACGTAATTTATACGCATTATCATTAAAACTATTAGTCAGTATGAACCGATGATATAGAAATTGTTCTTAACGTTTCCATGTCTGCATGCATTTTATCAAGACTACTGCAAGGTAACTTCTTTTTGGTAATTTAAATTGATAATAAAAATTAATTGTTAAAATAATAACTATATTTATATGATTTTAATGCAGGAGAAAGTTTTTTTTTTTTTTTTTTTTTTTTTTTTTTTTTTTTTTTTTTTGCATAATTAGTTGAATCAACTTATTACTCAACAACTATTATTCATATATAATAATGGTAAAAAAGAAAAAAAAATCAACATGAAAAAATCTTTGTGAATGCTTATAAATGTCGGAGTTGTTGCCCCTTAAATTATTTTGATACTTTCGTCAGTAAGGCAAAATATAAGAGGTTAATGAAAGCACCATCGGACGAAAATAAACAACTACCAATGTACTGACCTTCAAGTGTTTTTATTTATTTATTTATTTATTTTTGTAAAATGATCAGCGATCAACATAACAATTTTGTTTTAAGCTTCATGTTTAAATCTTTTGAAGCAGGGAGAGTGTGGACGACGCAGGCCTATTTACGCTTTTGTTTTTAATTAACAGACCTCTAAAATGCCTCCTTCTGTAGGTGGGAGGTCGTAGGTTCGAACCCCGACCGGGTCTGACCCAAGACTTGAAAGTGGGTAGTGACTGTTCTTTCGCCAAGCACTCGGCATTATAAAATGAAAGTCACGGTTTATTCGGATAGGAATTTAAAATAAACGAGGTCAAGTGTTACAGGAGGCGTGGTACGATAAAGAGCCCTGCTGTAAAATGCCATCAGCGAAACGCACAGGCAAAATTCCTGCTCTTTTTCAACTCAACTCTAAAATGCAAAGTGAATGTCAGATTACTGAAGGTCATTTTGTTATTTTTATATAATAACTGATCAACTTTAGACCGGATTTTTTTCCTAAGGTCAACAGTTGTTATTTTTGTAAAGCAGAAACCATGACCGACAACATAGAACTTGAACCTGATAATAAACAGACAAACGAAAACGCCTATTCTAATAATATGTATACGTACTATATGTGTGTGAATAGGGAAGGTCATAATTTCAAAAAGCAAAGAGTTGGGTTGAGTAATGGTGTTTAACGTCACAGGTCAAGAATATTTCACAAAGCAAATTGTGAAAACAAGATTAACATTTATAATTTGTGATAGGAACAATTTAATTAATGATAAGCGAAAATGAAAGTTGTGACAACACGGAGATCGGAAAATTGGAAGTCAGATAACTTTGAAACAAATACCAAACAAAGAGTTGTTTGTAAATGAATTTGGACTGTAACGAAATCAGTTTATGTCATCAGCGGAACAATTTGTGTTTGGGCGATATATTTTTGAGACGGATGAGAATAATGATAAAATGAACGTCTTCGTGGATTGGTTCTAAGAACATGCTCTAACAAACTCATTTTCAACGATTCTTTATGAAATTTTGAATATAGCTTCTACCGAGATGAAACGTTAGCATATACTTCTGGTTTTAGAGAACATTTTACATATTTTGAGTAAAAAGTTGCGTTTTTGCAGAAAACCTTTGAATTACGAGAAAAAACCAAAACAGACATATTTTTCAACGTTTCTTTTACCAATTTTGAATTTTAACATATACTATAGGCTTTAATGAATATTTTATATTTTTGGTGTAACAGTCGCATTTTATAGAGAAAACCTATGATTATGAGAAATTACTCTTACTGTGATTCTTCTGGAAATTTTAAATGTAGCTTCTACCAATATGACATCTAACGTCTGTTGAATTTATGCAAATTTAAAAAAAAATAAATTAAAAAAAATAAAAAAATAAAAAAAAAATTAAAAAAAAAGTAAATAAATAAAAAAGAAATAAAATGCTAAACAAGCGAAGCATCTTATTCCGTTGAATTCTTCTTTTATTTCTTACCATTCAAATTTAGAATGTTTTTATTACAAATCGACATAATCGGTCGGTATTTTTTTAACAATAGCAAGTACCACACTTGTACTACTAGTTCTATAATTATGTTGTTGGTGTTTATAATATATATTATATTGTATGCTTTGAATTGATTTAATTTCACAGTTGCTTACATCTTTAATGAAAACAAAAAAGAAAAAAAGTTTAGACGTTCTGTAAATATATTTCTATTAACAATTTGTAATTTCCGTATGATTTTATAATTTTTATAGGTGAAGAAACATCAGTACAACGTAATACACTGAGGAAAGAGGCGTCGTCTATGACAGATGATGTTGCTAACCAGCAGAACGAACCATCCCGAAAAACTACCTATATTGATGATACCATAAACGATCAACAACGAACTGTAAATATTATAACTAAACAGTCCTCGGATAAAAAATTAAATAACGATAATGATAGACGTTTTGATAGTGAATTAAATCAAATTGATGACATATTTGAATCTGATGCTGGTTGCTTCAGATGTTGAGGATTCCGTTGAAAACAAAAATGACCGTGTATTGGATCAGGAAATAGAATTAGACCATGAGACTATACAAAGAAAATCAAACACTTTGGATAATTGTGATAAAGAAAATGAGGACATTTCCAGTAATGACCAAATAAACGAAAAACAAATTGGTTCAGAAGATAAAGACTCGGAAAATAAGAAAAGTTTAAAATTGGATTATAAAAGCTATAACAGTCCATTAAAACGTATATACAAGAAATTTAGACCACAATTTAAAAGGGGAGAAACGTTTGATATATTTTTATCAGGGAAAATGCTGTATAAAGGTGTCACTGAGATTACACAGGTATTGTCAAATAAAGATTCAGAAAAAAATAAAGAAAATAAAGATTTTAAGATAAGTTCATCAAAGAAATCAGGGCACATAGTTGATTTTTCCCAAATTAAAGACAGTGATATTACAGATATCAAACTAGAACCTCCTCCAAAGCCGGTAGCTACGACCTCACAGAAGACATCTGAAACAATCGTGTTTAAAAGAGATAGTGACAAAAAATATATATGTTCTGAATGTGGGAAAAAATTTATAGAAAAACATGGCTTAATCCTGCACATGCGCAGTCATACAGGAGAAAAACCTTACAAATGTAAATTCTGCGACAAAGCATACCAACACGGAAGTCACTTAAAAGACCACGTGTTAAGTCACCACACACCCGGATATCGTCCACATGTATGTGAAGTTTGTGGAAAAGGTTTTCCGATAGCAGCGAGACTTAGAAGTCATCAGAGGGTACACAAGAAAGAAACGCCTTATAAATGTAAGGACTGTGGCAAAACGTTTGCTAGAATAGAACTCTTACGACAACATTTAGCTTATAAGAAAAAAGGTTACGATATCATATGCGAGCTGTGTGGACATAAGTTCCGAGAAAATTACTCCCTGAAGACACACATGTTGACTAAGCATGGAGAACCAGAGTTTCATTGTAAGTATTGTGATAAAAAATTCTTCAAGAAGAAAAACTTCAACGTGCATGTCAATAACCACTTAGGTATACACGAATATACATGCGATTGTTGTGGAATCGCGTTTTCTTGTCGAGGTGCCCTTAGAAGGCATTATAAAAGAAAAGCTGGTTTGTTTGGGAAAGGAAAGTCAAGAGCGACGACAAAAACCGAAGTCAAGATTGATAGTGAAAGAGGAAGAAAGCGTAGAAGAGGATATGGAGATAAACGATTTATGGAATATGGGATGAAACCGCTTAAATACTTAAGTGTTACAGCAAAACATTAAAGATTGATGGAATATGGAATAAATCGGTTGAACACTATCATGTGTTACAGCAAGACATTAAAGATTTATGAAATATGGAATTAATCCCTTGAGCACTATCACATGTTACAGAAATACATAAAGATTTTTGAATATAGAATAATAAAATTAAATCCTTGTTATAATTGTAATATATATTATTGTTCACGATATTACGAATATGTCGTTTCGATTTGATTTAAGGAATGGTGTTTAACGTCCCAGTCAAGAATATTTCACTTATATCGAGACATCGCCAGCCATAGACGAAAGTGCAGAAAATTTACCCGTGCGTTGCGCAAATGACATTTTACAGCAGGGTTTTTTTTATCGTGCAACGCCTACCGTGACATGGGACCTCGTTTATTTTAAGTTCCCTTCCGAAAGAACTGTGGCTTTCATTTCGTAATGCCGAGTGCTTGGTGAAAGAACAGGTACTACCCACTTTCTAGTCTTGGGTCAGACCCGGTGGTGTTCGAACCCACGACCTTTAACTTACAGAGCAAGCCCTTCGCCGCAGTGGTCTATGTCATTTTGACTTTAAATAAGAAATGGTATATAGGAAAAATCCTGATGTTAACAGAAATACAATTCGATTTGGTTACATGATATGAAAACTTATATTAACGAAAATGTATAAATGTTTTGATTGTAAATAGTTGGTTAGAACTCAGTTTGATAATAATTAAGTCAAGTATTTATTAATATCGAAAGATTTGGCTGTCGGTTTTGGGATGGTGGAGAGAACCGCAGTTTCGTAGAAAACGGGCAACCTTCACAACAAAATGACAAACTTTCTCGTACTCATTTGTATGTTTTAGATTTGAATCAAGTATGAGAGGCGCTTTGCACAACGTGTTACACAGTGTGCGCAGTTAGGTGCTAACAAACATTCCAAGATGTCAATGAATGGTAAACAGATACTTAAATTGATTAGCAAGAATTGCGTGCAGTATTGGTGTTTTACGACCTTTCAAGATTTTATAACAAATAAAGCGGTCTGGGTAGCTCCGTTGGTAGAGCACTCGCCAATAATGCAGGAGGTACAGGGCTCGATCCCAGGTCCGACCCTGCATTTTTCTCCTTACTGTTACACAAATATCAAGAGGGATAGTTTGTTGAAGAGAAGGCCACATTTATTGGTTTGTCTTTTAAAAAGAATCGGAGTTGAAAAATTGTGTTTTTTCCTTCCTGTTACACAGATATCGAGAGAAATAGTTTGTTGAAGAGAAGGCCACAGTTTTCGGTTTGTCTTTTAAAAAGAATCGGAGTTGAAAAATTGTGTTTTTTCCTTCCTGTTACACAGATATCGAGAGAAATAGATTTGTTGAAGAGAAGGCCACAGTTTTCGGTTTGTCTTTTAAAAAGAATCGGAGTTGCGAATTGGTGTTTTTCTCCTTTCTTTTACACAAATATCAAGAGGGATAGTTTGTTGAAGAAAAGGCCACAGTTTTCGGTTTGTCTTTTAAAAAGAATCGGAGTTGAGAAATGGTGTTTTACGTCTGGAGCAAAATTCTTCCACCAATATCGACGCAGTCAGTTCTGGTATGGTGGGTAAAACTGTTCCAGGAAAAAAAAAACGTCGTTCTTCGGTAACTAAGGTAATAAACTTTCTCACAACAAAATCTCAAAATTGCACTAGTAAAACTAGTGTTGTTTACGAGCCTTTAGTTAATTTTACATGAAGCTTATTTATGCTGTTTCGAAGCAATACTTAATTTAAACCAAGTAAATGATTTTGCTTGAGAGGATTTCTTCCTAATCCAAAGCGGAGCTAATTGACTATGTTTCAAAAGTCTACCTTAATGAAAAAAAAAAAAAAAAGAAAACAATATATATATATATATATATCTATATATATATATATATATATATATATATATATATATATATATATATATATATATATATATGGTGAAGGTATATAATGTCGCCAGCAACGATATAGGGATGAATATATGTAACATTAAAGGGGTTTAGTTTTTTCTATACAACACTGCTATTGCCATGGTAACTGTGAATATAAAAACAAATAATTAGCCATAACAGTGATAAACCGATAAAAATCAAATTTGTATACTATTCAATATGACTGGTAAGTCTACGATTATATGTATATAAAAAACAAATATAGATCAATAACATTTTCACAAGTATAGATAGACTTATAAAGTTAAGATAAAGATCGGAATATCAATTCAAAATCAAAGGCTGTCTCAATATGGATACACCCCTTATAAATTGATTGATTGATTGATTGATTGATTTATTGGTTGATTGATTGATTGATTGGTTCGTCGATTGATTGATTGGCTTCAACGTCCCAGGTAAGAATATTTAACTTATATTGATGCGTCAACAGCTAAAGGTAAAGTTGCCTTTGTTTTGCGTTAATGTCAATGTGCAGGTACAGTGCTTTAAAGTGTCACGCTTGCAGGAACCAAGGACCCGAAGCTTTCATTTCTAAATGCTGAGTGCTTGGCAAAAGAACACTCTGTAACTCCTAGATCACTATTTAGGTAGGCCAAGATATAACTGCAGCGTCACTATGTTTACCCGACTGTATCTCCTGCTTTAATAGGTATGCTAAGCTGTAACTGCTGCGTCGCTATGTATACCCGGCTGTAACTCCTGCGTCACTAGATAGGCCAAGCTGTAACTGCTGCGTCGCTATGTATACCCGGCTGTAACTCCTGCGTCACTAGGCAGCCAAGCTCTAACTGCTGCGTCGCTGTGTATACCCGGCTATAACTCCTGTGTCACTAGGTAGCCAAGCTGTAACTGCTGCGTCGCTATGTTTACCCGGCTGTAACTCCTGCGTCACTAGGTAGCCAAGCTCTAACTGCTGCGTCGCTGTGTATACCCGGCTATAACTCCTGTGTCACTAGGTAGCCAAGCTGTAACTGCTGCGTCGCTATGTATACCCGGCTGTAACTCCTGCGTCACTAGGTAGCCAAGCTCTAACTGCTGCGTCTCTGTGTATACCCGGCTATAACTCCTGTGTCACTAGGTAGCCAAGCTGTAACTGCTGCGTCGCTATGTATACCCGGCTGTAACTCCTGCGTCACTAGGTAGCCAAGCTCTAACTGCTGCGTCGCTGTTTATACCCGGCTATAACTCCTGTGTCAACAGGTAGCCAAGCTGTAACTGCTGCGTCACTATGTTTACCCGGCTGTAACTCCTGCGTCACTAGATAGGCCAAGCTGTAACTGCTGCGTCGCTATGTATACCCGGCTGTAACTCCTGCGTCACTAGATAGGTCAAGCTGTAACTGCTGCATCGCTATGTATACCCGGCTGTAACTCCTGCGTCACTAGATAGGCCAAGCTGTAACTGCTGCATCGTTATGTATACCCGGCTGTAACTCCTGCGTCACTAGATAGCCCAAGCTGTAACTGCTGCGTCGCTATGTTAACCCGGCTGTAACTCCTGCATCACTAGGTAGGCCAAGCTGTATCTCTTGCGTCGCTATGTATACCAGGGTGTAACTCCAGCATCACTAGGTAGGCCAAGCTGTATCTCCTGCGTCGCTATGTATACCCGGATGTCACTCCTGCGTCTGTAGGTAGGCCTAGCTGTAACTGCTGCGTTGCTCTGTATTTACCGCTGTAACTCCTGCGTCACTAGGTAGCCAAGCTCTAACTGCTGCGTCGCTGTGTATACCCGGCTATAACTCCTGTGTCACTAGGTAGCCAAGCTGTAACTTCTGCGTCGCTATGTATACCCGGCTGTAACTCCTTGCGTCACTAGGCAGCCAAGCTCTAACTGCTGCGTCGCTGTGTATACCCGGCTATAACTCCTGTGTCACTAGGTAGCCAAGCTGTAACTGCTGCGTCACTATGTTTACCCGGCTGTAACTCCTGCGTCACTAGGTAGCCAAGCTGTAACTGCTGCGTCACTATGTTTACCCGGCTGTAACTCCTGCGTCACTAGGTAGGCCAAGCTGTATCTCTTGCGTCGCTATGTATACCCGGCTGTAACTCCTGCATCACTAGGTAGGCCAAGCTGTATCTCCTGCGTCGCTATGTATACCCGGATGTCACTCCTGCGTCACTAGGTAGGCCTAGCTGTAACTGCTGCATCGCTCTGTATTTACCGCTGTAACTCCTGCGTCACTAGAGAGAGAGAGAGAGAGAGAGAGAGAGAGAGAGAGAGAGAGAGAGAGAGAGAGAGAGAGAGAGAGAGAGAGAGAGAGAGAGAGAGAGAGAGAGAGAGAGAGAGAGAGTGGGGTTTTAAACTCCGGTCCGGTCACAATTTGACAAACTGCGTCCTCGTCTGGCGATCGACATCAAAACGACATGAGTGTCAACTGGTTCACAATCAACTTACCAACCTTTAGAGACAAGTATTTGTGCGTTGCTATTTACTAACGAAAGAAACACAACAACAAATTGATACGTTATAAAGACCGTTTTTAAAGGTATCTTATTACATTAATGGCAGCTCGACTAATAATAAGTGCTATACAACGGTTATTTGTCTCATTGAATTTACGTTTAAATATTCATTTCCATTGTTTACAAAATACTTTAAAAATAATGAACAAAAATTCAAATATAATAAATAAGAAACAAGAATTTTAAATTAAAATAGTAAAAAACAATTTTGATTAAAAACTATATATATATATATATAAATATATATATATATATATATATATATATATATATATATATATATATATATATATATTGATTAAAATACAATATAGCAGCGTATACATCAATAATCTGATCGTCAAGGGAGTTCACTCTTTGGTTAAAACATCAATAAAAGCAGATCTATATCTAAGCGTGTATTAGATGATACCCGAGTATTTAACGATCCTGATCGATACTATTGTCATAAAAAATTGGTCAATTAATCATTTAACGACGACCTTAATGCTTTAGTGCTCTTCCTTTAAAAAAAAAAAAAAAAAAAAAACTAGATCGGTTTTCGTAAAATCTCGCTTTGTTTTTTTATGACGTACAGGTATCTGCTAAAACTAATCTGCAAGGTGTAAATGAAAAACTCAGTTTGGAAAATGTCCATCGACAGACCATGGGTAAGTGATTTAATATTCAATATTAGAATTTTTTTTAAATTGGAATTTCTTGAAATTGTATTCATTAATGAATACATGTTTAACTTTTTGAATTTCTGTAAAACAATACTAAAATATTATTCAATATGGCCGAAGTTAAGGCGGTTGCGCATCAACATTGTGGACTAGCCGATTCAGGCAGTCCTAGGAATGGATAATATCATTGTTCAGTTTATACAAGACGGTATTAAAGGTTAGATATTAACCTAGAACTAACAGGGAGGATGTTACGTCGATATTTGTACATCAAAACAATGACAATTGTGTTTACACCGATCAGGATTTGGAAGTCAAAGTAAGAAAAATCCACCACATCATTGGTTACCGATATGCATGATAAAAATATAAATAATTTGCATGAATAGAATTATACTGAAAAATATGGAACAAAAAAAAATGTCATGACAGTCTAAAAAACTGTTTCAAAAACGTTGAAACTAGAGACATCTTGATAAGCAAACCCATATTAAAATAGTATAAATTTCACGTACTTCTAAGATGCCTTTAAGAATCGTTACGCAATGCGTAAAGTTGGCGTAAAAATAAGCTTGTCATAATTTAGTATTATGTAAAGAAGGGTTGTCATCATGCAAGAATTTTGTTTAAATGCTCATACTTCGAAATGTCTCTGAAATCGACCAAGCTTTAAGTAAAACATTTTGACTCTGATACCCATATCGGAAGAGAATTCATGTTAAAATGATTTTTGCAACATCGTGTTTCTCAAACTCGAACGATGTTGATCCACATGTGTATAATGAATTAAACAATGGATGCTAACGTATAGATACGGGTAAGCTGAAACGAACAGCAAATTATCGTCTTTTTATACTTATCGATTAAAACAATGAAAACTCAGAGAATGCATATTGTCTTTCTATATTGATCGATAAACCTACAACACATACGGGTATTATTAACTATGTACAATGATGGCGATGTGTTACCTGGTCTGTAACGAATCGAAACGAAAAAAAAAAAAACAAAAACAAAAACAAACAAACAAAACCCATCTATAATATATATATACTACAGGGATGAGTGATTGCGTTTTAAAACTTTAAAACCTTAGTAAAACTGGGGTTTTATTTGGATATATACCTGAATTAATAAATAATTTTAAAAAGTTTTTGATGATCCAACATGCGTTTTAAAATTTCAACATGCCAAAAATGATCATATTTCACAAGAATATATATACAAATGTATACACGTCGGATGTAGATTGAGTTCTGTGATTTTTTTAACTTTGCGACTTGTGTTACCAATCATTAACAACACATTTAATATATTTGTGTTCTGGAGTAGGTTTGTCGAAGCTGTTGTAAATCTTAAACATGTACGTTAACTTTTATCTTAAATTTCTGTTACTATAGATTAACACTATTATCTCTAGACAACTGCTATGTATGGTCTAATACAAATAGTTGGAGTTACGATGATCGTCTGTAGTGTGTATCATGATGTTAGTTTCATCACCACAATAATGTTGATTAGTACAATATAAAGACGATGTTTTAAGACTTATCCTGGATATATTTCACGTCACATAGTCCCATGTTCCTTTCTCACTCATGTTTAGCCGGCTTAAACCAGCTGAGCTTATAGCAAGGTGAAGCGTGCGTGCGTAAACTTTAATCTTCCCCTCTAAAACTACAAGACCTATTTGACTCAAATTTGGTGTGGAAGGTCTCTATGCATTCGCTTTTTTTTTTTTTTTCTTTTGCTTTGTTTTGTGTGTTTAAGAAAACCGAATAGCATTGTCTGCTTTAAACTGTGTGTTAATGAAGACATTTGCCACACACACACACACACACACACACACACACACACATTGAAAAGTAGTAAAGGTAGTAAGTTAAATGTTAATAACACGATGTTTCATTCTTGTCACAGAATTTTACCAACAATTTGAGCAGAAGTCCATATGTCTTAGTAAGTATATAGTTGTTTATTATTTTTGTATGCAATACATATTAATAGAGCTTTAAATTTCTTCAAAGTGTTTTATTATTTTATCATTAACGGCGAAATATTGAATTTTAAATGTCATGGATTAAAAAAAATTGATCCACTTTTTATAATTGCTTTAATCTGATTTTATCAAAAACCGTGTAAAGTTTCATCGCAGAAAAATAAAAATAAAATTCAGCTAAGTTAATCGTGTACATAATATTATTAAATTCTCATTATACCTATTGACATTCAATATATATATACAATAATAATAACAATAATATATTTCTTTATATAAAATGATGATTGAATGTGTTTTGAGAGAGAGAGAGAGAGAGAGAGAGAGAGAGAGAGAGAGAGAGAGATTCTACAAATTGATTGTTCTAAATAAATGCATAATATGACAGTTGTTTACACATTACAATTATTATAGTTAAATAATTATGAGACTTATTAAAAAAAAATAATTTGTTTGACAAAATAAAACGAATATAACGGCAATGTTACCTTTCTCTCCTAAATGGTTCAGTACTTTGTGCTGTCAAAAACATTTATCATGTAGCAAAATTTTAGACTGTCTTAATTTTTAAGCATGTTTAAAACTAAGGGTTGTTCCCTCATGCAAAGCATTTTAGCTAGTTTAAATTTATATAATTTTGAACTTTTGATTCATATATTTGCAAATGTTTGGCCGTGTTTTTTATTTATAAAACTCTACGGCCACTAGTGACACAGATAAAGAATGGTTTTCTTAAATTTTCACACGTGGTACTTGAAAATTTAGCAGGTGCTTTTTTGTTTGATATTCACTACCCCTGGAACGGTACCGCTGCCGATTGAAAAAAACAGGGGTAATCTGAACAAATTAGTTAGTATTTGTAAGTATTTATTTAGTATTTGTTCTTACAGAAAATGTACCATGTAGCAAAATTTCAAGATGTCTTATTGTTTCTGGAAACTTTGGATTCATCAATTTGTTAGGTTTATGTTTTTTATCTATCAACTTCTTCGGCCACTAGTGTCACAGATGAGGAATAATTTTCTGAAATGTGTAAATATGCCATATAACGAAATAAACAGGTATTTGTATTTGTCATATATATATATGTATATATATCTTATTTTAGAGAAGAAAAAAATCCCCTCGCGTAAGTATTGAGTATTTAGCTTTCATTTAATATTTGTGTCATTTTCTTTTCTTGCTATTTTAATCAAACAATATAATTCTGTAAATGCTCTTGTAATATACCGAAACTATATTTACTGACCATTAATTGTCGATGTATATTTAGGTAATATCGTGATAATTCTATATCTTATTTCATTGTCATGCAGAACAATAAAAAAAAGTTGTAAAAATAACTTAATGCTATGAAATAAATGTTTTATTCATTTCTGAAAAAATATGTGATTCGACGATAAAATTTAGATGAAAGATTTAAAGTTAAAGTTTAGAGTTTCTTCTTTTGAATTCACATAAACAGACATCTGTCTTATCGTCAATTTACCACACACATACACACCCACACACATTAATGCTACGAAATAGTCCGGAATATTTGATAATCATATTTGCGGAACCGTTATATAAAATATATTTAATCTTCCTTTATTTCAGTTTTGCGGGTATTGTCATTTTCAGATATTCCAGCAATTTCATAATATTTTATCCAAAAGCAGTGTACATTGTTGTCATTTTTTTAAAAATTGTTTTATAAACCGAGCAATACCTTGACATTATTTCCACGCGCTTTATATCAGAATGTATTAATTTGAAATACAATCACTGCTGATGGTAAAGTCCAAGTCCATAATAATGTATTGTTTTAGTTTATAAAAATGAATTTTGATTCTAAAATATTCTTACAGACACCAGATCGACCATTCACTCCTCTACCAAGGGTAAGTGTTCTATATTCCCCAAGGATATTGTAAGCCTAGGCTTATCACGGCCAATAAAAATTTATGGTTGGCAACACAATATTGTTGATAAGTATTGATCTTGATTTGGACATGGACGGATAAATTTGCCTTTGGTTAATAAGTATAAAATTGGTATAAATACCCGACAAGTATGTTTACTGATCATTGAACATAACCTATGATAAACGACAGCAAAAAGCAAGTTAAGATTAAAGTTTATATATCGTAGTGTAAATTTGTTTCCAAATTGTTTTGTATAGGGTTAGGGTAAGCCGTCTTAATACATGTACTTGAAATTTATTTAAAACTAAGGTTTGTTCCCTCATGAAAAGAATTTCTAGCAGGGTTTCAATTCACAAAATTTTGGAACTTTGGACTCATTTATTTTCAAATTTTCGGATTACCTTTTTATCTATCACATTTTTTGGCCCCTAGTGTCATTGATAAAGAATGCATTTCCGAATTGTGCAATATGCCACATCAAAATTAATCAGGTATTTTTGTTCAATATTTAATTAGAGAAAAGACAACATGTTATTGGTTTGATGTCTTTGACTTATTAATGATCCTAAATGTTCTTCTTTCTTGCAAGGAATGATATGGTTTTTTTTATTATAATTTTTTTAATTTTTGTTTTTGTTGTAACAGTTTGTCCATAAAATATTCTCATGTTATCAACAAGCTAGTGCTTATTTTTTTTTAAAACATCAATTTTAGAAACTACGATTACTCTTAGGTCCCTGTTATTTTATTTTTAAAAATTAAATGTTTAAAATTATTTCTTACAGGTACAAGATCGAGCTTCTTCTCCAATATCACATGTGAGTTTTGTATTTGATTTAAAATTACATTGAATTAAAAAATCCCAATCTGATCTTGATTAACCAAGGAGTTTATTAACCCTAGGATACACAATAGTTATACTCTGAAAGTTACTATGTTGTACTGTCAGAAAATATACCATTTAGGAAAATTTTCAGCAGTTTTAATTTTTAAAATTTATTTAAAACTAAGGTCTGTTCCCTCATGCAAAGCATTCCTTAGCTGGATTTGGATTCATATAATTTTGAAACTTTAGATTCATTATTTTTCAACTGTTTGGCTTATGTTTTTTATCTTTCAAACTTTTCGGTCCCTGGTGTCACTGATGAGGAATGACTTTCCGAAATGTGCACATATGACACATCAAAATTTAGGAGGTATTTGTTATATATTGACCTCTTTGCAAACTTTCTGATTACAATCTTCAACGATGAAGGTTAAATTCAACTCATGTTAGACTGATCATTGATTTACTAAAGATCGTTGTTTTTCTTTTGCCATTATGGTTTCTCAGCCGTTTCAATACTGACTGCCTCAGAAAACAAAATTAGGCAAGAAATAGAAATAATCCACACCTCTTTAATATTACGAGTGACGTCATGTTTTTAGTACCTGCTAGTAGGAATTTTGGTACTGACATAACTTATAAATGTATTTGTTCTGTCGAGTCAAGCTTTAAATATGGGCACAATATCACAGATATAAGATGCAATTTTCAAATGGCTTTCAAATAGAGGTAAACTTTATCGTCAATAATTAAATAATGCATTTTTCTTGTTGTAATTTTTTTCTACAAGTATCAGATAAACAATAATCTTTTACAAAAGTAAATTTTTTAAGGCATTTTGTTTAAATTCATTGTCATTTTTTTTGTTTTAGGTAACGGCGATTACGATAATTTGATGTTCACAGTAACAATCGCGATTAATTAAAATTATAATTAGTCCAGATCCTTGATTGAAAAGTATGTGGTATATCAGGGTTCGAAACCTGTCTGGTCTGACCAAAACTTAAAATTGATAGTGATTTTTTTGCGAAGCTCTCGGCGGTTAGACATAAAAATTATGGGGTCCTTTGGGACACCTTAAAACCACTACCCCATGTCACCACATGCGTGTCATGCTAAAAACCCCTCTGCCTATTATCTTAAGCGCACCGCAAAGGTAAACATTTCTGCCACTTTAACTTTATCTTGTGACATAAGTGAAATATTCTGAACTAGAACGTAAAGCCCCCATTAAAACATTAAATCAATCTTCTGAAAATTTGTTTTTTTCCATGGCTAAAAGCTGAGGTTCTCTGCAAGGATTCTGGTTTTCTTAACCAGAACTTACTATTTCAATATTATTGAACAATTCCGCAGAGTTAAATAAAATTCCGTTCAACAATCATTAACATTTTACAAAAACGAAAAGCTCGAGTAGTGATTCTCTCCACATCTCAACTTTTGTCTTGTCATAACCGCTCTGGCAATGTTTTTTTATATTAGGTGGGTGTGAAGAATTAAGCAATTGCGAAGTCATTGCGAGTTAGAAATTATTAGCAGTATGATGCAAAAATGTTTAGCAGCCGACTTTATTTGATAATAAATTTACTAAAATGTTTCACAGTTGAATTAAATGGTTTAATTGCCTCTTCCATATCATCGATTGGTATTGTTTGTCCTAATTTGTGAGTTTGCAGACTCTACCAAAAGTAAAATTTAAGTCGGTGCTATCTTTTTTTTTTTTTTTTTTTTTTTTTTTTTTTTTTGTAATTAATTTATGAAGAATTTAGGTTTTCTACTTCTGTTTTATATATATATATATATATATATATATATATAGACTTGTTTGTCTATGCTATAAGATTAAGTAAAATTTATGTTTTATTGATGTACAGTCGATTATTTTATGAGGTTTTTATTGAGAATCGGACACATCGTACATGTCTGTGACATGAATTACAACGTAGTCTTAAACTCTACTTAAATGTTACAGATTTTCCTTTCATCGCATGTCTTTACAAAACATGTAACATGATTTTAGGATTGCTTATAAAAGGATTACGATTATTAAAATTTACCAGTCAATTAAGTGCTAATTTAATTCCATATTATGACGTCAAAGTGACGTTCGATATCCAATACATGATTGGAGAAAGCTTATTTTTAAAATTTCTTCTTACAGGTACAAGATAAAGCATGCTCTCCTATACCAAGTGTAAGTTGCTTTAAAATCGAGTTTCATTAACACGACGAAACTTGCTGTTGAATCACTAACAAATATATTTTTTAGAATCCATTCATTTGAGCTCTTATACCTGAAACTCGTAATACAAAAAAAAAAAAAGTTTCTGCATCTACTTCCAAATAACATTTCTTTTTCTGAAGGCCTTTCATTTATCCAACATCAAAAAATTCAATTTTATAAGACATTTAAACAAATCAATTTCATACCAGTTTAATTCACTAGAGATCGCATACTTTATTTTTACATCTATAAAGGAATATCTGATTTGATAAACCAATATTCTTCTATATTTCAGGATAATTTAATTAGAGATTTTTTGTTCTTTCTTTTTTGTAATATTTGTAAGTATCTACTTGTGTATCGTTTGAATTATAAAGGTGAATTCTGTTTCTAAAATATTTTTACAGACACCGGATCGACCATCCTCTCCTCAACCAAAAGTAAGTATTCTATTATCCATTGATCATCAAGAATAAGTTTGATATATAGTCCAAACAAGAGATCCTTATGTTGGCGGACTTTCGTCTCAGCGTTTTTAGATCGAACCCATTTAGATCACAATCTGTAAAGATCGTTTTTAACCCGCTGGACTTATAAGTCCAGCGGTTTTTAGCTACCGTTTCTTCAAAATTTAACTTCCGGTTCTTTGCCAGGGAGATACTTATCTCCCCTTGTTCGTATGTATCAAAATAAAACTGTTCCGTTATGTGACATATTAGAGTTTCATTTTATTTTCATTGTCAATGTTTGTTATGAAGTCGAGATTCTCGTGTATAACTGGAAATCCATTCGAAATTTCGATTTCTGAAAAATAAACAAAACAAATTGTGCGTGAAATGTTAACTAATACAACGTGACCATAATATCTCGCGTCTATTTCTACAGCATATCGTGGGTGCATGATTTTCCTGAGTATGAAGAACAAATACTGACAAAGTAAGTAAACAGAAATTTTTTGGTTTCAATTTCTTTTTTCAGAGGAAATATATTTTTACGTCCTGACATAATAGGAGTAGTCCTGACAGTGCGAGGTAGATCAGACGCACCAGTCGCCCATTCAAATAGTAAACAAACTGACACATGACTGACATCGTGACGAGAGCCATGTGAACTTTAAACCTGACCCAGTTATAATTTTTGTCGATGAAATAAAAATATTTTGCAAATTATCGAGAGTTTACCTGTTTATATGTATGTGTTTGGAAAATTCTAAATAAAATGTCGTAGTATAAGCTGCAGTCGAATTAAATTGTCACGTCCTGATAATCATGCGAGGTAGTTCAATCGCCCATTTAAATATGTAAACAAACTGACGTCGTGACGAGAGCCATGTGAACTTGACCCAGTTATAATTTGTATCGATGAAATACATTTTTTCTTGCAAATTATCGAGAGTTCACTTGTTTATTTTTGGTTTACAAGATTCTAAAATAAAAATCGTAGTATAAGCTACAGACGAAATAAATTTGTAGTAATGGCTGGAAATATAATAGGTTTTCTCTAGTAAAGTCCGTTAGCTGATGGTATAGCATTTTTAAATTACCGGCAATCGGACTAAAAAATGGAACACTTACAGAACATAATATTATATGAAGTGGAAATTGCATTTGATATTATATCAGTCTTGATTTTACAGAATTCTAACGTGTTAGCATTGGTTGTGATATCACATGGTTTATGATCATTGAATTTATACGTGGTTTTTGAACATAGAAATACATGGTTTTTGAACAGGATTTTGAACATAGAAATGCATGTTATTTAAATGCATGTTTTTTAAACAGGATTTTGAACATAGAAATACATGGATTTTGAGCATTTAATTACATAATTTATGAACATTACATGGTTTTTGAACACTGGAAATACATTGTTTTTAATGTTAAATTACATGGTTTTTTTTAAAAAGAAAGAGATTTTACTTGAATTTTTAAATGCCACTTGTTTTTTGAGTACCGTTTGAAGATTTTACAATTGTAATGGACTGTGGATAGTACTTATAGTTTTGAGACCTAGTTCAAATATTCGTAATTTAAGCCAAATACAATCATAGCACGGAATTTTGTACTCATGAAATCAAAGTGTTCAACAGTAAATCCCTATTTTCAGTTGAACGTTGAAAATTTTCATTTCCAGGAATCTTGACTTTCTTGTTTTTATAATATTGATACAGAAAACCTTTTTAAAATGTGATGGTACCTATCTATGTATATGGACAACCACTTACCTTACACGTTCACAGTGATATAACTTAAAATGTTAAAGCTTCAAAATGACCCATAACTAGACACTATGCCTGCATGTGATTATTCTTACATGTAGCAATGCAGTTTATTTATGGTAATAAACATGCTCTTGTTGTCAATGGTTCTCTATTAATTCACAATTTATTTTAAATTCAGAATGCAAGTTGAAACATTGCAAGAAGTCACAAAAGAAAAGGGACAGGCTCCATATGATAAAAAATCTGTTAAAGTGGTTGTGCTTTGTACAGACAATGTACATGGATATAAAAATGACAGGAGAGAGGAGAAGAAAGTGCTAAATGTAGCAGTTGGTGGATAAATACAGATTTAATTAATTTTTCAAGTTTTCCAAGATACATTAACAGAATTAATGATAAAATATTCCTGTCCCAGAAATCGTTTGTTTTTGACATATGAATGTCATAGCCTACAGGTCCAGCTGCATTTTAAATCCATTATTTGTTTGACATGTCAAAACAAGTTTGTGAGATATGTATTGATGCTTTTAAGTTCTTTTACATCATTCAAAGTATGATGTGGATTTATAACTTGGCAAGCATGGATGATATAACACTTTTTTCATGTATAACGTTTTTTCATAACATAAATGTGAAGCACCTATAACGGAGAAAACAGTGACCATCATGGGATGTTCGGTTGAGGAACTGGAAGTCATGCTCCTCTTGGATAATGACAGTGATATCACAGTTCCTTTAGATATTGTTAAGAGACCTTTAAAATTGAAGAGGACTTGCAAGAAACCATTCTTGCATTGACAGAAATGGGACTAAAAGTTGAAATAAAATCCATAGGTTCACAAATCATCAGCATGAGTATTGTTTAACTTGTCATCAAACAATTTCATGTGTCAGCGTAACATGCTGTTATGCCTGACTTTTCTTGTGGCAACTAGGACATTTTGATTTTTTCAAAAAACAATTTATGAGAAAACCTTGTTCTTCATAGGTGTAACATACATGTACTTGTGATTTTAATGCTCTTCTTTTGAAACAATTCTGTGTGAGTATGGCGTTGTTACCTAGTTGTTTTGACAATATCCTTTATTTTCAATGAATCCACGTGGGTAGTTTGTTGGTACATTGGTGTGACTAATTGAATACTTTTCTATCCTTTATGCGAGTTCCAAATTGATTCATTGATGTTACCTAAATATTTTCCTTTTTAAGTGAATTTGTGCAAGTACTGTGTTTTGTGCATTGATTTGATGTACTTTTTGTTATAAGAACATTTTAATCTTTTAAACAGCCATTTTATGTGAGTACCGTGTTAGTATTTTTCACCATCTTTTTAATCCACCATTTTTTATGAGTACCGTATCGGTACGTTGGAATCTTTTTAACCGACCATTTTATGTGAGTACCGTGTTGGTACTTTTGAATCTTCTAAATCAACCATTTTATGTGAGTACTTATGCTGGTATTTTTAAATGTTTTTAAGTCACCATTAATTGACATGACAATTGGGACCTCCAAAAAATGCTCTAGAAATTTTAAGTTGGCATGCCACACATTTGACACAGTTTTCAGATTTTAGATGTTTCTCCTACTTGCTAAAATTCAATATTCTTTTGACTTTCAGTATTGTACTTAAGAGCCATAGTACAGCCTTATATATGTTGCATTATGTATGCATACATTGATAATATTTGTCTTGTTTAGAATGATGTTTTTTTCCTTATTTTCAAGATGGTTAATTCTATTGTTTAAAAGTAGCCTTGTTTTAGCAATATACATGTGCATGTAAACTTGATAGTTAGAATATTTGTGAATTCATCATGTTAAATGTAGATTATTTTATGGTATGCTTAATACTAAATATTTTATTGCCTATACAGACATTTTAGGACAATGTTTTGAAATGAATGCTTACAAATTCTAAAGTTGATTCATTGTATATCAAGAATATCATAACATTATTTGACCATTACATAAACTATTGTTGAATCTAGTTATCTCGAACAAGGATATCTCAAACTTTTGGATAAGATGAACTTTTTGAAAAGGTTCAGACAGAGTTGTTCTTTATTAAACCAAAATAACTCTGGTTATCTCAAACTCAGATATCTCGAATTTACGGATAACTCCGGATACATCGAACTTTTGCATTTCCCTGTGGAGTTTGAAATAACAAGATTCAACTGTATATCTAAACATGTTCAGTTAATAAATTGTAATGGCAAATTTACACAGTTTTTAGTCTGTTATGATAGATAAAAACTCAATACCTTTAATATATCTGTCAACAAATGTTATCAGACTAAGACAATCAGCTTGTCAGTTATTTGCAGTTTGTCCCTTTCATAAATTTGAACAATATTCTTACACCTGTATTACATGAGATTTATTTACACTCTGCTAAAATATTTCAATAAATATTCTTGTTATTTGTAAACCAATGTTTTATTATTTTTTGCAATAAGCAAGAAGCAGATTTCTCTCCCTTTGCAGTCAGAATCATGTGAACCACACTACACAAACCCTTTCAAAGCTTGTCTTTTTGCTTCCATTTATTTTTTCAAAATTCTAACCTGCTATGTACTTTACTCTTGCCTACCGGAATGGTGCTCCTCTTTTAGTTGTTTATGACACTGGCCAATTTTGTTTATTCGGTTAGGCATAAGACAAACTACTGAGCATATACCTTGCACTGAAGGGAAGTGGTTACTTTTATTGAGCAAATGAGTGAGTAGTAAGTAATGGTGTTTAATGTACCAGTCAAGAATATTTCTCTTATATTGATATCTTGGTGTTCAATTGGCACCACATGATCTACATTGGACAAGGAGCAGACATTACTCAATAGAAGTTTGTAATACATTTCTCACAATCCGCAAGTTATGTTGGTCTACTTCACTTGCAAAGTGCACTAGTGTAAAAAGGTCTGCACCCGTTTGCATAATACTTATTGCAATCAAGTCCAGCGGGTTTCAGTACTTTCAGTACTTTTATTTTTATTTATTTATTTATTTATTTTTTTTTTGTTGTTGTTCAACTCATTATCTGTGTTTTTCCCTCCATTTCAGAACTGGCATATTTGGAAAAAAACTAAAATTAAACTTATGATATATTTATGTAGGAGTAAAAGTATAATTTTCTGGTTTTACCAAATATTATTAAAAATAAAGAAAAGCTTAAAAATAATTGTATGTTGTACTAATCATCGAGAAGAGGTCATATTTATTTTTATCAATAGGCAAGTGCATGTTATTCTAACAGACTTTTACAAAAAATGAACGAATATATGCATTTATATTATTTTTATTGTTTTGATTTTATCCGATTTTTTTTATTATATTTCAAAACCGACTGCCTTTACAAAACAAATACACGACTTTAGATTTGCTGATTAACGTATTCTTTACTTATGCAAATGTTGATTATGTTTTGCTAACTACAAGTTAAAATGTACCATTTATTCCACTGCTCCTTTTATTTCATTTTATAACATCAAAGTGACGTTGAATTTCCAATAGATGATTGGAGAAAGCTTATTGTTTTAAATTTCTTCTTACAAGCACAAGATAAATCATGCTGTCATATATCAAATGTAAGTTGCTTTGAGACTTACTGTTTGTCCACAAACAAATACATTTAGCTAAGGAATAATTTGAGCTCTAATCCCTAAGAATAATATTCAAATAATGTAAACTCGTAATTTGAAAAAAAAATCATTTACTTGCCAACGTTCGTTGTTTTTTTCAAGGCCTTCTAGTTATTCCACATTAAAAAACTTACTCTTTATTCCACGAGATATTTTGTTCTTTTTTTATACTTGTAAGTCTCAACTTATGTATCGTTTTAATTAAAAAGTTGAATTTTGTTTTCTAATTTTTATTGCAGACACCGGATCGACCTTACACTCCTCAACCAAAAGTAAGTATTCTATAATCCATTGATCACCAAGGATAAGTTTGATATATAGGTCCATCAAGTGTGATCACTGTCAAGATAAATATTAGCCTTCTTAAAATACCAAGGCAAAAGGGGCCTTAATGTTCGACGTTGAACTTCCTATACGTGATTGGAGAAAGCTAATTTTTAAAATTTCTTCTTACAGGTACAAAATAAAGCATGCTCTCCTATACCAAGTGTAAGTTGCTTTTAGGCTTACTGTTAATTTACAAACAAATACATATAGTTCAGGATTCATTTAAGCTCTCAATCTTTCATCATTGAGACTTAAATTCATATAATGACAGCTCGTAATATGAAAACGTTTTTCCATTTACTTCTTCAGTTCATTGTTTTTCTCAAGGCCTTCCATTTAATCCACTTAAAAAAAATCTAAAGAAAATTGACTTTAAAATTAACAAATCTATTACATTCTTGTATAATTTACTAGAGATTGTATGCTTTATGTTTACATATATAATACAAATACCAGTTAAATTTTGATGTGCCAGATGTGCACATTTCGGAAATTCATTCCTCATAAGTGACAATAAGACCGAAAAGTTTAATAGATAAAAAATATAAGGCAAACAATTAAAAATAATGAATCTAAAGTTTCAAAATTTTATAAATCCAAATCCAGCTAAGGAATGCTGTGCATGAGAGAACAAACCTAAGTTTTAATTTAATTTCAAAATTTGCAAATGGTACATTTTCTGACAGCACGAAGCATTGTCTACTGAGTTATGGATACCCTGTGGGAGTTTTACTCCACCAGCAGCGGTACCCGCTCAGGGGTAGTAAATATATAATACACATACCAGTGAAATTTTGATGTGCCAGATGTGCACATTTCGGAAATTCATTCCTCATTAGCGACACTAAGACCAAAAAGTTTGATTGATATAAAATATAAGCCAAACAATTGAAAATAATGAATCTAAAGTTTAAAATTTTATAAATCCAAATCCAGCTAAGGAATGCTGTGCATGAGGGAACAAACCTTAGTTTAGAATTAATTTCAAATTTTTGACGACTGAAAATTTTGCAAATAGTATCTAATAAAAAAGATCCTATTTGATAAATCAATAACTATTTCTATTTCACGATAATTTAACCATACATTTTATGTTCTTTCTTTTTTATATCCATACGTCTTTACATATATTTTAATAATAAAACTTTTTCTAAAATATTCTTACAGACACCGGATCGACAATATCCTCCTCAACCAAAAGTAAGTGTTCTATATCCCTTTAAATTGCTTTCGATCAAAAAGGATAAATATGATACATAGTCCAAATAAATATAACCAATATCAACGTAAGTATTTAAAAAAAATCCAAGGCATAAGGGGTGTTTATGTTAGCGGACTTTCGGCCCATAGTGTTTCTAGATCGAAGCCACTTAGATGTTTATCTGAAAAGTGGTCATATTTTTCATTCTATTGTCTTTCCCCTCCCTTTTTTATGTTCTCTGTATTACTACTCTACTTATGTATTGTTTTAATTATAAAGATAATTTTTGTTTCTATAATATTCTCATAGACACTTGATCGACCATCCACCCCTTAACCAAAAGTAAGTGTTCTATATTCTGTTTAATCGCATTCAATCAACACACATTAATTTAATATATAGGACTAACAAGAATATACACTATTAACTTAGGAATAAGCCTTCCAAAAATGGTCTTTATGTTGCCGTACTTTTGGCAAATAGCATTTCTAAATCGAACCAATATCTGTCAAAATCTGTAGAGATAGTAATTGTTTTCATCTTATAACGTGTGTTTTCCACTCCATTTCAAAACTAAACATATTTCGTTTTAGAAATAGAAACGTATTTATCTTTTTTACCCAACATTTATAAGTAATGAACATAAAAAGTAAAAAGTATAGATAATTATGACTTGTTTAATCATCGAGGGTATATCTATATATTTTTTATTAAAAATAAGTACATGTCATTTTAAGAAACTATTAAAAAAATAAACGATAATATGCATTTAGATTTTTTTTATTTGTTTTAATTTTATCTGATTTTATTTTACATTCCAAAATGACAATTTTTACAAAACAAATAAACGACCCTAGGGTTGCTTAAAAACGTATTATGGAATTATTCTGAACTTGTGGAAATATTGATATTTCTTGCTAACTACAAGTTAAAATGTATATTATGACGTCAAAGTAACGTTGAATTTCAAATAGATGATTGCAGAAAGCTAATTTCTTCTTACAGGTACAAGATAAAGCATGCTCTCCTATACCAAGTGTAAGTTGCTTAAAATTGAGTTTAATTAATATGGTGTAACTTGCTGCTAAATCACCAACAAATATTTTTATTTTAATTCATTTATTTCAGCTCTCATCCCTAAGACAAAGCTTTCCACTTACTTCTTAAGTACATTGTTTTTCTGGAGGCATACCCGTTAATCCACATAAAAAACTGATTTTAAAGGATATTTGCGTTAAAATTAACAACTCAACTCCAATCCAATTTAATTCACTAGACATTGCATGCTTTATTGCCCCATGTATAGAGAAAGATCTGATTTAATAAATCAATATCCCTCTTTTTTCCACGATAATTTAAATAGAAATTTTTTATTTTCTTTTTTTTTATATTCACAAGTCTACTTGTGTTTTAATTATAAAGGTGAATTTTGTTTCTAAAATATTCTTACAGACACCGGATCGAAAATTCACTCCTCAATCAAAAGTATGTGTTATATTTTCCTTTAAATCGCTTTCGATCAACAAGAATAAGTTTGATATATAATCCTAACAAGTTTGTTCACTGTCCACGTAAGTATTAGCCTTCCAAAAATGCCAAAGCAAAACTGGACTTTTTTCCCATAGCGTTTCCAGATCGAACCCACATAGGTCACAATCTGTAAAGATCCTTTTTTTCAAATTAAAACTTGTTTTTTCACATCCATTTCAGAAACGCATATTTTTGTAAAAAAAAAAACTAAAATAAAAGTAATCATATCTTTATTTAGGAGTAGGAAAATATTTATCTTTTTTCCTAATATTGTTAAATTACATGTATAAAGAAAAGCTTCTCTTCTAATTGTAGCTTGTGTTAATCAACGGGGGTATATCTATATTTATCAATAAAAACAAGTACATGTCATTCTAAGAAGCTATTGCAAGAAATGAACGACAATATGTCTTTGCATTTTTTGATTTGATTTGATAATTGTTTGCTAACTACAAGTAAAAACATTCCATTCTATTCCGCATTATGACGTCAACGTGAGGTTAAGTTTCCAATAAATGATTTGAGTACTCAAATGAACGATAATATGCATTTACATTATTTTTATTTGTTTGGATTTTTTTCTGATTTTATATCATATTTCAAAACCGACAGCGAATAGCAATTCTCAATGATAAGAATCAACGTATGTGTATTTATAGTGTAACAGTTGTAAATTTTAAATGTAATTAAGGCTTCTTTAACACACCTTAAACATAAGATTTTAGCCAACCTTTATTCTTTCCCCTTATCTATTTAGAGATGCTAAATAAATCTTAAGACTCCTTTAAATGCTGAAAGCCATTATATGTTTCTTACAATAATCTTTGTGGAACCTACTTCCTTAAATATAACTCTAAAACGTGACATGATGAGTTAAATTAACTCTTTATGTTTCAAAAAAATTATTTTATCGCAATTATTTTTACAGGTAGAAGATCGAGCGCTCTCTCCAATACCTATTGTAAGTTGTCTTTTTGTTTAAAAATTTAAGTTTTAAGGACAAGACTAATTTTGTTATTAAGTTCAACAGATAATCTTCATTCACAATTAAACTTCGAAAAGGAGAAGTCTTTATTAATACGTTGTGTGCATAGTGGCACAATCTGATTCAAAATCTGTAAGATCCTAGCGTGAAAAAGTTCAACTTCGCTTTTGCTTAACAGTCGTGTTTAATCGAGGCATTTTATTTACCGCAACCCCGAAACTGACAACCTAAATATTGGGAAAGCCCCTGAGGCCGTAAATTAAAAAAACCCCACTCAATTCTGCTATAATCTGAGTTGTAAACTTTATTTTAATTCTGGACAATAAACCACAGAATATATATATTTTTATCATACCTTGTAGTCTGTTATAAGGCAAAAAGAGAGTTCACATTGTCGTCCATTTTAAAGGTTTTTTAATTAATACATTGCTTCATATTTTGATTATGCGTCTATCAACAGAAAATATCATGAAGTTTATTGTTGGATCGCTTGTTTGTTATTAGAAAATTTCGAAATACAATATTACCCAATACTTAAATATAATAGGTAATATTTAAATGGAATTCCTAAATAAGATATTAAAACAATTTAATTTTTCAAAACTTATTCTTACAGCTTCCAGATGGACCAAACTCTCCTTTACCAAAAGTTATTTTTCTATGTACTTAAAGATGTGTGGTTTCAGGCTTGGGTCTTGCGTATTTGTTTAAAGTAAAATTAAATTGCTCTAGCACGGGTTAATTTGCTTTGAGTCCTTTGAGTCCTTCTCGCGGACTGATGCAGCACAGCTCAAACTGGCTAGATTTAGTCACATTTAAAACTTTGTTTGAAATTGTTTAATCCATCAATCCATTGATTGGAATTTTCTAAGTACTTGCTGCTTTAATGATTGTAAAAAGCACCTGAATTGAATTTAAGATATTTTTTCTTTCTACTCCAATATAATAACAAGTTTTTCTTCACAAATAGGATAGACCTTTGAAACTTGTCATAAAAAACAATATATTTGCAAGAGAAATGTTTGGCCTTATTATTTGAACTATTTTTCATAGTTGAGTATTTTTACATTATAACTTCTTGCTCATGAAAAATAGAGTTTTAAAACTTGGTACATATCCTTGCAACCATTGGTCATTTCAAATGCCTCATTTTTATTTGACCTACTTTTTACGGTCCAGTGATTTAGCCTTATAACTACATGATTATTAAAGATAGAGTTTTTAAACTTGGTACATGTCCTAACTACAATAAGCCGCTCCAAATGCCCTATTATAATTTGACCTACTTTTCCTTGTTGAATGTTTTTGCCTTAAAACTTAAGTATTTTACACATTTTCTCAAATTCAGATATTAGTCCAATATTATCTAAACTCAACTGGATGTTTGATCCTCATCTCAAGAATTGACATTCAGTCTTAGAATTTTAAAAATGGCAATCGTTGCCTTGAAAATCGAAATATTTTGAAAATCTTTAAAGTCTTTTTTCTCTATTATTATTCAACAGATTCGCATCATATTGATACCAATGCATTGATGTATAAAATCCTTCCGAATTTTGCTCCCATATTAACTGTTCACTTGACATAATGTCGTCACCTGATTGGCTAAAAGAAATCACTAGAAATTAGTATTCAAGATGAAGTTTTGAAACTTGGTTCATATGCTTACGACAATAGGCCCAAAACACCTCAGTTTCATGGTTGAGTGTTTTGCTTTATAACTTGATGATCATTAAATATAGATTTTTGAAACTTTGTACATCGCTTTACTACAATCGGACGCTTAAAATGTTCCGTTATTATTTAACCTGCTTTTCAAGATTGATTGATTTTACCGCAAAACTTGATAATTATTTAAGATAGAGTTTTGAAACTTTCACATATCCTTTCTACACTGGGCTTCTTCCATTGACATGTTACAAATTTACGTATTTTTCATGGTAACATGATTATGTCCTATGACTTGATGAATATATAAGGAAGAGTTTTGAGGCTTGGGGTATATCCTTAATACAAAAAGGCACTTCCATAGACTTAGAGCAGACTGGTCTACTTTTCCTGCTTTAATAATTAGCCTTATAACTTGATGTACATTTAAGGTAGTTTTTTAATCAATTGACCTATCTTTTGCGTTTGAATGATTATGCGTTATAATTGGAGGAGTATTTTACACGGTTTCACAAATCCATTTATTTCCTACAAAAAAGACAAAATGATCTGAATACATGTTTCGACTTTCATTCGTTTGGGCGCCTTATTTGCATCCATCTTTAGATTATTGCTTGTTATGTTTGTGTTGTTTACTAGTTGATAAACGTGAACAATGAAATATATAAAATTGTTCAATTAATATGTTATTTAGTCAAGATAAAGCTTTTAGCCTATTATGTTTTACAGAAGTTAATTTTTCAATTATCACAAGTGGGCATGCTCGCTCATAATAAATGTAATTTTTTTTCTGTCTACTTCAAAATGAAGCAATTGCAGGTCGAGATAAGTTGATGTCTTACCAACATTGTTCCTTTTGCAGTATGCATGAACCACTGAAAATATTTACTTTGAATTCACTATATCTGAATACAATACAGCGTAGTAAGAATTTATATTCAGTGATATACGATCTTGATGCAAATTTGTTACTTGTTATAGCTTAATGTTAGTTATGTCCAGTAAAACCTAAAGCTCAAAACAATCAAGCAAATTTTTTACACCTTTACTGAAAGATGTTCTAAAAAGCCTTTTTTTTAAATTATTTTCAGCAAATGTCTAGTGTTTCTTCACAAACAGAACCCCGACCATCGACACCTGACGGTGATTCAATAAAGGAGAACACCATTGTTATAGGAGGAGAACAAAGAAAAGAAGTTGTTGTAAGTAAAAAAATTATCATAGTAGCAGTTATTTTTCTTAAATTCGACAAGTTTCAGACGATACATTTTCCAATGACATAATATGGTTTTAAAAAACTAATTAGTTTATAATGTATTATTGTGGGTTACACGTGTTTTGAATATCGTCCCTAGATTCTAAGGACATATTTTAATATATTCTCAAGATTCATATATAATGTCAATTGAAAAGAACACGGCTCCTTTAAGTGAGTTTTTGCATATAAAAACCTTGCATTAGGACGTTTGTTTTTCTTTTTTATCCTTTTAGCAAATGACGAGTGTTTCTTCACAAACAGAATCTCGGCCATCGACACCTGACCGCGATCTTCAAAAGGGGAACTCAATTGTTATTGAAGAAAAACAAAGAAAAGAAGCTGTTGTAAGTTGAAAAAACCACCCTAGTAACATTTATTTTCTTCAAAGTGGACTGCAATTCTGAAACAATGTATTATAAAATGTCAAAATCAACTGATAAAAACATTCTTTATAATAAGGATCTAGTAAAATGTTGACAAAAATAATTTTAAAAAAGTACGTATACTGAAACTAATTTTACCAAAGTTTAAATTTTTATCCAATCATAGGGGAGTCCTTGAGTCTTTCGGTATCAATTTAAAACTGGACATTCCTTACTTGTATTGTATTCCAAAACTTCGCAAATATCCACACAAGGAAAGATATATAGCAGGTTCCTCTAAATGTACTACTAAATCATTTTCAGTAATTCTAACACAAATTTTGACAGTTGTCAAAGATGGTTTTCAGACTTATTCAGAAAAAGACTATTCTACATCTGGCATCAACCAAATGTGGATTCTCAAAAAACGTTAAAGAGACACTTGAGCATATTGTTTCAAATGCTCTATCTTAGGTATTAAGTATTAAAACTTTTGATTTTTCTACCCTTTCTTTACACAAGTATACCTCATTCTAAATTTAAAGAACATCTTAAACAAATCATTCTTTTGTCGTTCTTTTACAAAAACGGTAAACCAAGATATAAATATCTTGTGCTCAAGAGGGATTTAGGTTATTTTGTAAAACACCATAAATACTACATGTATAAACAAAATATACTGAAGATACCATCAAAAAAAATGTTGGAGATTTTTTTATAAACAACATATTTGTTGTGTTTGGCAATATAATTTTTCAACAAACAATCATTTAACCAATGGCCACTAACTGTGCACCTTTGCTTGCTGATTTGTTTCTTTATTCATATGAATCAGATTTTTTACAGAAGCTTGTCAGATCTGGAGAGAAGACTGTCGCTAAATCATTCAACGAAAGGTTATGTCTAAAGCTATACGACAAACGTGACGACTTTAATTTTTCTTCTGTCAACTTTCTGTATCGTTGCAATAATATTCCTGCTTCACCTGCGTATGGTTTAAATGTTTCAGTTATTTCGTTATAGTAGAGCGTGTTCCCACTATGGGGACTTTCTACATAGAAGTAAACTGCTTACAATTAAATTGTTGACACAAAGATACTGCAAGCCTAGGCCTAAAAACGTCAATAAAAGTTTTATGGCTGTCATCACAATATTGTTTATAAGTATGAAGACACTGTTCCCAAACTTATACTGGATATATTTGACTTGCCATAGTTCATTGTTCATGTCATTCTCAAAATTGTCTTTGCACGTTCTGGGTGTAGCTAGGTAGACAAGAGGTGCTTACACTTCCGAAGCACCCAGCCTCACTTTCTTGATGTTAGTTCACGTGTATAATTAAATTTACCAGTTTTTAAAGTTGATTTTTGGAGATTGTGATTTGGAAAAGGACTGGTATGTTCGTGTTTGATTTGAAATGTATAATTGAGGGTTAAAAGTGTGTTTTGAATATCGTCTCTACATTTGAAGGACAAATTTAATATGAACGGTCATTTCAGTGTTCTAAAATATTTCTCAAGAATCATATATAGAGTTAATTGAATAGCTAGGGGATCGTTAAAGCGAGTTTTTTTCATATAAAAACCTTACAAGAACAAGTTTGTTTTCTTTTTTAGCAAGTAGAAAGTGTTTCTTCACAAACAGAATCTCGGCCATCGACACCTGACGGCGATCTAAAAAAGGAGAACTCAATTATTATTGTAGATGAACAAAGAAAAGAAGTAAGTTAAAAAACTATCCTAATAGCGTTTATTTTCTTTAAAGTAGACTGAAATGTTCACACGATGTATTATTAAAGATAAAAAACAACTGATAGAAACTTTTTTATAACAAGGATATAGTAAAATGTTGACACAATCAAGTTTAAAAATGTTATCCTGTTTAATAGGTGTAATTGAGGGTTGTAACGTGTGTTTGGGATATCTTCTCTTTATTAGAAGGACATATTTAGTATGGACGGTCATTTAAGCGTCTATAAACATTTCTCAAGAATCATATATAGAGAATACTTTGCAGTTAAGGGGTCTTTTCTATTAAAAAAACGTTATATCAGTAAGATCTTCCGATTATAATTGTTTTAATGGTATATAAACAATTTCACAAACGAAAGCAAAAATCACTTTTGACCTTTTAAGATTATATCTTACATGGATAAACGATGAAACATGCCTACCGTTTTTGTATAAGAAATGAAAACTTGAGCAAATATATAACACAGATATTAGTTGAATTTCAGTAAATTAATTCTTACAGGTAAAAGATCGAGCTTGCTCTCCAATACCCAATGTAAGTATTATATCTACTTTTTACTTATTATTCTTAATTTGATGTTAGGGGTCCTACGCGTTTTTGTACTGTAGGTTTCATGGTCAGTATAAGCCATAAAAGGACCTTAGGAGGCCTTTGTGGCTTTTATTTCAATTTTGTTTTACCCAGACTTGAATTAAACTTAGGTAAAGTTCTAGCATAAAACAATGTACCTGATTACTTGCTAAAGATGGGCATTCTCAATGAATAAAGAAAAAAATTAAGCCTATAATTCAAAATGACAAATCTATTTCAATAAAATAGATCTAGGTATAAGCTATTGCTTTATACTTAAATTCAGGTAATTTTTTGAAAACTTTGTATTTTATCATTAATATTAACAATTTTCTGTCAAATAATTTGTTAAAAAGATTACAATGCTATAGAAAATACTTAATTCATGAAAAAGACTTCGAACGAAAGAACGCTTTTACCGCAATATTTCGGATAAGGTATTTTTAAGTTGTTTTTTTCTGTAGCCCTTAAGCAATGCATGGGTTTTTTATGCCTGTTAACATGATGCCTTTAAACCCAATTTTTTAAAATAACAAATCAAGAAGTCTATCATTTAACAAATTTAAGTTTTTTTTTCTGTGCTGAAAAGTTAACGAAAAATTGTTTTTCAGACTCGAGCGAAAGTGTGAAACTATAATCAATTATAAAATGAACATATAACAATAGTATCTATTTTCTGACAAGTGTGGTGATGAAATAAGTTTACTAAATGAACAATATGTATACACGATTTACTTACCGATTTTTAAAATCAACTTCACTTTTCAATAATGGTTAACAAAGAGTAACGTGCGTTTTTTTATACATATTTCATAACAAATTCTGAAAGATGCTTAAGAACTTTTCATCATTTATTTTCAGCAAATGACGAGTGCCTTTTCACAAACAGAACCTGACTCTGATTTAATAAAGGAGAAACCAAATGTTATTGAAGAGGAACAAGGAAAAGAAGTTGTAAGTTCAAAAAGCTATCCTAGTAGCATTTATTTTCTTCAAATTCGACTGCAATTTAAAAACGATTTTTTATCCAATGTTCAAAAAAAAAAAAAAAAAAAAGGAGAGAGGAAAAAAGGAAAAAAAAACAGATAGAAC
The DNA here is from genome assembly GCA_029721355.1 of Tegillarca granosa. Classification (NCBI taxonomy): domain Eukaryota; kingdom Metazoa; phylum Mollusca; class Bivalvia; order Arcoida; family Arcidae; genus Tegillarca; species Tegillarca granosa. The sequence goes on along the minus strand of CM056612.1, from coordinate 720,612 downwards.
ATTTTACAAAAAGCATGTAGTTTAAAGTTGACATGGAAACTACAAATACTAGCCTGTTTATAAGTTTTAAATGGATGTTTAGGATTACTTCACTTCATCACAAGCATGTCATTCAAGGCGGTTTAAAACTTTTTCAAGAATCATATTGAGAGAATATAAGATGGTAAAGGGAATCCTTACAGCGACTCTTTCTTTATAAAAAATCTTGATAGATGAAACTGTTCAATCTGTTAAATGAAATCTGCAATTTAAATCGAAATGTATGTGAAATAAAAGAAATTATAATAAAGTTTAATTTCTTCCCTTTTTTAAAAAAGCCTTATAACTGATTGAAGATCGTACATGTTTTTTGACATAGCTTTCAAACGCCTAGATTGGAATTCCATATAATTATATATTGAAAACTATCGATAATTCATTTCTAAAGGACAATGGTTTTTATCTAGCTTTTTTTTTTTTGCAATTAAGACTGTGTCGATTTTACGAACTAATTAAATTTACATAGTATTTTGTAAACCCCGAATATTAATAGATGATGCAAAAGACTACTTTTAAAAAATATAGATGATATTTTCGAAAAATAATATACTCCTTTATATGATATACAAATCATTATGCTTAATAACTTCCTATCCTTTTTAAGAAACGCCAAATAAATTACCAGAGCCAGATCCTCATGACAATCATCCAAATGAGATTGACCCTAAATTAAAAAATTATAAAGAAAATGAGGATGTAAGTTAAGAAAACTATCAGTGTAAATAAAGAAAGTAAAAATCAATTATATAATTTGTTTATATGCCAAATCGTGATTAAGAAAATAGTCTAAAATATGACAAAGCGTGGCAAAAAAGACAAACAGTAAGCCAAATCTTGACTTAAATCAGATTTGTTATTAACTTGTATATGAACAATAGGTGATGTGTCTGCCAATAAAAAACACGTATCTACTTTAGTGGTCTCATTTTGTGTTAATTATGTATGCTGTTGTTCTTATTTCTGTTTTCTTCCTGGTTATTTTAGCTGTAATTTTATTTTATTTTGTTAATAAATGAAAGTAAAATCACTAAACGTCTGTAATTTAATCAAAACATGTTTTTATTTTATCTTCGGACAGCCATAAACTTTTTCCGTATGGCAGACATTTTGATTTATATTTTAGACAAAATCGGAGATTACAGATAATAGAGAGGTCGAGAGTCAGTGGAATCATATGGCAAAAAATCAACCCCCAAGAATAGTGTTATCAATAACTGGATCGAGATCTCGTCCAAACCAGAAGCAATGGTCGTTTGAAAATTTACACAAAGCCATTTATGATACCACAAGAAAATGTAGAGGTAAAATTAAAATTACGTGATGCTTTTATACATGCTTTTTGGTATCTACTCAAGTTGTCGTGCAAATATGATACATATCTGTTAAATTTTGATGTGTCAGATGTGATCATATCGGAAAATCATTCCTGATCAGTGGCACTAGGGGCCCAAAAGTTTGATAGATAAAAATAACCAAACAGCAAAGCCAGTTCAGATATTTCTTAAATTGTGAATAAAGGTGCTTTTAAGTTATGATTTTTGTTTCAATTATTTAACTTTGCCACTTTTTGAATATACGAAAGTAATTTCACAACCATTCTTAATCAAGTAACAGAAAATGTAGGACTTGAGCTGCATGTCTTATGTTACTTAGGATAAATTGTTCTATATTAGAGTCGGTATCGTGATTGTTTGGATGCATATCTTTAAGCAAATTCTGGTGAATTTTCTTTACAGAAGATTCCTCTTTATTCGTTGTTTTTTCTTTGTTTCGCTTGTTGCCAACTACATGACGTTTAAATATTTTTATCATGTGACTGCAATATTTTTATATAAATTCAAAACATATTTATATATATAATGAAAAATATAAAAACACTTTAACACAACTTTCTAAATTAAGGCTCAGTTGTAATTATCATTTCTTATTTGGTGCTAGTGGATTCGCAGTTTTTTAGATACAATACTATGCAATCCAATCCAATCCAATACAATACAATACAATACAATACAATACAATACAATACAATACAATACATACAATACAATACAATACAATACAGTACAATACAATACAAAACAAAACAATAAAAATGTTATTCAATATAAACTTTTGCAGGACATTTGTTTTCTTTAGGAATATATGTCTCTGTTTTGTTTCATTCAGAATGTGGTATATTATTCAATGAAGAACGAACACCAGAAATTAAAAAGATTACCAAAAATCCATCAAAACTCCTAAGACCGTTACAGTCGTGGTCATATTCCAAATCGATTGAAAAGGTAATGTAGAAAACCTGTAAAATAAACTTAGGATAGATTATAAAAAAGTCATAAAACATATAATACAATTTAAAACCCCGATGACCTTTCTTTTTTTCAATATTTGATTTAGGCTTTTGTTAGAATAATTGTATAGCTTATTTCAAACCGAACTTTGTTAAATTCTTCTTCTTATCATTCAGCATTTTTCATAGTTTTTATCATTTGTTGTCTTTTTTCTCTATTGTTTTTACATCTTTTTCCTGTGTAAAGCTACTTTCATTAAAGGGTTCTCTTAAACTTTATTTAAACTTTAAGAGTACCACTCTAAAATAAAAACAATGTTACGCCTTTTAAACAAAGATGAAAAAGGACTGGTATGTTTGTTTTTCATACATTCTCAAGAATAGTAACACACTACGGTTTTGTTTTAAGAAGACCTTTGTATGTTTTTTTTTTGTTTTAGTCCTTGAGCAACAGCACAGAATTAGATGATGGTTTAAAAAAATACAACTTTGTAGAAAGGGTAAACGAAAGAGAGACAGTAAAATGTGAAGACTATATAAAACTAGTGGACTACGAAAGCTTCATAAACAACAGACAACTCGAATCGACCAATGATGTTTTAAGTATGTATTATTTGATTGATTGATTTTTTTTTCATTCTCAGTCAGATTTGATTTTGCCTGAAACGAGTAAAGCTAGCAAGTCAGGATGTTCTTACTCTTCCAGAGCACGCGGACTTGGTACCTCGATGTACATTAAATTCACGTGCTTTTCTGAACTAGCCAGTTAATGTTTCATTTTGTTGATTTTTTTCTTTTTTTACCAACTTGTTTACAAACAAATAAACAACGAACCAAAAAATGTTATTTAAGTTTGTTTTAGGATTTTCAATCATATATGCTAAATCATATAGATTAAAAAACATTATCAATTTATTTTATTCAATTAAAAAATCTCCGGAAACATCGCTGTTGTGATGACTGCACAGTAAATCTGCGTGACCGAAATTCAAGATTTTCATCATTTACAAGATTAATAATTGAATATTTTGTATAATATGAGATAAAGTTATTCAAATAAAATTAAAATCAAGCAGTCTTCAGATAGTTAAACACGTACTTTACGTTTCCCCTAGTAAAGAGGCTTCTCGTTATTGCTCCCGCGCCTAAAATAACCAAAAAACATTTATAAACTCTAATTTAATCTCTGATGAGGAATGAATTTCCGAAATGTGCACATCTGGCACATCAAAATTTAACTGGTATTTGTTTTATATTTACTACCCCTGAGCGGGTACCGCTGCTAGTGGAGTAAAACTCCCAATGGGTATCCATAACTCAGTAGGCAGTACTTCGTGCTGTCAGAAATTGTACCATTTAGCAAAATTTTCTGCCGTCTAAATTTGAAATTTATTTAAAACTAAGGTCTGTTCCCTCATGCAAAGCATTCCTTAGCTGGATTTGGATTTATATAATTTTGGAACTTTGGATTCATTACCTTCAACTGTTTGGCTTATGTTTTTTATCTATCAAACTTTTCGGTCTTAGTGTCACTGATGAGGAATGAATTTCCGAAATGTGCACATCTGGCACATCAATATTTAACTGGTATTTGTTTTATATTTACATCTTGAAATGTCATTTCATCTTTTCATTAAAAACATTTAAATTATTTGATACAGGTATAAGCTCGAAAATATATGTAAAATATTTTAAAATACGACCCTTTCTTATCACCATGCAGTCAATCATTTTTTACATTTTTATTATGCCCTAAATTCGAGGCTGATCACATGATTTAGGTCAATAGTAAAATCCGAATTGACAAGGAATGAATACATCCGCGAAACGACGTATTGAATTGAATGTCGTGTTCCTGAATAGCTTATATGAAAAAGATATATATATATATTTTATATATATATTGTTGGTTTTAATTCTTTTTTTTAAATTTTTTACTATTTTATAATTGTAAGATCGATCACCCGTAGCGTTGATTGTAGTCCATGGCGATCTAATAACATTGGAACATGTGGCAAGAGCAATGCAAAAAGATATATCTGTTACTGTCATTAAGGGCACAGGAGGTGCAGCTGATTTATTGGCAACGTGTCATGATAGGTAAAAAAATAAATATTGTTTTAAAATTAACCAAACCATACGTCTGAAGGTCATTTATTCCAAATATTTAATGAAAGAAGTGGATATTTGCTTTAGTACCAGTTACAAAAATTGGACATTCTGTGTTTCCGTGAACGCATTCTTTCTTTTTTTTCATTTACTTTTTGCAGTTTCGTCTTATATTCAATTTTTTCCCTATTTGTCTTTTGAAAAAATTTAAAATAATTGTTCCTTATATCTGAAACACTAACGATAAGTGCTTATAATATTATACAAAGAAAACTTAAATTCATGTAACAGGAAAATATCAGCGATCTTATCCAAACGTCAGACCAAACGTTAGACAAGATCAACATATTTTGATAAAAACCTTTGAATTTCTTGTATGGGTTTATGTTGTTTCTTTTTCAATTTAAAACTTTTTTTACTATTTCAACTATAATATAAACAAAGCATGAATGAAATACAAAGTCTGGGAAATCGATTCATTAACCAGGACTAGTATGTTTTCTTTTATTATTTACAGCTTAAACAACCTTCCGAGAAAGATACCAACAATGCTAGGAATACGCATGGGTCGCGATCTTTATTCTAAAATAGACAGAATCATAAGAATGATACAGGAAAAACACTGGCTGGTAAGAATATTAATATGTGCGCAGAAAAAATATAATCAAGCTTTATATACCATTTAGCAAACTTTTCAGCCGTCTTAATTTTTGAAATTTACTTAAAACTAAAGTCTGATACCCCATGCAAAGAATTCCTTAGCGTGAATTTTATTCAGACAAGCTTAGATGCATTATTTTTTGTTTTGGCTCAGGTTTTTCATCTATCAAACTTTAGTGATTCAGATGAAGATTGATTTTCCGAAATGTGCACCTATGGCACATCAAACTTTTAACAGGTATTTGTTATATATATATATATATATATATATATATATATATATATATAGAGAGAGAGAGAGAGAGAGAGAGAGAGAGAGAGAGAGAGAGAGTATAATCAAGCTCAATATGTTTAACTGATGTGATATACACATTAAATTAATAATATTTAGTTTTGCATTCGGCATTTTTTTTAAATTTAGAGAAAAATGCGTTAAAACGATAGAAGCATTTATTTCCAAATAAAACTAACATAAATTGATCTACACTTTGTACAAAATGTAAATGTTCCATATGGGCACATTTCGGAAAATCATTCCTCATCAGTGACACTAGTGGCCAAAAAAAATCTGATTAATAGAAATAATTATCCAAACGATAGAAGTATGAGAAATCCAAAGTTCCAAAGTTATATAAATCAAAATGTAGCTAAGAAATGTTTTGAGGAAAATTAACTTAGTTTAAACAATGTTCATAAATTAACACGTACTATTTATGGCAGCACATTACTGGCTAATAACATATGTTACATAACTAATTTAGTAGATTAATATAGTCCAAAGGTCTACGTAGGCAACGCTATTTACTGTGTTTTTTAAAATATATTTTACTGTTCATTCAGTAATTAAATAGAATCATTAAAATATCATTGGAAAAAATTTAAAGCATTGTCTAAATATCTTTGGAAATAATCAAGTCACTATTGAAAGAAAGGAAAATACCAAAATATTTAGAAATAGTTACATCATTTTCTTGTAACAGAACTGGTATGTTACGAATGAAACGTTAGTTTATTTTAAGATCCTATTATACCTGATTACAAAATAAATTCATATTACAAGGATAGTAAATTATCCAAAATTTGTTATACTTTTTAACATAGGAAAAACATTTACACTGTTTATGAAAAGCTGAATTTTATTTCAGATAAATACATTTGATCTAGAGAATGACGATGAACAGTTGTTATCGACACGTGTAACAAATGGAATAATAAGAGCTTGGTCATTTGAAGATGTGAAAAGTAAGTTTTGCAAAATAGAAAGTAATCGGGATTATTAAGAGTTTTTGTTGATAAAAATAAAAAATATACTGATTGAAATTGAGATTTCATAGCGACTAAATGATAGATATTTCACAAAGAATTAATCGAAGGCAAATTATTGCTCAAGATATCATCTGGTTTCCACAGAAATCCAGTTTCCTTTGTCTTTTACTGTATCTTTGTGTCAGCTATTTACTTTATTGTCACTATACTGAAATGTTTTAATAGTTAGTTTATATATATATATATATATATATATATATATATATATATATATATATATATATATATTAAATGCACCTTAAAATGAATTCTTGTCTTCCTCATACGCGATTCTAAGAATGATCAGTTTCAGCCGATTTTCAGTACTTCAGTATATTGATTTTTTTCAAAATTTTTTTTTTCTATGTAATAACTATGGTTAGACATTTAAAAAAATTATTATGAAAAAAAGTTTAGGCAACTTGATTTCCTGTTATTACACCAGCAGTTATTTTTCTCCAATAATTTGAAGGAAACTTTCACTATTTGAAAATTGACCTAAAAAGCTAAGACATTTATAAAAAGATAAAAGCACATCATCATAGTTAATACACACAAACGCATATATTTATAACACACAGACACACAAATATATATATATTAATATATAAGTTTCAGAAGAAGAGTTACTAAACAGTGATCCCGTCTTTAATCACAATGGTATATCCGTGTCGAAATATGTAACAGAGTTTGAGGGTTTATCGAAGAAAGAAATATTCGAAGGTCTAAAATTAGAGACTGAAATTGCTAAAAACTCGAATAATTCTTATTATCAGGTAAGCTTATATGTCGTCAGCATAGATATTGTCTGACTAATATTTCTGCAAAAGTAAAACTAACATTTAGGCGTATTACATCTCATGTAACATTTTTTCTTATGTCTTGCTTAATTGTTAATTTAACCTGACTAGTTATGTATAACAGTTATTTAAAGCTAAAGCTATGAAGTGAAATTCAAAAGCATATCAGTATATCTTCAATCACCAACCTCCCAAAAATGTAAAAACTTTGAAAACTGGCCAATTCAGATTTACATGCGAGCTTCGATCATGGAATTATATCCGAGTGTTTTTGAAGGGTATGCTTGCTACACCCGTTACGTGTGACATCAAATTTGAGAAATAAAGGGACATCAAACAAGTAGAACTGAAATATTTCCAGGATCAGTTTGCGTAAAATGGTTTCATACTGACATGTAGTGATAAGTTTGCGTAAAGTGGTTTTATATTAACATGTACCGACAATATTGTGATGGTGGCTATTTTAGTAATTTTCAGTTATTGTAATATACTTGGGGATTTAGGTACTTAGATTCAAAAGCACAAAACAAGTAAATGTTACAACTAGAAAAAAAAAAAAAAAAAAAAAAAAAAAAAAAAAAAAAAAAAAAAAAAAAAAAAAAAAAACCGATCTTGAAACTTCGGGTTATAAGTACTTAAACATTTTGATCAGGTTATCAAAACTATACATATACCAGGAAATGAGTCTATAGACGTACTTTGAAGAAAGACACGTCTTATATTTATGTGAAAAATTATTTTTTAGTGAAATAAATTAGCAATTTAAAAATAATTTTCATGTTCTAAATATATACTACAAATACCTGTTAAATTTTGTGCGCCATATGTGCACATTTCGGAAAATCATTCCTCGTCAGTGACACTAGGGGCCGAAGAGTTTGATCGAAAAAAAACTAAACCAAACAGTTAGAAATTAATTAGTCTAAAGTTCCAAAATTATATATATCCAAATCCAGCCAAGGAATGCTTTGCATTTAGGAACAAACCTTAGTTTTGAATTAATTTTAAAAATATTGGTATATTTTCTGACAGTACAAAGTACTACCTACTTAGTTATGGAAACCCTCAGGGAGTTTACTCCACCAGCAGCGGTACCCGCTCAGGGATAGTAAATATATAACACAAATACCTGTTACAATTTGATGTGACATATGTGCACATTTCAGAAAATCATTCCTCGACATTTGTATTACAGAATCTGTTGTTTGATGCTTTTAAAGAAGATCGACTGGACATAATAGCGGTCCTTCTTGCAATCGAACGTGAAATTAAAAGATGATAAACTTAAGGAACTTTTTGACGAGGTAAATATTACACGTGATATCATATCAAAATATGTTTGTAGAAAAAAATCGTGTTCATATTTCTTTAAAGCAACAAAAATAGATAAAATTATTTTGAAAATACCACTTAAACATTTTTTTGTTCAAGATCAATATTTAAACAAAATTTAAAACCATCTTGCATATGCATTGTTTTAAATTTATTGTTCCTCTATGATTATTTTTAAAATTGATTTTAACACCTAAAGTAACTGCCTATATGAAGTTAAAATATGGTATGCGTTCAGTCTTTTGTTACTATGAACATAAAAATCCAATATATCAAGAAAAAACCTACTGGTCTATGTTTATATTACAAACCCCAAAGCAAAGTTAAATCTGCACAAATAGCCAATTAAGTTAGAATTTTTAAAAGTCTGGTGTTTCGGAAAGATTAACACCTTTAGTCCAGCTAGCCAAGTGTAACAATATAACGAGAATAAAAGGAAAATGCACCTTTAGTACGTCGGATATATGCAGGACGTTTTTAAATACATCAACATCATGTTTTACAACAATATGGAAATAACGATCATGAAGGTAATAGATGGTCGTGATCAGCCTAGTTTGCAATATCACTCAGCTTTGAAATAAGCTCTACAATTTCGTATTAACAATGACTAAAATGTATCATGATCAGCAGAAGCAGATATATCGCTGTCTAAAAATGAAAAATTGTAGTCACTAACATGGACATACAGCTAGAAATGCCTTTTGTTTGGGGTCATAATTGAGGTGTAAATTTAAAAAAGCAAAATTTGCAGATTCAGTATTATTTATTTAAAAACTATAAAAACTCTAACAAACAGCCTGACGACATATATATTGCAAATAATTTAAAAAAAGCACTTTAAATGACAATTTAATTTACGTATATATAATTGTGTTTGCGACATGACAAAGAAGTGTATGGTTTTTTTTCTCAGAATTTATTGTTTGTTTTAAAATCTAACCAAACGTGTTTCGTACCATCTGTTTAAATATATGATATTAAGCTACTTTATTTCGTTTGCAATAATTTTATTAGATAAATTATACGTTTATTATTTTAGCGACTACAACGTGGACATAAAAAAGGTGATATATTGCATAGGAATGTAGAAGTTACTCAAATCACCGCATTCTGGATGGTAGGTTAACAGTTAGTTTTCATGGATAATTTTTTTTAATCTGCTATTATGATTATTATATTTATTTATTTATTCCATTTAAATTTATAGATAAAAGGATGTTTCAATGGGCTCAAGATTTTGGTGTTTAGCAATGTTAGTAATTGTTTAATATTTTACTGGTCGTTTAACGAGTAAGGTTAAACTGCTTATTGTAGAATGTAAGGGATACAATTGTGTCATATTTTCTTAAATGTCGTAGTTAATATTTTTTAGGGATTTTAAAAAATATTTTAGTCAGTTTTCAACATTTCTTTATATATATATATATATATATATATATATATATATATATATATAGAGAGAGAGAGAGAGAGAGAGAGAGAGAGAGAGAGAGAGAGAGAGAGAGTATTTAACGGTATAACATATAATTTTAATGCAGAGATATCAGTTATTTCAAATATATGATTTTATACAGACACCAATTGTACATTATCTTTCGATTTAGATTAATTCTATACTTACACCTATTATAAAACTAATTGAACCAAGTTAATCGATTTAATACATCTTTTATAATTTATTTTATAACCTATATTTAGTAAAAGTTGGTTTATTAGATAATTATGTCTGCGTATCAGCAGACATCTTGTTGTCACTCATAATCTTTATTATTATTATTATTATTATTATTATTATTATTATTATTCCTCGTTTCAAACAAAAATTTTTTGAGAGATCTCCTCCCTGGTTTCTTTTCCGATCAGGTTGAAATTTTTTCAACTGGTAGGAGTTGACCATGGGGAGGTTGCTTCCTCACCATTTTTCGGAATTCGGAAGGACTTTTTATAAGACACGATTAAAATTTATTTCTGAATTTTTACATATAAATAATATCATACAAATATAAGAACTTACAATATAATAAACTATGTTAATATTATGTACTTACACTTGTTAACCAACAATACACAATGTATTTTAATACATTGTTCTTGATTTTTAATGCAAAAAAGTTTATGTATTTTAATGCATCTAGTGTTTGAAATTATATACATATACTTATATATTGTACAATAGCAAAAGTTTTTATACTTTTAAGCGACTTTTATGGACATCGTTTCAAATATGTGAAATGTCAGTGTTTTTTAAATTTTCTTTAAGTAGATTGTACTTCTGATTCCTTTTATTTTGCATGAAACATTGTTTTTTCGTATTTTTATTTATTTTATTATCAATTTATTTATTTTTATATTTTGGCACTAGGAAATACATTGAGCATTACTTTTTAGAATGTTGGTGTCAAAAGAATTTTAATTGCAAAAAAAAAAAAAATTGAATACACTGGATTGTAACTTCAGACCAAATATATATATATATATATATATATATATATATATATATATATATATATATATATATATATATATATATATATATATATTTAAAAAAAAACTTGTACAGGTTTTATCTATTTTAAAACCAGAAATAAAAGTTATTGAATTGAATGTTAAATGGGAAGAAATTAAATATTAGGCAATTGATGAAACGCCGTACTAAACGTATTTAAATCTCTTTTTATAAAATTTGTTTAGGGAAATGATTTCAATTTTGCTAGCAAAACATGGATTCCTTTTTCAAAGACTTTTTTTTACATTTTTATCGAATATCAAAAGTAAAATAGATATAACTGAGGACATTTGTTTCAGAGAATTGCAAAAGACACGTTTGAAACGTTTACACTGCCAGGTATGGGTGCCAGAGAGTATGTAGAAGCAGCAAAATTAATTATCCATAAATTACTTAAAGGTAATGTTCAATTAAACCCTTTAAACCCTTACAATGAAAGTATCTGAACCTTCTTAGTCAGGCAACATTCAAAACAAAATCTTTTCATTCTGTTCTTCAGCAACATACTATGTTTGTAAAACTAAATAAAATAGTACGGTTATAACAATTCTTGATATAGATACCTGTATAATGAAGTATGAGTGTCTTAAATGTTTTGTAAATTATTATATTTATGTTGGTATGAAAACTTTGAAATAAAAATATAAATAAATATCAGGTCAAATTAATCCTGATTATGAACAATCAATATTTTTCAAAATGAAAAAAAGAAAATTAAGAAAATTCTAATTATCCAATAAAACACAAGACGTGTTCATTATATAAAGATACGAATATTTTAACCTGGATATATCATATAACAAAAATACCAGTTAAATTTTGATGTGCTAGATGTGCACATTTCGGAAATTCTTTCCTCATTAGTGAAACTAAGATGGAAAAGTTTGATAGATAAAAAATAAGGTAAACAGTTGAAAATTAATGGATCTAAAGTTCAAAAATTATAAAAATCCAAATCCAGCTAACGAAAGCTATAAGAAATGTCACAAAGTTAATGCATGTTTAAAAATTAATTGCTAAACCTAACCACCTTAACATTGTTTGATTTCTAAATCTCTTTATTTATAAATAAAACGCAAACATACTAGTCAATGTCCAAATTACGAACCAATTCCCCCTACCCCAACCCCCACCCCGCCCAAACCCCCTCCCCCAAAAAATAAAAACTGAAAACTGGCTAATTCAGTTATACACGTGAACTTCCATTACGGAAATCGTTCACTTAGATAAAAAACTAACCTTAGTGGGACATGTATAAATAATACATTGTATATTATTATTTTTCGTTTATTTTAGGGAGTTGTTTGATCAGATGTTGTTTCAAAACAGGTAAGATGTATATAACTTAAACATCAAAAATATCTTTAAGAACAACATACACTTAATATTAAACAAGAGGCCCAAGATGGCCTTAATTTGCTCACCTGAGTTTAAATGTTACTGGAATGTCTTGATAATACCTGGTTAAGTCATAACATGTTGCCTCAGTAGAAGTGGTTTCAGATAACATTATTTTTATTGTTTTGGTTTTTTGCTATATAGGTCACTGTGACCTACTTTTGGTAGCCAAAGCGACCAGAAACACAAATGAGAATGGCAATGGTCTAAAGGTGCTATTGACTTATATGAATGAAATGTGACCAGTAGTGTCTGAGAAGAAGTCTTTTGATGGATGTATGGATTGATGGCAGATTTCCTATCCATAACAAAAGCTCACATAAGCAATTTTCAGATCCGGATTTAAGATTTTACAAATTTGACACAATAATTAAAATATTCAAAAAGAAAATTGTAAAATTCAACTGCAAATTATTTTTAAAAAATTGTTCAATTAATTTAAATAATGTCACATAACAGTGATTTTTGTAAAACAAAAAAAAAAAAAAAAAAAAACAAAAACAAAAAATAATAATTCACTAAAAAGTAAAAATTCATAACATCTCTTCCATGCACCATTGTAAGTCATAAAATTCAGAAATTAAAAAAAAAACTGAAAAAGTGGCCCCACTGGGATTTGAACCCTCGACCCTTGGGTTGCTAGTATTGAAAATGAAAAAGGTCGAAAAAAGCAACTTGTATTTTACAGAATTTCATGTTAATTGTCAAACATGTGTTTCTTCACATAAGAAAATGATGTTTGGAAAAAGAATTCACCTAAATTTATAAATATTGTAATTTTGAAAAAAGCACTATTTGCAATGTATAAAAAATAAACGCAAAGACACGTAACCTAATTTTTTACAAAATTGTTGGAATTCACAAACTTGGTTTATAAGATGCTTTAGATGCCAAATATCACATCAGATTTTATCTCAGTGATGTGGTTTTTGAGAAGAAATTTTTTTTTAGGTTCCCAACTATTTAGGTCAATGTAGCTATGGCAACCTAAAAAGTAAAAATTCATAAAATTTCTTCCATGCACTATTCTAAGTCATAAAAATTCAGAAAATAAAAAAAGGACAAAAAATTGGCTCCACTGGGATTTGAGCCTCGACTCTTGGGTTGAAGTATCATGTATTTCATAAAAAATTACACTAAAAAGTAAAAATTCATCAAATCTCTTCCATGAACCATTGTTAGTCAAAAAATTTAGAAAATAAAAAAAAAATAAACAAATTAAAAAAAAAAATAAAAATGAAAAAAAAAAAAAAAAAGAAATAAAAGTGGCCCTACTGGGATGTGAAACCTCAAACCTTGGGTTGCTAGAATTGAAAATGAAAAAAGGCCGAAAAAAAGCGACTTGTATTTTACATAATTTTATGAAAATTGTCAAACATATGTTTCTTCACATAAGAAAATGATGTTTAGAAAAAGAGTTCCCCTAAATGTATTCATTATTGTTATTTTTGTTAAAAAGTACAATATACAAAAATTAAACGCAAAAACGCGTAACCTTATTTTTCACAAAAATTATTTAAATTCACAAAATTGGTACATAAGATGCCGTAGATGCCAAATATCACATCAGATTTTATCTCAGTGACGTGGTTTTAGAGAAGAAGATTTTTAGGTTTTTAACTATGTAGGTCATTGTGACCCACATTTGGTAGATATGGCAACCAAAAAAAATTAACAAATCTGAAAGGCAATGCTCTATAGATGCTTTTGACAAAGTTTAAACAAAATGTGACCAGCAGTTTCTGTGAAGAAGTCGTTTGATGCAATTGTTGATGAACGGACGACGGAGAGTCTGCCTCTATTGATACCAATAGCTCACATGAGCACTTTGTGCTCAGGTGAGCTAAAAACGGAAAAAATTATACAGTTAAAGTTGGAAAAATAAAAATGCCAGAACTTTTGATGACGACTTTGAAGAATCAAGTGTTCTAGAATTTTGTCGATATATAAAGACATGATTTTTATAGATTCTTGCACGGTGTTTAATTGATACGTCGCACTATGGCTACATTAAAGATTTTTTATTTTATCTCTGACCGAATTGCGAGGACCGTGGTTTTATTCAAACAATGAACTTATAACTATGGATAACGTAAACAGCAACAAAACACTACGGGTTATACTACGATGATACGCAATATTTAACCGATTTTGTTTTATCGAAATGTACAGTTATCTTAGAATTAGAAATGCACATTGAAAGCTTTTATGCAAAAAATTATTATAGTTAAAATTATTATGGTTAATTTTAAGTATAGGTGCAAATGCTGAATTACAAGTATTCTTAAAATAATGTCCAGTTTGAGTAGCTCTGTATTTAAGGGGTGGTTGGAAGTGGTTATAATCTATTGCATATTATGTTATTAAACACGTACCTTACGTTTAAGAAACCTACTAGCCATAGACAAACAGTTTTTCCGGTTTTTACGTCTACATACATCTTAAGATAACAGGCAATTATTGGTGACTTGACTCATCGTTCTGTTTGCTATGTCTGTTAGTTTTTTAAGGTAGCGGTCTAATGAAGTACCGCAAGTAATTCCGCATTTTGCAATGGCAAAGGTTCCGAAAGGAATTTGAAATGGTGGCGGAATAAGATCATTATAAGGCAGTGTTAACACTATTTACATCAAACACCACGTGAATAAGTCTTTTGAGAAATTGTGACTTCTTAGCACTGGTACTTAAAATATTATACACATTAAATTTTAAATTACTATTATTCAGCCTCTTAAAAATATAATTTCTTTTGTGGTGTGAAAATTTAGATTTGCAAACAATTTTTCTTGTTCTTAAGTTTATCACAAAAACATTGGTCAAGCCGCAAGCAGGTTCAGTTTTTGGTAATGCAAAGGAAAAATGATATAAATCGAATACAAACATGACTGTTCATGTCCATATTTCGCGATCCCAAAACCACCAACAAAACGACAGCAATAACAGATTCTGGTCCACTTAAAACATCTAATGCATTATGTATGCAAAAAATGAATAAAAGGGTTTCTTCCTCTATTATAGTCCGAGGTTGTTACTGCTGAATTGTGGCTGTGTCCAAGCATTACTAGTTATTCTGATGTGATACACGTAATAAAACGCAATATAATTGTTAAAAATAAGGTGAAATTTAGGAATCTGTTGATATTAGGGTATATAAACAAATGACGGACAGATGAATCAGAAAATTTTTGACCAATAGAAACAAAATGTGAATCAAACATTAAAGGTTGTTATGGTGTCGTGTTGATTATGATGTTTTTTAAGAACCTAAACTGATGCTAGGTTATGTAACTATTGGTTTTAAATATTTGGATATAAGGCGTTAGTATTAAAGGGGCGTATAGCGCTTAGTCGATGACTCATCAAAATTTTTGCGGTATCAGAATAAAAATCAATACATTTAACGCAACACAAACGGGAAGAAATCACATACGAAAAATCCGCTCTTGATAAAAACAATGCGATCGTGAATGGCAATGGCATGATTTAAATAACTGTTCAAATTCGTGCGTAAAGTCACTTGCAGTGGGTGGATATTGTTAAACATTATACATTTATTGCCCTGGAGTGAGGGAGATATGACGATTTGATTATGACTGACTAGATGATCTTAAATGAAGCTGGCGTAAATCAGTTTTAATAATTACTTGTAGCGTTATTTCTAAAGCTAATATGCAAAAGTACTCTCTTCTTTCACTTCTTTATGATAATTCATAATTGATTGTATTAAATTTTTAACCTTATCTCAATCAACACGTTTTATCTTATTTTGATATGATCAACTGCCTTGAGCTTTTAAAATTTTCAAAACAGAGTAGAAACTTTGAAAACTGAAAAATTTAGTCTTTACGTGATCTCCCATCATGGAAGTGAGGTCGGGTGCTCACATATCAATTTTAAAATCTATTTGTATTTTTTGTCTTTTATAGGTCAACATATTCTAGTTGATATAAACATTATGAAAAATGTAAACGACTTTGATTTTATATTAGTATTTTATTATTTTAGATATTTCCTCTCACCCGTAACAAACAAGTATACTGTTTTATTTTTATAGATGAAACTAGATGCTGTATGCCTTGTTGTAAATCAACTGTAAAGCACGCTGACCACGCAGGAAAAGACAAGAAAGATGCGGAAACGTGCGAAAATTCCGATGTCTTATTAGAATGTTTGATAACAGGACAATACGACAAATTAGGAATCGTCTGGAGCAATTGTGATTTTCCTATGTGTATGGATATTCCATAAATAACGTCATTATTTCAGTGACAAACTTTTTTTCTTAACTATTAAAATTTAGCACAACCTGTTTGTAATTAATTTGTCATAATCACAGAAAATATTGGTGGTTTCAAAGTATTAGAAATTCATGAACTCATCTGATACATGTATAGGGTGTATAAGCAATTTAAAATCAATGTTCAATATTTTCAACTTTTTTTTCAAGCAATGTTTTCAACGTCCTTTATTACAAATGAATTAAAATTGAAAGTAGTATTAAAGGTAATGCGCATTGCATTTGTTGTCAAAAGGTTTTAAGACTGCTTTAAAATGACTTGTATGACTTCACTTTTATCTTGTTTGTTTTATTCTAAATGCAATACAATAGTTAAATAAATAACACGTTATTTTGTTTTACGAAAAACAATATTTATTCCTCTGACACTAAATACCTGTTCACATTGGTTTATGTTTACCTTTTTAATATAGACACTGCATTGATAGTTAGTCGGACGATGAGAGCGTTATCAGAAGTTGCAGTTCAAATGGCTGAAGACCAATGGGTCAATACATTTACAGAACAAGAACAGTAAGGATTATTTAAACAAAAGGAAATATTTATGTTAAAAAGTGTTCGTATTTTCTTGGAAAATAATGATTGTTCTTGATGGGAATATTTAAACATTTTAAAACTGTCGGGACACTATGCTCTTGGTGACGGTCGCTCATAGTGATATGGCTTTTTGTCATAATGAAGGTGCAATCTATACTCACTTGAAAAGCATCTTCTTAAATAATGATTGACGATTTTGTTACTTCGATTTTGTTACTCTTTTGTCCAATTCGAACGGATGTTGTTACAAAGAGATTAAACAATTCTCTTTGTTTTGCTGTGTTATTCTTGTTTTCCCACTACTGAAGAACTGAAAAAAAAATTAAAGGCATTTTTATTTGGGCTTTTAACTGTATAAAATTTACTGCATTCAATTTTTAATTATTTGTTCTAAAGGAGAATGATTTTCCTAAATGTGCACATATGGCATATCAAAATTTAGCAGGTATTTGTGTTATATATTTAAATACTCGAACATATTAATATAATATTTTTTTCGCTACAATTAATCACTTTTCACGAGTTTTCCAAACAGATTATGTACAGCGAACTGCATTTCTAAAAGATATGATTGTCATTTTATAAAGATGACATGAAGTGTTAAAACTGAAGATTTCATTCATTATTTTATGCATAGTAAAGAACTCATGATTGGTAAGAACTTTTCTTATTCCATATCTGCTCATGTGAGATAGGGTTTTTCACTATGTGAGATATGTGTATCTCACATGGGCTTGACGTCACAAGTACGTGACAATCACATGATGTCATCCTTTTAGTCAATGACGTCATCTTGCGGGAAAATGACAGCCGGACCTCCAAAATTTACAAATTTTAAATGCGTTTCAAATGTTAATACTCAGATTTTATGATAAATAACTTTTTCTTCAAGTTTATACCTTTTGTATAAACCAAAATTAAGTATAGTCTATCCGATGGTAATATTTATTTTTATAAAGAATGTTGAATAACAAAGTTAGATTTTTCAAACATGGCGCCCATGGATATGTAACTTATAATTGAAGCCGAAAATTAACATTAAAATGGAAGAAAAAGAATCCATTATGAGTTTATCCATGTAGGATAGGGAAATCTCACCCTCGGGGTTGAATATCTATGTCAGAGACTCGGCAAGCCTCGTCTCTGACTGAAATATTCAACCCCTCGGGTGAGATTTCCCTATCCTACATGGATACTCATAATGGATTCTTATATTCTCCATTGGGTATGAAATACACTTAGACGTTTTATGAAATTGACGGTTATGATGTGATCATATTCTTTTTTTTTTTTTGAAAATTACTTAATGGATTACAATTTTAAAGAAATTTGCATTTGCCCTGGTTGTTGTTCGTAATGAACCAAACAGATAACGATATTAATGCAATTAGCTTTGACCCTGCTTCACGAAATATTGTAAAAAAAAACCTTCAGCTAAATACTGAACCTTAGCAAGTGAATGTAATTATTATTATTTAGTAATTTGTGATGTTCTTGTAATATTTTCGTTCCTATAAAAATAACTGTTCATATTTTTCAGAATATTTTCTAATAGAGCAATATTTATTCTCGAGAAAGTATCTGAGGAATTTAACGATCCTAGCATTACAGCAAAAGCATTGACGTATGTTTCCAACGTGTGGGGAATGAAAGACAGCCCTAAACATTTCAGTAAAAACTTTGTTATGGAGCCATTTAGCTCTCATTCAGTGGCACATAAAGATGCCAATCGTATTTTGTATGCTGCTGAGCACATCAATTCTTTTCGGGATTTTATTCTCGTAAGTAAGCGATAACTATGTAATGAACTATGTATAAAATGAATGATGCATTTCACATAATAGGAAAAGAGATTTATATTAAAACCTGTAGTTCGATTTATTTTCATCTTATGCTGTTAAACAATGTTTTAATTTTCCTATATATTAGTAGATGTATACAATGTCTAGTGTACAAATTGTCCATGCTTTTCGAATTATCTATGTCTAGATATTTCCTTGTTTGTAGTCAAGTCTGTACAATTCATGCTGGTGTTTCAGAAAAAGGAATTCATGCTTCTCCAATCTTGTTAAATAATTCAGAAAAAGCCTCTTTCATGTTGTATGATACGTATGATATATATTCCGACTACAGTTTACGGGATCTGCACAGAACGCAACCCTCCAATTCTGTATAACAAAAACATTCTATTCTTTCCTATGTATTTGGAAATGTACTATTTTTATTAAGTATTCATAACAATGGAGTCAATTATCTATGATTTGGTAAAATATCCGGCGTTATGTTTTTATTTAAATTTTTCAGCACCATGCCTTTAAAGACGTTTCCGGGAAGTTTTTTTCAGCACCATTGACAAGGATCATTGTCCACTGGGTAAATATACATTTAAATTATTTAAACATATACAGTGCAACCACTGTTTCAGATGTATGATCATGTTAAATTATTTTTTATGTTTGCTGTCTAAATTACTTTGTAGTTTCTGTTCATTTTGCTATCTTAGATAAATGACGATACTGATTACTAATTTTATATTATTTGTTGATACATAAAAATAAATCTTTATTTTATAGACTAGAGACGTCTAGTTACTCTAATGTCATTTAATGTTGGTTTTATTATGGTCAGTGGTTCCAGTGCTGTTATCATTTGTTTGTATTTCTTGTCATTGGTTCCATTGGCCGTATCAAAGCATACTTTTTTATTCAGTAACACTTTTTGCATCCAATGAAGCAGCCTGTGTATAATATACCAATAAGTTATATATATTGTAGCACATAACACATATAGTAACGATTCTTTCCCTCATATCTTCATATTTTCCTTGAAAAAAATATATAGAGACTTTAACATGCTATCCCAGCCTTTAAATTGTTATTGTGGGTTATTTCGTCACAGTGCAAAAGTCTTTGAATTACAAGTCCAAATTTTTAAGGTTTATATTGAGTAAATTGTTAAGTCTTTGCTCCAGTTTTCCAATTTAAAAACCCTTATTTTCGCCGCATTTATCACTGTAAAACAAAATCACTGACATTATGCTAAGTAATAGTGTGACGCCAAGCCATATTGATATGAATGTTTTCGTCTAAAGTATATAAATTTGTATGAAGGATGTGTTGAGTAATTTTGTCTTGTTTATTTTCGATTCACAGTATAAAGACTAAAAATGACTGATGTGTATGGTTTGATAATAGCTTCACATAATTAAAACAAATTAAGGAGAGTTTATATGAGTGGATTTCATTTTCGTTTTGATTCTTGTAAATAAACACAGTCTTATTTCAATAAAAAGTAAAGAGAATAATTGTGATTTAAATGTCTTGTTTGTTTTTTACCATACTATTTACTTTTTCATAGTTCAGAAATTTAATTCTAATTTATTTTATTTGTAATTTTTAGTTTTTTCGACATATTTGTAATAAGTGATTTCAAAAATACATAACGTAAATATACAATCTTTTAAACATTGTGGTAATTCATTTTATCTTATAAATATAACTGAATTTGCTTTTTAGATGTTCTACGTTGCGGCCTTGGTATGTTTCAGTTTGTTCTTGACCATAGAATTTAGAATGAATACAATAAGCCCTCTTATAATATTTGTATTTGTGTTTGTGATGGGGGATTTATTTGAGGAATTATTGTTGCTCGTACAGGTAATATATACGTTTTTAAATCGCTGTAATAATTGCACAAGTAAAGATACATATTCCGTAGTATGATCGGTGATTTGTGAATTTTCAAACTGTTTTCTATAAAAAAATTAATTGTTGAATAATTTTTAATAACTTTTGTTAATATTAATGTAGATAAAGAAAAAAGGTTTACCATTTACAATGATGTAATCCACATTTGAAAGAAAAATAACTGCATATCTGCTGAATGCAGTATTTTTCAAAACAACTACTGTAAAATTCTGAAGCATTAAGAAGTCTTGCTTAGAAATAAAATATTACATTATTTTAAAATTGTCCGAATATTACAAATTTTCTTAATATTTTGAACTCAAAATCAAAAGCATTAAAGTAATAATTTACTACAAAGATATATTTATCTTCAAAGAATGTGTTTGAATACGTTCAACCGATATACATAGCTGGTATTAAATAAGGAGCTGTGCATCTCATCGAACTCAGTAATTTGTTGTGTTCAGTACACCTTAACCTATTTCATAGAAAAGAACTGAAATCCTATGCATGTAAAGCAATTTAATGTCTGATATAACTTTTTTACTACTTTGTGACAAAATTTTTATATAACAAAGTGGAAAAGCTTATTTATACCATCTGTTATTGTGTCAGTCTACGACTTTAACTAATATTCTGCATAGTTTATATATATATATCTCTGTGTGTGTGTGTGTGTGTGTGTGTGTGTGTGTGTGTGTGTTTGTGTGTTTTCTTTTTAATTATTTTTACAATATGTTTATTTAGCTTTGAATTTCATCGACAATATAAAACCTGTATAAACTAAAGTTTTATGTTGTTTATTTGAAGAGAGTTCGGCGACACTGTTCAGTTAAGATGGTATTTCTTCATTTCATGGATATATGGAGAAGTATGGATCTCTTGTTTTGGACATTATTCTTGATTGGCTTTTTTATGCATGTCAGCAAATCTGAAGAGCTCTATATTCACACAAGAAGAATTTACAGTGTTGCATTGTTCTTGATGTTTATGCGATTTTTGAAAATGTTGTTAATGAATAGAAGTCTTGGAATTATGGTGATTATGACAAAAGAAATGGTAAGAAATTTGTTTTAAATAACTAAATGACCAATGTGGTGATTTCAATCATACTATTGTCACCTGTCGTATTTTAGTAATATTCCTGCTTATCCTTCAAATTTTGTGTTTTTGTTTTACAGTATTTTATCATATATTACAAGTCAATGCGGTATGGGGGAGCTTGTTTCTAATGCAAAACTTTCTATACCAATGTAAACTGCTTACAGTTCAATTGTTGACTTGGTAATATTAGAGGACTAGGCTAGTCAAGGTTAGAAAAGTGTCATGTTCTTAATCAAAATACTGTTGATAAATATGCTGTACCCAAACTTATACTGGATATATTTAACTCACCATAGTTTCACTATCCTTTCCTTTCCTGACGGTCGAAACTAGACAATGACTTGTCTACCATTTTTCAAATTTCATTTTAAGTTGCAAATGATGTACAAATAACGTTATGTTTTGTTTTTAAAATCGTTAATCATTTAAAAAGGTTTCTGATGTTTTATTATGTTACATTATCTTCATCATTGTTAATTCTGTTTCAACAAGTTATCATTTGACAAAAAATTAGATAATATATAAATAAATAAATAAATAAATCAATAAATAAATAATAAATAAAAAACGATAGATGGTTAAAAGATTTTTTCAAATTATCGAAAAGTGCATTTTATAAATATCCAGACACGTTTTTTTTAATATGATTTATTAGCGTCATCATAATATTATTGATGTTTTATCGATGCTTTCTGGTTCAAATTTTAAATTTTAATTCTAATCTCAACCGATTCAAAAGTGACCGGCGTATCTAGCTAGAAAAAAGATGCTTATCCATCTTGAGAACCCTGTCCCATTTTCCTGCGTGTAGTTCACGTGTTTAACTGAAAAAACCCAGCTTTCAAAATTTCTAATTTGCAAATTTTTTACTTTGTTTTTGGGATTGTGATGTGGACACGGACTGGTACGTTTGTTTTATTAGGGTAGGAGTTGTGCTTTGAACAAAGATCGATATATTTGTGCCTCATTTAAAACAATAAAAAAATTTATTTTGTTATTATTTATTCAAATTATTTAAGCTCCTGTATGTCTTAATCTTTTATTTACTCCCTAATCTTTTGATTACTTGATTTCGTTGGTATGTGCATCATTCGAAAATTTATTTTATTCGTGTAAATTACGAAGTACATCTCTTAGTGTTTTTCATATTTTCACCAAATGTTGGAAAAAGGCGACTACTTGCTGCCGTGTTTCCTGATGAAGTAATAATTTGATTATTCATTTCTTAACATCTTTTCTATAACTTAGAAATGCATTTTTTATGTGTTTATCTGCCAAGATTATAGTTATGATAATAGTACCCATTATAAAGAAACTCAATTAAAATAAAACGCTGTATTTGCATATAAAAAACAAGCAAACTGTTCATGTTCATATCACAATCGATGAAGGGTATTTTATTGCTTTTGTTCTCCTAAAAACGTTTGTAATATAGCATGAAGAAAAGTTTTCAAATTTACATTTTCTTTTTTGATAGTTCAATTTAATTATTTTATTTAAAAGTTTTTTCGTTTTTGCTGAAACGCATACCCAATATCTCAATCTGATGTAAGTAAAATGTTATTATTATTATTATTATTATTATTATTATTATTATTATTATTTAACAAATTTTAGCTCAAAGATTTGTTAATGTTTTTGGTGGTTGTATCCGTATTTATGTATGCGGCTGGCATTGTATACCATGCAAATATTTACCCAAATCACACCTATAGTGAATTTCCATTTGAATACTGGCGGTTTTGGCAACTGCTGAAAATACCATACTGGCAAATATTTGGAGAATTATCCCTGGACACTTTTGAAGGTAATATATAAATAATTGTTTAACTTTGATTAACCATATGTGCATATTTCAGAAATATATGCTTCATCAGTAAAGCAAGGTACCAAAAAATAATAATAATAAAAATTTGAATATATCCGTAAAGTATATAATTCCGAATTCAGCTAAGAAATGCTTTGCGCGGGGGAAACATTAATTTTTAAAACACGTGGTAAAAATTAGACGGATGAAAATTTTTACCACGTGGTACATTTTCTGACAACACAAAGTATTGCCAACTCGGAGTTATGAGTACTCTCGGTAAGATTACTCCAACAGCTGCAGCACAGCTCAGAAGTAGTAAATATTTAACAAAACATCCGTTTGGTTACAAAATACCAAATGTGCATATAAATCTTACATTTTTTTTTTTTTTTGTTATTTGACATGTAGCGATATAGCCGATATACATCTGTAATGAAAACGAAGACAATCTTGTTCATAACATGTTTTGTTGAGTTTCGTTTTAGATCATTATCAGAGTAAAACAAACTATAAAATATCTTGATAAAATCAGATTGGATTGTTTGTACTTAATTATTCCATAATGATTTTAAGAACTACGATTTGGAAGAACTTTGTGCTGGATTCTTAATATTCTGTAACTTTAGATTATTATTTTTCAACTGTTTGGCTTGTGTTTTTTAACTTTCAAACTTTTCGGCCCCTAGTGTCATTGAAGAGGAATGATTTATGAAATCTGCACATATGGCACATTAACATTTAACAGGTATCTGTGTAGTATGATTAATAAAGAAGTACACAATACATAAGATTTAAAAACACAGGAATATGAATTTTAGTACTTGTAATATCTTTTATAAATATGCTTTATAGGCATCAAAATTCGTGACATAGCCCGTTAAATTACTTAACTTTTAGTTAAAAAGAAATAACATTTAAATCATTTTGAACAGCATGCTATTCATGATTCAAGGCAATATGCTACAATGATCGGGATACAGAAAAGGAATTAATAAATGGAATTCTAATGCTAACTGATGGCTTATTTTGAAACGTTTTCTTTTATTCCCTTTTTAATTTTTTAAACATTGGATAATTTGCTTCATGAAATATATAAAATTTAAATGCCTTAATTTGCCACATGAAATATATCAAATTTAAATGCCTTTATCTTTAGGTTCTGATGGCCCAGATTGCACAAACAATGAAACAATATGGAGTTCTGATCCGACAGTAGAACGCTGTTCTGAAAATGATTGGTTGGCGATATTCATTGCATCTGTGTATATGATGCTTGTTAACTGGTTATTGTTAAATATTGTCATTGCCAATTTTAGGTACGTTTTACAAATTTTCCCCTTTATCTTAATTACAATTATTTTAAAACTGAAAGAAAAATACGAGAATGGATGGTTGAGGATTTTATTACATGCATTAAATAATTCGCTAGACTTGATATATACATCTATTTGTCTAATGCTAAGGAAGTTCAGTTGGTATTGTAAAGTGTTGGCTTTTTTATGTGTGAGGTCGGGGTTTTAACCCCAACAATTTGTGACCAAGATTTCAAAAATTGGTAGTGCCTGTGTTTTTGCCCAAAATTGTTGTTTTTAAATGAAAATCAAAGAGTCCTTCAAATAAAACCTTCAAAACCTATGCCTCGTGACACGGCATTCGTGGCACGTTAAGGATCCCTCTTTGCATATTGCCTAAAGCCAATGCAAAGATCAAATGTCTGCCACTTCACCTATTGTTGATAACATTTCGATATAATTGAAATAAACACATACACATATGAATAAAAAAATACATAAATAAATAAATAAATAACTCGATGAAACTCGATTTATATGACATTTGACTATGAAAAAAGGTAGCAAAAATATACGCTAAGGACATTTCTCAAATTTTCGATATTTCTTTAGCTTAGGCCATTTTTGCAACGAAATTCTTACTCGTTTTTTCAATAAAACACTTAAGAACATACATGTTGTATATTTTAGTTCACAATATCAGAGAGTACATAATACATCGGAACAAAAGTGGAGATACCATCGAAACATAGTTGTCACCGACCATGAGCACAAGATCCCATCACCAATCAATCTGATAGTTAGACCAATATTGTTTTTAATTTATCTCTACAAAAAAGGTAATCTTTTTTATTATTATTTTTTTTAAATTTTATTATTATTTTTGTTTTGCTTACTTGCTTACAAGTCGCTTTAATATTTTTGTAGATTCTAAAAATTGATATTTGAATAACATTTTCTGACTGTAGATTGTAGACTATTGTAAAGAACATATACATAAATCTTGCCACTACTAAAACTACAAATTTGTTGCAGTGTTGTTTAACGTTGACTGAATTTCTTGATTATTATTAATTAGTAAATACATACAACAAATGGCTACACTTATATATGTTTATATCGTCACAAACATTGAATCAACGTTAGCAAGCATACTAGAATATGTTTAAACTAAACAAAATGGGCGGTAAATAACTCCCTTTTAATTATAAACAAAAAGTTTATACCTTACGTAAAAGGCATGACATCATAAATAACATGTATCATACAAAACAGTGAATATTTAAAGGCATAGCTTGAGAAGTCCCCATGTGTAAGGCATTTATCTGAACTTTTACGCACACACACAATCATATAAACATATATATATATATATATATATATATATATATATATATATATATATATATATATATATATATATATATATATATGCGTAATTGTACATTATTTATAGCATTTTCTTTTTCAGGAAGAACTGCATGTGCAAGGAAACGGCACATAACCGGTAAATTTGTAAAAACATTTTTGCTACGGGATTTAAATTAAAAACAAGTTTAGACTCAAACAAATGTTTCTACATGAGACAATGAAAATGGCGTATTTCAGAAACGATGATTTCTTGAAATATTCCATAAAAAATTCTGAAATGAAAAATGGAAAAAAATAAAATGTAAAATAAGTTAAATAAATAAATATATAAATTTGATGTATAGTAAATCTACCTTATGACTTTTGTTTAAAAAATAACATTATTTATATATAAAAATCACATTACAAAATTTTTTGCGAAAATAAACGTCGGGAAGAATTCACAAAAATGAGCACGAATTGAATAATATATACTTACAGTTCACTGTTTACAATGCAAATAAACACAAATATTTTTTTCTTTTTATAATGTTTTTATTTGGTGACGTAAATACATCCAAATACAATTACAATCGCTAAACGTTATGTAGTAACTAATACTGTACTTTAATTACATAATAACAATTACTTTAATACTACACTAAATAATAAACACAAATAATACTTTTACGAAGAATCATGAAAATTCGATATAAACTGTTGTAAGATTTTGATTGATTTTTTTCAGCTCTCTCAACGAAGAAAATGTTGGAAAGACAAAAAGATTTTGCTAGATTACGAATTGAAGAAGAAAAAACAGGTAAATATAATTTAACATTTAAATCAAAATTATTAAAACATCTCGAATTTCTGATATTCAGAAACCATAATTTTAGTATTATTGTCATTCAATCAAATCAAACACAAATATGCCGAATACGAAATGAAAACTTAAAAACAATAGAACAATAAATAAACACTCTTAAGTGAATATATATATATATATAACACAAATTCCAGTTAAATTTTTATGTGCCAGATGTGCACATTTCGGAAATTCATCCTCATCAGTGACACTAAGACCGAAATGTTTGATAATAAAAATACATAAGCCAAACAGTTGGAAATTAATGAATCTCAAGTTTCAAAATTCTATTAATCCAAATCCAGCTAAGGAATGCTTTGCATGAGGGAACAAACCTTAGTTTTAAACGAATTTTACAATTTAAGGAAGCTCAAAATTTTGTTAAATGGTACATTTTCTGACAGCACAAATTACTGCCTACTGAGTTATGGATACCCTCGGGGAGTTTTACTCCACCAGCAGCGGCACCCGCTCAGGAGTAGTATATATATAACACAAATTCCAGTTGAATTTTGATGTACCAGATGTGCACATTTCGGAAATTCATTCCTCATCAGTGACACTAAGACCGAAAAGTTTGATAAACAAAAAGCCAATGGGCCTTAATGCTCACCTGAGGATATGTCCAAAATGGTTTGCAAAGCGCAAAAGACAATATAATCGGTACTGAGACTTTACAAGTTTTCCCAAGTTAAGAACTCCCACAAAACTTAATCAGAAATATATCCAGGAACATTTCATTTATAAGTAGCTTATAAAATATGCATGAAGTAACTGTAATGCAATGAACAATTTCCAAATCATCAACAAATTTCAGTATACTTATGCAACAATGTCCTTGACCTTTGAACATATAAGACCTTGAACCATATATGATCGTCATGTCAATACCTACAATATTCAAATATATATTCCTATACAAAAAGTTAACAGTTTTCAAGATATAATAAATAATAATTAATTTAAAACTAAGGTTCGTTCCCTCATGCACAGCATTCCTTATTAATTTCAACTGTAAGCCTTATATTTTTTATGTATCAAACTTTTCGGTATTAGTGTCATTGTTGAGGAATGAATTTCCGAAATGTGCACATCTGGCACATCAAAATTTAACTGGTATTTGTATTATAAACATGCCTAAACATAAAGTCAACGGTTTTCTAGATAATAAGCAATTTAAGTCTTCTTTTGCAGCTGTGACCTTGACCATTGGACATATGACCTTGAACCATATATCAAAATGATCGTCATGTCTATACCTAAAATATTCTAATATACATGTTTATACAAAAAAGTTAATAGTTTTTAAGATAATTAACAATTTAAGTCTTTCTTTTGCAGTTGTGACCTTGACCTATGAACAGATGACCTTGATCCATATATCAATATGATCGTCATGTCAATACCTAGAATATTCCAATATATATGCCTATTCAAAAAGTTAATAGTTTTTAAGATAATTAGCAATCTATGTCTTCTTTTGCAGCTGTGACATTGACCTCTGATCATATGACCTTGAACCATATATCAAAGTGATCCTTGTCACAATACCTACAATATTTTAATATACATGCCTATACAAAAAGATTATAGTTTTCAGTCTAATGCACAATTTAATTATTTATAACCCCCCCCCCCAAAAAAAAAAAAAAAAAAAAAAAAAAAATCAGGGGCAACGACTCCTACATGGATTATCGTATAGTAACGAAACTTGGTACTTTTTAAACTCTGTCATGGGAAACATTTCAACAATGTTTTGAATTCATTAATCTCTTTTATTTGCAAGAAAATTGCTTAAAACTGCATAAATCACAAATTAGGTCATGACCTTGATTTGTGTCCTTGACCCTATTCTAAAGGTAATTTTAAGAAAAAGTCAAAACTGAAAACCCCATGCCTTTATCTGTTCAAATAGTCAAGTTATAACAGTTTGATGCCATTTTACGAAATTTTTAAAATTAAACGCATGAACAAATCTGAATTGCACCGGCCAATACATGCTTTGACAAGTATCATTGAAATCTGTGCATCAGTTTTGGAGGAGAAGTCGAAAATAGGTGTTAATGACGCACACACGCAAACACGCACATAGACACGCCGCGCCATGTCATAAGGTCGTATAACCTTTGGATCAGGTGATCTAAATAAAAAAAAACAAAAGCCAAATAGTTGGAAATTAATGAATCTCAAATTCCAAATTTATATAAATCAAAATCTAGCTAAGGAATGCTTTGCCTGATGGAACAAACCTTAGTTTTGTTAAATGGTAAATTGTCTGACAGCACAAAGTACTGCCTACTGAGTTAGGGATCCCCTCGGGGGGTTTTACCCCATCAGCAGCGGTACCCGCTCAGGAGTAGTAAATATATGTTGAATTTTGATGTGCCATATGTGCACATTTCGGAAATCCATTTCTCATCAGTGACAATAAGACCGAAAAGAAAAAAAAACATAAGCTAAACAGTTAGAAATTAATGAATCTCACGTTCGAAAATTCTATTAATCCAAATCCAGCTAAGGAATGCTTTGCATGAGGGAACAAACCTTAGTTTTAAACGAATTTTACAATTTGAGGAAGCTCAAAATTTTGTTAAATGGTACATTTTCTGACAGCACAAATTACTGCCTACTGAGTTATGGATACCCTCGGGGAGTTTTACTCCACCAGCAGCGGCACCCGCTCAGGAGTAGTATATATATAACACAAATTCCAGTTGAATTTTGATGTACCAGATGTGCACATTTCGGAAATTCATTCCTCATCAGTGACACTAAGACCGAAAAGTTTGATAAACAAAAAGCCAATGGGCCTTAATGCTCACCTGAGGATATGTCCAAAATGGTTTGCAAAGCGCAAAAGACAATATAATCGGTACTGAGACTTTACAAGTTTTCCCAAGTTAAGAACTCCCACAAAACTTAATCAGAAATATATCCAGGAACATTTCATTTATAAGTAGCTTATAAAATATGCATGAAGTAACTGTAATGCAATGAACAATTTCCAAATCATCAACAAATTTCAGTATACTTATGCAACAATGTCCTTGACCTTTGAACATATAAGACCTTGAACCATATATGATCGTCATGTCAATACCTACAATATTCAAATATATATTCCTATACAAAAAGTTAACAGTTTTCAAGATATAATAAATAATAATTAATTTAAAACTAAGGTTCGTTCCCTCATGCACAGCATTCCTTATTAATTTCAACTGTAAGCCTTATATTTTTTATGTATCAAACTTTTCGGTATTAGTGTCATTGTTGAGGAATGAATTTCCGAAATGTGCACATCTGGCACATCAAAATTTAACTGGTATTTGTATTATAAACATGCCTAAACATAAAGTCAACGGTTTTCTAGATAATAAGCAATTTAAGTCTTCTTTTGCAGCTGTGACCTTGACCATTGGACATATGACCTTGAACCATATATCAAAATGATCGTCATGTCTATACCTAAAATATTCTAATATACATGTTTATACAAAAAAGTTAATAGTTTTTAAGATAATTAACAATTTAAGTCTTTCTTTTGCAGTTGTGACCTTGACCTATGAACAGATGACCTTGATCCATATATCAATATGATCGTCATGTCAATACCTAGAATATTCCAATATATATGCCTATTCAAAAAGTTAATAGTTTTTAAGATAATTAGCAATCTATGTCTTCTTTTGCAGCTGTGACATTGACCTCTGATCATATGACCTTGAACCATATATCAAAGTGATCCTTGTCACAATACCTACAATATTTTAATATACATGCCTATACAAAAAGATTATAGTTTTCAGTCTAATGCACAATTTAATTATTTATAACCCCCCCCCCCCAAAAAAAAAAAAAAAAAAAAAAAAAAAAATCAGGGGCAACGACTCCTACATGGATTATCGTATAGTAACGAAACTTGGTACTTTTTAAACTCTGTCATGGGAAACATTTCAACAATGTTTTGAATTCATTAATCTCTTTTATTTGCAAGAAAATTGCTTAAAACTGCATAAATCACAAATTAGGTCATGACCTTGATTTGTGTCCTTGACCCTATTTTAAAGGTAATTTTAAGAAAAAGTCAAAACTGAAAACCCCATGCCTTTATCTGTTCAAATAGTCAAGTTATAACAGTTTGATGCCATTTTACGAAATTTTTAAAATTAAACGCATGAACAAATCTGAATTGCACCGGCCAATACATGCTTTGACAAGTATCATTGAAATCTGTGCATCAGTTTTGGAGGAGAAGTCGAAAATAGGTGTTAATGACGCACACACGCAAACACGCACATAGACACGCCGCGCCATGTCATAAGGTCGTATAACCTTTGGATCAGGTGATCTAAATAAAAAAAAAACAAAAGCCAAATAGTTGGAAATTAATGAATCTCAAATTCCAAATTTATATAAATCAAAATCTAGCTAAGGAATGCTTTGCCTGATGGAACAAACCTTAGTTTTGTTAAATGGTAAATTGTCTGACAGCACAAAGTACTGCCTACTGAGTTAGGGATCCCCTCGGGGGGTTTTACCCCATCAGCAGCGGTACCCGCTCAGGAGTAGTAAATATATGTTGAATTTTGATGTGCCATATGTGCACATTTCGGAAATCCATTTCTCATCAGTGACAATAAGACCGAAAAGAAAAAAAAACATAAGCTAAACAGTTAGAAATTAATGAATCTCACGTTCGAAAATTATATAAATTCAAATCCAGCTAAGAAATGCTTTGCATGATGGAACAAACCTTAATTTTAAGTTATATATATCCGTATATCAGTCCTACGGATAAGCCTTAAATCGCTGAAAATTCACCTTCTTAGTGTTTTATCATTAATCAAAAAAATAAATATTGACTTGTCCAGCCCATCAATTAAATGATCAATGAAAATCTACATTTTACCTGGGGAAATGTTATTTAAACTTTAATTTCAAACTTTGAATTACGTTTTAAGAATTGACAGGACATCTATTGATGTTGAATGGTCATCCAAGGTAAATGAGACTTGAAATTGGATTTAAACATTTCTGGTTTTCCTCTATTTACAAATGACCAATACCATTGTGTCCTTTAAGTTTTAAAGGAGGTGACAAAATAATTGTAATGACATAAGGCCCTTGCTCAGATTGAGCAGATTTTTAAGGCTTGTACGTAGGACTGTTTATCTTGCAATCGATAAGGCTTCAAAGGGCACGAAAGTTACAAAAACGACGAAACAAGTAAAAATAATGAACAGAACTGGCAACATGAAACATTAATAATTTCATTTAAAGGCAAGTTTTTGCAGTAATTCTTATTAATGAATGAAAAAGTTTTATGGTCATGATAACAATAATGTTTATACGTATGGTGTAGCCGTATTCAAAATTACCAAATATTTGACATACGATTGTTCCGGACTCCTTCCATTCTCAAATTTGATTTTGCATGTTACGGTTGTGGTTAGCTATATAGGAAATACTCACGGTTCTGGTTACTTGTTAAAGTTTATGTTTTCAACAGAATTGACCAGTTTTAAAAATTTTTATTTTGCTTTGTAATCGTTATTGGGACATTGACATGCATGTTTTTGTTCAATTAATTCAGACATTTTTAAATTTCAAACATACTTATAGGATGGACTTGCTTGTTTTGATTATTGCAGCCCAATTACGTTCATTTCATTAATATGAAGAAAAACACGTGTAAACTCTGCAGACATTTTACAAAATTACAGTGAAAGCAAGTGGTTTTTATCTGTTTTAGATTAAAGATTAAAGAAATCACCGTATCTGTTTGCTCAATTTATTTTAACCTTTTTATATAATTATAATTTATAATAGAAATGTAAGATTATTTAGCATTGCTTAAACAATAAATAAACCTTAGGTAAAATAATTGATTTGAAGACCTAAGCAGGTTAAGAAAATAAATTAAGTCACATAAACAACAAAGTATAAAATTATCATAATTTTCAGATCGTTATGGTAAGTAGATTAGGATGTTGTAGGACTATGAATGATCTTATTTGATTTCATTGACAATTTTTTGTTTTTCTGTGTTTTTCAGAACAGTTAAAATCAGCAACACAAAAAGAATTAGCTGAGCTCAGGATCGAACAAACAAAGTTCCGGATCGAACAATAGCGAAAACATAAATCAAGAAATGAAAATCAAAATGACGGCTACGAACGTTTTCCAAAATTTATTTTCAATCTTCTTATAATAGATAACCTTTATTTATCTAGAATTGAACCAAAAATACATTATCTAAATTTTATATGTTTATATCATTGTATTGTTTATAATTTTTTACTACATAGCTAACGTGTAGTTAATTATATATGTTATACATATATTTAGCCTTTTGGCTTTAGACTCATTTGTTCATAAATAATAAAAATACCTGTTTTGATGTGCAATGTGTGCACATTTAGGAAAATCATCCCTCATCAGTGACACTAGGTGTCGAAAAGTTTGATAGATGAAAACATAAGCCAATCAACTGAAACTGAATGAGTCTAAATACATGGCGTCGGACTCATATTTAAGATTCTGAAGATCCTAAACAATTTTTGTAACTGAGCTTGTTTCAAAATTTCATCAAGCGCCTTGTTAATTAAAATTTTCGTTATAATAAATTTTATGGTAATAACTAATCGACGAAAATACAAAAGAATCAAATTTGTGTGACTTTATAGTTATTTCATGAATTTTTTTTGAAAAAAAATCTTTTATTAAAAATGTTTTGCATAATGCATTTTGAGGTTGCTATAAGTATATTTTTAAGTTATTTATACATTCTACCAAATAGTTCATAAAAAAGTTTTTGTATCTAGACTTATACTGGAAATATTCACTAACCATTGTTCCATGTTCCTTTTATTCTCAATTTGGACTTTGATGGCTACATAAGAAGTGCTTACCCTTCCAGAGAATCCAGCTTTACTTCTATGATGGAAGTTCACGTGTATAACAGAATTAGATAGTTTTCAAAGTTTTTTTTTTCGGGGGGGGGGGGGAATTGTCAATTGGACATGGACTTGTATGTTTGTGCTTGGGATTGTCAATTGGACACAGACTGGTATGTTTGGATTTTATATCTAATTGAAGTTTTACATTGCTAAAAATACTCAGTGTTATTGCTCAAATAATATTCAAACTGTTTTATAATAGAATTGTATTTATATCCAGTTGTAACTGTTGTATAAAAAATACTCAATCTTTTTTAGTAAATTCAAATGATTTACTTCATAAACCGTATTTAAAATTGTACCTTTTGGGTAATAATGAATATTCAAACGTTTGCTTAAATTATAGGTAAATGTTTAGGAAACAAATTTTAAATCCGACTTTTAATTTAGTGTTGTTTGTTAAAAATACTAAAGTAATGTAGTATATTAAACCGTTTTTAAATAATGTTTAAAATGCTACTTTTTAAATGTTTCATTATAAAGAGAATTGTCTTTAATAATATACTAACTTCTAAATTTATTTAGAATGATTTAATTAGAATATCTACATAAAAATTTATAGTTTTAATCTCTTTGAAATAATATATATATATATATATATATATTTATTTATTTATTTATTTATTCTTAATTTTATACTTCCGTATATTTGATGTGTCTGAAAAAATAATGTTAAATTATATATATATATATATATATATATATATATATATATATATATATATATATATATATATATATATATATATATATGGTTGTTGGTAAACCAGCCTATATCAAACTAATTATGGAGTTTCTTTCAAAAACAAAAACAAAATGTACGAAGTCCAAGAGGTTAACGCTTCTGCACATGCTTCATATTCTTCAGAACCGTTTCTCCAATATAAATTCATAGAAACATTATTATGACCGTCTAATTTTTATTTGAAAACAAACAAAAAGTTGGTCATACTTCGTCATCAGATGACCTTAAAAAATAAATAATGTAAGAACCTGTATCAAAGCATTCCCGAGAAACTCAAGTGGAAGTAAAGGTATAAGGCACAAATAGAGCACTATTATCATATCCAGTTAGGCATTTTGATTGGATCATGTTTTTTTTTTATAAAAATAACTAGTTTAGGTTGTTAAGTAAAACGTCTGCAGTGTCTTAAATGAACATACATATCAACGCACATCACTTTGACATATCAGATATGTCCGTTTCTTTGGAAAAATTGCTTTCCTTCTCCTGCGCATGGTGTGTGTTTGTTTTACAGTTAATACGGTATGGTAGAGCTTGTTCCCACTATGGAGACTTTGTACAACGACGCCAGCTGCTTACAATAAAATTGTTGACTCAAGGATAATGCAAGACAAAGCATTACAAATCATTACAGAATTGTACATGAATATGAAGTAACTGTATACAAACTAATACTGGATATGTTTGACTCTCCATGTTCTTTTCATTCTCAAATTTGACTTTGCACGCGACGGGTGTAGCTATCTAGACAGGAGGTGCTTACCCTTCCGGAGCACCCGGCCTCAATTACTTGATGGAAGTTTGCGTGTATAACTGAAATGGCTAGTTTTCAAATTTTTGCTTCGTTTTTGGGGAACCATTGATAACATACCAAAGAAAATTTTACTTGAAAGGGTGAAAAGAAGTATCTCTTACTTTTGAGTTTAAAAAAGCCTAGTGGTCAAAAACACAATAATTGTAGAAGAACAACTAATCTTTGTGCTACTGTGAACTGTCTTGTCCAAAGAACATGCCATTGACTTTTACAACGGTTGCCACCTTTTGTTTGTGCTTTATATGTAATTTTAGCTTGTATTGAACTGTTGACAATAACTTTTATTATTATTACCATTATTTATTAATTAATTGAATTTAAATCAAATATATGTGTGTCAGTAAAATGCCCTGTGTTATTGTTTTTAGTACACTAATGAAAAAAATTTCTGCTCATTTTGTTTGTTATGTAGAAAGTCTTTAGTACACATACTGAGCTGCAATTATAGTATCCTAGGTTGTATTCAAATTTGATGAAGGTCTCGGTTACAAAGTGGGTTGAAGAATACACTAATTAAAGTACCTGTATAAAAACGTATATTACGTAGATTTGACTTTCCATGGTCCCAAATTTCTTATATTTGACTTTTGCGCGTGTATCTAGCTTGACAGGGGGTACTTACCCTTCTGGAGCACCCGGCCTCACTTCTGTGATGGAAGTTCACGCCTATACCGGACTTAATACGTTTTTATTTTTATAGGTGGGGGATTTTGATTTGGACATAACCTGGTATGTTTGTATTTTATTATTTTTACAAAAGGAAAAAAAATCAAACAGAATTTCATTTTGTGGAATTTTTTTATCATTTCACTGCATGACATTTAGATTTGATCCATTTAGCTTTTGACTATTAGATTCATTTTTAGCTCAACTGGCTAAAGCCAGCTGAGCTTATGGCATGGCGAAGCGTGCGTGCGTAAACTTTGGTCTTCTCCTCTGAAACCACTGGGCCAATTGGAACCAAATTCGATGTGGAAGGTCCCTACCTCGGCCTGACTTAAGTTTGTACCAGACAACCCCGTCCGACATCCAAGATGGCCGCCGTTACTATAAATAGAAATAACACAAAAATGGCTTTTGTTGATTCATTTTTCGACCAATTAAGCTCAAATTTGAAATGTAGTAAGTATATAGTGGGGGATTCAACATTTGTAACGGGTTTTTGTGAGAAATTTTTCATTGACCCAATTTTTACGAAATATGCAAATTAGGCGCAATATTTAGCAAATTTTTGAAAATCATCTCCTCTGAAACCACTGGGCCAATTGGAACGAAATTTTGTGTGGTTGATCCCTACCTCGGCCTGACTAAAGTTTGTACCAGACACCCCCGCCCAACATCCAAGATGGCCGCCGTTACTATAAATAGAAAATACACAAAAATAGCCATTGTGGATCCATTTTTCCAACGATTTAGCTCAAATTTGAAATGTAGAAAGTATATTGCGGGGGATTTTACATATGTAACGGGTTTTTTACGAGTCTTTTTCGTTGACCCAATTTTCAAGAATTATGCAAATTAGGTGTAATATTTAGGGAAATCTTTGAAATTCTTCTCCTCTGAAACCACTGGGCCAATTGGAACAAAATTTTGTGTGGTTGATCTCTACCTTGGCCTGACTAAAGTTTGTACCAGACAACCCCGTCTGACATCCAAGATGGCCGCCGTTACTATAAATAGAAAAAAACAAAATGACCATCGTAATTCCATTTTTCCGGCGATTTAGCTCAATTTGAAATGTAGAGAGTTTATTGTTGGGGATTCAACATATGTTACGGGTTTTTCCGAGTCTTTTTTCATGGACCCAGTTTTCACCAGTTATGCAAATTAAGTGCAATATTTTGTGAAATCTTTGAAATTCTTCTCCTCTGAAACCACTAGGCCAATTAAAATGGAATTTAGTGTGGAAGGTCCCTACGTTGACCTGACTAAAGTTTATACCAGGCAACTTCGCCCGACATCCAAGATGGCTGCCGTTACTATAAGTAGAAAAAACACAAAAATGGCCATTGTAGTTCCATTTTTCTACCGATTTAGCTCAAATTCGAAATGTAGAAAGTATATTGTTGGGGATTCAAGATATGTAACGGGTTTTTTTCGAGTCTTTTTTCATTGACCCAATTTTCACTAATTATGCAAATTAAGTGCAATATTTTGTGAAATCTTTGAAAATCTTCTCTGAAACCACTGGGCCAATTGGAACCAAATTTGGTGTGGAAGATCCCTACGTTGACCTGACTAAAGTTTGTACCAGGCAACCCCGCCTGACATCCAAGATGGCCGCCATTACTATGAATAGAAAATACAGAAAAATGGCCATTGTGGATCCTTTTTTCCACGGATTTAGCTCAAATTCGAAATGTAGAATGTTTATTGTGGGGGATTTAACATATGTAACATGATTTTGTGTGTCTTTTTTCACTTTTTTCCAATTTCCACTAATTATGCAAATTAGGTGCAATATTTTGTGAAATGAAGTAAAAATCTTCTCCTCTAACCCCCTCCCCCCCCAAAAAAAAAAAATGCCCATTGTGGATCCCTTTTTCCACCGATTTTAAATATAGATAGCATACTGTGTGGGATTCAAAATATATAACGGTTTTTTAGTTTTTTATGAGAACATTTTCATTGACCCAATTTTCAAGAAATATGTTAGGTGTAATATTTAGTAAAAATTTTCTCCTCTAAAACCACTGGGCGAATTCGAACCAAATTTTGTGTGGAAGGTTCCTACATGTACATCAGCCTGAAAAAAGTTTGTACCAGTCCAAGATGTCCGTTGTTACTAGATATAAAAAAAAAATAGCCATTGTTGATCCATTTTAAGCTCAACTGGCTGAACCCAGCTGAGTTTATGGCATGGCGAAAGTTTGTCAGTTAACTTGCTGCTTGGTTGTGGTTTTCTCCAATACTCCAGTGTCCTCCATCATTTCCAAAACTGAGTTAAACGTTAAACATCATTACAAACAAAAACAAACATTGTCTTACATATGCAGCCAGTTGAGCATCACAGGCCCTATTGGGCCTCTTGTTTTAAAATCTAACTTCTTTGAAATTAATAAAGACTTATAGTGTTATAGGTTTTCAGGACTTGGTGTAATTGATTATCTTTGATTACCATTGTCATCTTATGTATCTGTTGTATGTCTTGGACCTTTATATGTTTATCATTACGGTAGCTCAGTTGGTGGAGTGCTTGCTGAATATGTTGAAAGTCGTTGTGCGAACCCCAGCCGGGGCTGACACGACTTGAAAGTTTGTAGTCTGTGTTTTTCGCCATGCATTTAGAACTAAAAATCAAACTGTCCTTTAGGGGAAACCGTAAAAACAGATGCACTGAGGCACGGTCGGCGAGGCACGTTAAAGAACCATTCCTGCACATTACCTTTAGCGTACTGCAAAGATAGAAAAGATTGAGTCTCAAAAAGCAGAGCAATCCCCCTATAGGAAAATGACAAGAAATAAGGTTACACCTTTGGGAGACCTCTATATCCCAACGTCGACTCGAGACCGAATGTAAAATAATTTTAGCCTAACGTGCCTATATAAAGCTTAACGTAATATAGACATCTCAATATTGTTGCCAAAAAATTAATAGGAAAATGTCATTGGTAATTTTCTCACTATTATTACCCGTGATTGTGAAAAGTAAAATTAACATTACATAATTTTCGACGGTGAACTACATGTAATGCAGTGCCTGCATGACAATGATAAAAGTTCCGTGTTTTACATGCTTTGTACTGTTGCTTTGTATACCTTAAATTTGTATAGGAAACGCACGTGTATTGATCAGTGGCCTGATAAATGACCATACCGTTGTTAGACATTATACGACATGTATTGATACTAGTTTCAATACAATGTTATTGGGTTATTTGTTGATGAAGCATATACACTGCGTTTAAATAAGAAAAAATATTGTAAAATGAAAATATATATATATATATATATATATATATATATATATATATATATATATATATATATATATAAATATATATATATATATATATATATATATATATATATATATATATATATATATATATATATTAAAAGAGATTTTAAAAAACGGACGACATACAAGATTTGAACCCAAAACTATCGGAGGTTATTTCCTATGTCCTACCACACAGCTAGCGCAGATGGTGTTGGGAATAGTTTGATAGCTAATATCAAGAATGTATATTGTTTGGGGCGATTAAGGGTTTATGTGTTTTATCTTTATCTCCAAATTTCAATGCCAGCGCATACCTCTCCATCAACAAAATTTGCAAAACAGAAGATATAATATAGAAGGTTTGGTAGTCAAAATATCTTTAATGGAGAAAAATGCGCTCTATGTGTATTAATAGAAAAACACTGTTATTTCCATCAAAATTTATATGGTAGTATGCGGAACGCAGTATTCTAAATTGTATGTTTAAACACATAATGTAATATTTTATCTAACTTTTAATATTCAAAACCGATTCGTTTTTGTACTCTTTTTTTTTTTTTTTTTTTGATGTTTAAAGTGTAAATATTATTTTAACAATTCTAAAATTTTGAATTCTATAGGCGGATGCCTCGGTATTTTTGAGAATCATCCTTTCTGCCACTTCATCTATAGCTGGTGACGTCTCGATATAAGTGACACATTCTTAACTGGGTCATAAAACCCCATTTATCAAATAAATTCTTTATGTGTTTGATGTTGACTTGACAATTGTCTATTACACGTTTTTGGTAGGTCGAAATTAAAAACTTGACCGTTTTTTGAGTCTTGCAAAAAACCCGAACAATTATTATAATTGTTGTTGTTGTTGACTTTCTATCTACTAAACTCTGCTAATAACCATAGCCATCGGATGATAAAAGCAAAAGTGCGCAATCCGAAATAATTTTATTTTTTTCTTATGAATTTTCCATAGATATGCAACAATACCAAATCGCTTATAAACGATACATTCCATCTCTTGTTCCTTTTTCTAATAAAATCAGTAAAATTGGAAGTTCTGTAGTTTTTCTGCACTGCTTCTTGGTAAAATGACAACATATAACAACATTTAGTCACAGTAACTTCAAACATTTAGTTGCCAAGACTATCCAACTGTTTGTAAAAATTTGAAAAAATAACAATATGATCAGACTTCTACTAGTTGTATCCAAAGCGCGCGCTTACGGATCACAGTGCCTTCACCGCCTAGGTTCGAATCCCACTAGAGACAGATCCTAGTGTGAGAAAGTTTGTCAGTTCGCTTGCCGAAGGTCGGTGGTTTTCTCCGAGCATCCAGGTTCCTCCACCATCCCAGAACTGAGGGCCCCGAAATAAGTGAAAGAATCTTGACTGGGACGTAAAACACCATCCACTCCTTTGTTGTAAAAAGATTAAATCTAAATGAACAATTAACAGTTAAAAATCAATAATACAACTACTCCACATACAATTACCGCGAAGCCACCATTACTGTGCCAGCCAGAAGCAAATCAAATTTCACTTCCAGATTGTACTCTGATAAGACGATTCTACCAAAGTGCCTATGCTTGCTGTATACACCTACTTCATAGATTTTAATCAGTCACCACGGTGTCATGTTAGTTTACACATATTTTATTGTTCTAAATATACAATTTTCGTTTTCACGCATTATAAGAAACAAACAAATGAGGATTCTGGAACAAGAGATAATCTCTTTATTCTGTCCGTCTTACAACAGACGTGTATTGAAATTATTGAAATTATTAAACGAATATAATTACAGTTCTTTAACGAATTTTAAAAAAAAAGATACTTGTAATCTCTTACATTATTCACGCCCTATTTGTTTAATAATGTGTTTTAGTAAATATACCTCACGTTGATCGTATGATTAATTTCAGATGAAGAAGAAATCCCCTTTCCTTGTATTGATAACAAGAATAAAGGGGTTTTACATCATATTACAGTCTTGATTTATAGTTTATTAGTGATGTTTTAATTAAACTTTTTTGGTATCGCCTACTGAGAATCTCTATCCATTGTGATTTTGGGCTTTTTGAAATTGAATTCTCCTGAGCACCACGTGGTTCCTCATAGCGCTTGTCTGGGACAATTATTTCTATTGACAACGGAGTCATATAAAGTGGTATTTTCCCCTAATTAATAATTTGATGTAAACATTATCCATTCATTCCGCACAAACGTTAAGAGGTACTGATTACGTGGTACGCTGGTGGGTTCCATTAGAGCGTTGTTGGAAAACTACTAACTTATTTCAATGTTATTGAAACTGTCTATATTTTTCTCTGTTGTATTGGAAACTTTGCCCATTGTGTTAGGGACTGTCTGTTGTATTGGAAACTTTGCCCATTGTGTTAGGGACTGTCTGTTGTATTGTAAACTTTGCCCATTGTGTTAGGGACTGTCTGTTGTATTGGAAACTTTGCCCATTGTGTTAGGGACTGTCTGTTGTATTGGAAACTTTGCCCATT
The DNA here is from genome assembly GCA_029721355.1 of Tegillarca granosa. NCBI lineage: Eukaryota > Metazoa > Mollusca > Bivalvia > Arcoida > Arcidae > Tegillarca > Tegillarca granosa. The sequence goes on along the minus strand of CM056612.1, from coordinate 678,255 downwards.
GTGTTAGGGGCTGTCTGTGTATTGTAATATAGCTTGGAGTTGTCTTATAAGGGACGTACAACAAAAATGCGCACTACAGCAGCAGCAACCGTAGTTTTATAGCAGAAAAAAAAATCTGAATATCATTATTCAGATAAATGGTAAAATTAGTTGTATGTCCACGGACTTCAGTCTGACTTACAAAAGTCTATCGCTCGAATCTTTATCAATAGCTAAATTTGAATAATTCTCTGTCGCTCAAATGTCCATTACGTGGTCCCTAATATGTACCTTTTTCGTTCTTTTGTCCTACGGTTTCGCTTAAATGCCCATTACTTGGTCGCTAATATGTACCTTTTTTGTTCTTTTATCCTACGGTTTCGCTCAAATGCCCGTTACTTAGTCGCTAATATGTACCTGTTTTGTTCTTTTGACCTACGGTTTCGCTCAAATGCCCATTACTTGGTCGCTAATATGTGCCTTTTTTCGTTCTTTTATTCTACGGTTTTGCTGAAATGTCTATTACTTTGTCCCTAAAATGTAGCTTTTTTCGTTCTTTTATCCTACGGTTTCGCTCAAATTTCCATTACTTTGTCCCTAATATGTAGCTTTTTCGTTCTTTTATCCTACGGTTTGGCTCAAATTTCCATTACTTTGTCCCTAATATGTAGCTTTTTCGTTCTTTTATCCTACGGTTTGGCTCAAATGTCCATTACTTGGTCGCTAATATGTTGCTTTTTTGTTCTTTTGACCCACGGTTTTGCTCAAAAGTCCATTGCTTTGTCGCTAATATGTGCCTTTTGTGTTCTTTTGTCCTACGCTCAAAGGACCAACGCCGAGCACGACTTGTAAACTACTTTATATTTTGTTAATCTTACTTTAATTTACACATTAATAGTATACAGAATTTGTATACGGAATAAGATCACTATTGTTATACAGTACAAATCTTGCTATTTGTCCGTAGGTCGTGTTTAACATCTTAACACTTTCTGGATTGTAATGCGTATTAAACGTTCTGTGCCATAAATGTATTGCGTAATTATTTGACCAATCATATACAGTATCATGAATAAGTCTTTTATCTGGACCGCTAGGATACACCAATGACCGTTCTTCTACATGAAAAATATCTGGATATTTATCACGTAGGAGATAAGGAATGGCGCAACTGTGGTAATCCCATTCAAACGCAGTAAATGTCTTATACGTAGACTTCCAAATATTCAAAAACGTTGCGTTTGGTGCGGATATTATAACCCCATTATTAACGCGTCCTGGATTTCCGTGATACTCCAACCCCATAGTAAAAGTATAATTCCTCAGAGGATTAAATGACTTCAAAGCAATAACATCTGTATCCAGATATATCCCTCCCATTTTCTGGAGCACTTCAATCCGAAATATATCTGATTTATGTTCCGGATGTATTAAAACCCGATCAAAAATATAATCTGGAGGTTTAACTTTCCTAATTTTTAAAGTCTTCACACGTTTTTTTGCGGCTATCCACCATTCCCCTATCGGCTCGTTATCGCAATGAAAATAAATTATATTTGGTTTGATGTTTTTATAAGCTGATAAAACACTTAGAAACTGGTGGAAATACCATTCGGAATCTTTACCGAACCAAACAAAGTGAACTATATTTGGGACAACATACATCTGTGACGTCCTAAATGAGTTTTGATACTCCAGCATGCCCTCAACAGGAGTTGTCGTTCGTTGTTGATCTGGACATGAGTTTAATCTATATTTTGTATTCGTTAGATGTAATCTGAGAAACAGAATCAGAAATCCAATATTTAGATATATTGAAATCAGGGGTATAAGCTTGCTGGTTTTGAAGAGCTTCATATCAAACCTGTGTGGTAAATAAAAAAAATCTTCAATCATTATAAAGATTGTATTAAGCTTTAATTGTTTAGTTACATATAACTTTAATTAACTGTCACAGTAAATTTGGAAATTAAAAATCACTTTGCTTAATAACCATGAAATGTCCAAAGAGAGAGAGAGAGAGAGAGAGAGAGGACATAAACTTCGCATATTAAAACCAGCATATTTACATCTGAACATTGTACATGTAGAATCGAAATAATTGTTTGATAGCAAGGAAATTAATGTCCATTCTGCATAGGTATTCTTCCACATTGAGCTAAGCAAAAATAAATTATATGAACGGTATAACACACACACACACACACACACCTTGTTTTGATGAAGTGAGTGAGTGAATTATTATTTTAAGCCGTATCAGCAATTTTGCAGCTATTCGCGGCTAGAAATATGTAAAAGATACAATAGTATCAATAAAAATCTAAATAAATGTATTGTTTTGCTGGAAGATTTGTTCGATTCCTTACAGAAACAAACACAGTACTGTTATCTCAAGATCCAAACAACTAAGACCGAATAAATGTTATTTTTTCTGCAAGAAAACGAAACAACAAAATATTACTATCCCTTTTGTAAATAAATAGTTAGTTGTGGCATCTAGTCAGTAGGCAATAAAAAGAATCGGGCTTTCAAATGTGCAGAAGACCGGTTGGCTGGTTAGTTGATTGATTGGTTGGCTGTTTGATTGGCTGGTCGTTTGGTTGGTTGTAATGTTGTTTAACGTCGCAGCAGCATTTTTTCAACTAATGGCGACAAGATCATCAGCAATTCTAGCTTGTGTCAACAGGAGCGAGTTTATTTAACTTCAGGATAATATGAATTCAACGTCGTTTATATGCGTAAGATAAAATGCCTTGCACTAGAGAGCATTCGGGCGTCTTTCTTGTTAAGGCGCTATTTAACCGAGGCAGTAGGATACATGTAACTCTATCCCAGCACCGGTTAAATGAGGCAATACTCTATCCTCTTAACGCAGAGAACCTGAGATAAAGCAAATTGTCAAATGTAAATTTCCAAAATTTTCAAATCTTATAAAATGTCTCGGCAGGAGTTTGAAACTATGACCTGTATTATTATTAGTATCATTAGTATCATTATTATTATTATTATTATTATTATTATTATTATTATTATTATTATTATTATTATTATTATTATTATTATTGTTGTTGTTGTTGTTGTTGTTGTTGTTGTTGTTGTTGTTGTTATTATTATTATTATTATTATTATTATTATTATTATTATTATTATTATTATTATTACTACATACGTACAGTCACTTCAAACGGTCAGTGCGAAGACATTCCCGGAAAAAATTGTTCATATATATATATTTCAAACTTAACATTTCACAACTTGTGTGTATCCATTCATTGTAAATTGTTCAGTATAACTGTTCAATTAGCAATAAAAGATAATTAATAAAACTACTCTATATTGATAGCCTGGGGTCGCCATTTATATATAACCACAGGCAAATCAATTATACTCGCCAAACAGGACAGCAGATTTCATCCTGGCGGCTCCATAAAGAATCGTATCTGTATACTATATATACAAGGAACCATTGTTTTTAACCTAACGGTCACCATGGTTTCAACACAATTATGGATTTAATAACTGTCTACGGGTACCACTTAAACTAAATGTTGCTATATGATTGACAATGAAATCTATGGTGTATAGTGGCTTATTTCTGACATTGACATAATCTTAGATGACATAAAATTATCTCGACATGTCGACTTAATATCTTGACAAGTCGAGGTAATTTCATTAAAAGTTGTGATACCAAAATAAAAAGTTGAGATATATAACACGACATGCCGCGATACTTCTGTTACAAAAGTTACAAAAAATAAGTCGCGATATCAAGATACGTGTAATTATCACGACTGGTCAACATAAGTATCGCGACATATCGTGTTATGTATCTCAACTTTTAATTTTGGTATCACAACTTTCCATGATAATATCTCGACTTGTCAAGATATTAAGTCGACATGTTGAGATATTAAGTGGACATGTCGAGATATTAAGTCGACATGTTGAGATAATCTTATGTCGACTAAAATGATGTCGATGTCAGAAATAAGCCACCATTTCAGAAATAAGCCACCATAGTATTTATATATGAAGTCTTAAAAGAAATGACAAGCCATTTCCTAGAAAACGGTCCGGATATTAGCAACACCAATATGTCGCCACTTTGTTTGGAGGTCATAATCATGATAATAACCTGACTTTAACAGTTAAATACCCCCCCCCCCAAAAAAAAAAAAATAATAATAATAATAAATAAATAAATAAATAAATAAATAAATAAATAAATAAATAAAAATTTCTTTACAAAAACTAGTCAGGCGAGTTTAGGTGAACCTTTCACTTGTATTTGGCATTCTAATCGTTATTAAACAGATAATTGCTTGTTACTTGGGAAGTATCAAAGTGCTGAACAAACTAATTAGTGACAAATTTATGGGGGGTAAAAAGGGTCATAATTCTATGTATGTAGGTGAGATGCTAATTCATCTAACTTCTTGTATGTTGATGCTATCAAGTATTATTAATTCGTCTATATCGCATCATGACAATATCATTTGTCCATGTCTATAATTCTATGTGTCTAAATTGCATTCTAAATAATCTTACTGTTAAAATTTATTAGTTCATTTCACGAACTCATATCGTTATTTGTTTATGTTCTTAAAAACAAGTTTCAAGTCACTGTTGTATTCGTTCATGTCACCTACGGGTATCGTTATTTTTCGTGGTTGTAACTCGCATTCCAATTATGTTAACATATGAATTAAGTGCTTCATTATGACAACAGAGGGCGCTTTGAACGCTACAATAATTTCTCTCGTGGAAAAATCCCCAGCATTTATCGGTTAGTTTGACAGGAAGTATTCGAAAAGGCCGCATTTAGGCTAGTACATAATACGCCAGTGTAGTAAGTAGGCTATTTTCTATGTGACTGTAGGATTGTTTGAGGAATGCGAGATAAAGGTTTTGTGTAATATTTACTTAATCTGTTGAATAGGATATTGACGGCAAATTTTTGGTCCGGTGTTTTCATTGTCCAAGCCTCCATCTCTGCCCCGATGCTGCCTCTCAAATAAAACTTCTAAATGTATATTTGGAGCAAATTAAGGAATGTGGATGTCCTTTTATACCTTGTAAAAAAGATCATTTTGAGTAGGTCAATTAATCTTTCCAGTCGATAGACTCAGTTTATGGTGTAGCGGGCCGGGCTTGATAGGTTGCCGGGTAGCTCAGTCGGTAGTATTGGGAAGGTTCGAGTCCCAGTTTGGCCGCTGCATTTGTTCCCCTTTCCTGTTACATTTAGGGACTCGTCCGATCCTGGGAAGTTGACGACTAACAGGTTGGTCCCAGGGTGTAACCTGGTGGTCTCGATTCTAAGTGGTTGAACCGACAAAAAGGAAAGGAGGAATGTAGCGGACCGGGATTGATAGGTGGCCGGGTAGTTCAGTCGGTAGAACATCCCGCTATTATTAGGAAGGACCCGAGTTAAAGTTCCCGTTTGGCTGATGCATTTTTCCCTTTCCTGTTACAATGGCAATAAATTAATAAATAAAAAATATATCAATATGGTACTGAAGACACTAAGAGTCGTTGTTGCAGATACTGCCATTAAATCAGTGAAGTAAATTATAACATATATGCATAATGAATAGGAATGGGACTATAATGACTACTAACCACATAAGACAGGTGACCTTTATAAAGAGGTTAAAAGATACAAGATAAGATATTCTTTATTACCAATTTAGGGCCTAACATGAGCATATACAAATACATAAAATAGAGAACCAATATACAAGATTAAATACATATATATTATGCTGTGTATTCCACTGTCGATGGTACCTGCTGGTGTTTAACTTCATATCGGGGAATTGATCACGTGGTAACACAACATATTGCGACTTTTGATGTTACCGCCGCTGCTCGGGTTCGAACTCTTAACTGAGGAATTTAGCTCATAATACTCGCTTTTTATTTCTGCATCTTAAGATCTTAAAAAGATAAGTCCAGGTCGCATTTTACCAAACATTTATTTCCAACCTCACATCGTAAGTCTTATATACAGTATAATATTCGAATAAAATTACTTTTCGTTAGAATAATTTTGAACAAAATAAAATGAAAACGCGATATACAATTAGAATGAAACGCGTACAATAATAAAATTCAACTGAGTGTCTCCCAATTATTAAGTATAAGAAACATTTGAATTTATTTAAATAGAATTAGAATAAACTATTATTATTATTTTTATTATTATTATTATTATTATTATTATTATTATTATTATTATTAAGTTCATTTACCAATTATGATTTTAATTTATTAAAACACAATTACTTTTAAACTAAATATTTCCAAACATTTGAATTTAGATTTTAGACACGAATTTAACAAACCTTAAAAAGATAAGTCCAGGTGGCATTTTACCAATACTTTATTTCCAACCTCACATCGTAAGTGAGGATGGACGGCCTGGTCACATATTATAAAGCGACCCTGGACAGTCTTGACGCGTGATTAGCGTGGCTCAACATTAATTAAAATTTCCTTCTTAATTGCTTAACAAATATGAGAATTAACTCAATACAAAGGTTTGTGTGCGTTAATTGACACATATTCCTAAAATTTCCATTTGGCCTTAACGTTGAAATCACCCAACCTCCTGAGAAGTTTATTTTACTGATTACCATTTCCAAACATCAGAAATACTATAGGTTTCCGTCTAAGCTAATTACTGGCTGTACAAAGTTAATTTTTGTAAAAACAAATTGCTTAACTAATTTTTTCTTAAAATAATACTAAAGAAAACTAGTAACTTTATATGTTTGAAATTTTAAATAACAATTTTGATTTACAATTATTTATCTAAATATTTAATAAAACTTATCCAAATGATATATTTTAATAATAGAATTAAAAACTTTACTTCAAAATTAAAAAAAAAATTCGCTAAATCCTTTTTCATGATCAACTTTATTTATTTATTTATTTATTTAACAAAATACATCCATTTTTACACCATTACATATAGATTAACAAATGACCATTTTGATATCACGCCCTTTATCAGTCCAAAAGTCCTGATATCACCCAGAGGGCCAAAGCCTAGAGTGCTGCTACAGGACTTTAGGGCGATAAGGGCCAGATAACAAAATGGTCATATCATAATCTTTTTATCATGTTTTTCGCTTCAAATAAACAAAACTTGTTGCCAATTGTAAAATGTGTTCCCCAGTCAGTGCAGTTGTTGTTTACACAGACAACTGGTTTGTAATACTAATAAGCGAAACAAAATCAGGAAGCCACACTTTGGAAATTTAGATGGGTTTGTACATCTAATAAATTACTTTCCATGAAACTGTACTTATAATCATACAATGATGTACTAGCCTAAATGCGGCCTTTTCGAATACTTCAAGATCTGTCAAACTAACCGATAAATATCGGGGATTTTTCCACGGGAGAATTTATTGTAGCGTTCAAAGCGCCCTCTGTTGTCATAATGAATCACTTAATTCAGTTGTTAACATAATTGGAATGCGAGTTACAACCACGAAAAATAACGATACCCAGAGGTGACATGAACGAATGCAACAGTGACTTGAAACTTGTATTTAAGAACATAAATAACGATATGAGTTCGTGAAATGAACTAATAAATTTTAACAGTAAGATTATTTAGAATGCAATTTAGACACATAGAATTATAGACATGGACAAATGAAATTGTCATGATGCGATATAGACGAATTAATAATACTTGATAGCATCAACATACAAGAAGTTAGATGAATTAGCATCTCACCTTCATACATAGAATTATGACCCTTTTTACCCTCCATACAAATTAGCCTTCTGATTTTGGATGAACTTGTGATTGAACATGTATTTATTTATGTATAGTATGTATTTGCCGCCTTGGGTATTTGTTGTGGCTATAAATGTTGTATATGTTTAGAGCCAATAAAGATATATTGAATTGAATTGAATTGAATTAAAATTATAATATCACTCATCCCCACGAATTCGTCGCACAAGTGTGCGATTATCAAAAATCAGAAAACTTCAGAACCAATTATTTTAATTGACTGCGTATTACATTTTCTGTAACTAGACGATAAAAATCAATATTTTTTGCGATTTTAGTGTGTTTTCTAATTTGTTTATAAATTTAAGAACAATCAATTAAAATTTTGAAAATTGTTTCTCGTTATAACACGCCAAATTTTTTGTTATTTTTTCAAATTTAAAATATTTTTTTTGTCTTTTATCTATAGATGACATGTGAACAAAAATTTATAAAAAAAAGATTATAAGTTTTATTTAAAGGGATATAACTCAACCTTAAAATTCTATAATCTGTAACAGTGATAACCGCTGTCTGGAACCGTAAATCATAAAAAAAAAGCAAAGGTCTTTGTAGACAACAACTCGGCCATTTTGTAACAGACAAAGTAGACAAGTTTCCGGTCATGTTGTACCAAGTACGCGTGTACTAGTATACGGTTAGCTGGTTTGTCTGTTATGGGCTATTAAAAATGTGTTTAGGTGGCCCAGACTAGCATTAAATACTGTGTCAAATTTGCCTAAACTACATACTACTATGACTTGTTAGTCCATTGTTCACAATAACATGCCCAGTTTGCTGAGTACTCAAAACAAAGTCTATATTGTCCATAATAAATTTACATAAATATAAGACTTGTTTGCCAACGGTCAACAACACAATGCCCAGTTTGCCAAAAGCTCACAATATAACAACTTTCCAGAAGTACAGAATACTATGTATAATATGCCCATAGTACACAAAACTATGACATCACAATATGTCAACCATTATTTAGTTTTAGCTTTCGTCACGTGTTTTTAATGATGTCATCATTATATAAACATAGTGTAGTGTAATAATGGCGTTCTTCGCCACAGTTATAATTAATTTAATTACGTCTTGGCAGTCAGTTTTTTTTTCCAAAAAGACAACTGCGACGGTTTAAACCCTTTCAATGCCAAATGTCTTCGACAGTGTCAAGAATTCTTTTTTTTTTTTTCGTTCAAAACCCTAATGACGTCTATATAATGTTCAATGGTATTACGTGGTCTTTGATTGATCCCTCTCTTTCGGTAGGTTCTGTATGTTCTTCAGCTGATAGTGTTAGGCCCTTTGGTACTGAACTTTGTCGTCTTTAGGCCTATTTAGGCCCTGTGGCATTTCTAGGGTTAATGTTTCATCATCACATAAGTAGTGCAGGGTATTAAATGGCGTTTTTCTTTCTATGTTGGATTCTTTTGATTATATCTAGGCGCTCGGTTTATGGATGGTGATGGGATCGAAACTGAAGAAATCCATTGACCTTTGAAAGCGAATTGATAAACTTTGTGACACTCTGACATGTCCCGAGTGAGTTTCGAAACATAGGCGGTGAGAGACTCAGTGATTCGTATTCGCTGTCTTTTAAAACAACATGACCACCAAGGTCCCGGCATTATATAAGTGATGTAAACTAAAATAAAGTTCATTTTCAAGTTTAGCAAAACATAAACTTGATATCCTAGATATATGCCTTTTAAAAAACAGAAAAAATTGATGAAAAAAGTTAACGTTAATGTAATGACGTCTTGAAACCACCTTTCCATTAAACTACGTTCACACCTAACTGTGACGTCAATCTTGTTGCAGTGAAGGTCATTTCTTACAAGGTTAAAGTACTTTTGCAGCTATGAGTTCAAAATCTAATCTTACACCATGTTCACAGAAAATTTAACATTTTGTCTCTCTGTCTTTATAAGCTGTAACTTTTTGATTTCTTGATCGTAGTGTTATTTTTGGATGGACGTGTATTTTCCTTCTGTTTCTTTGTTTGATAGCAAATTCCTGCAAAAAAATACATAAAACAATAAATATGATAGTGTTCGCATTGATTTTATGACTTGTGCCAAATTAAAATGTTAAATATATTAAACAGAAACCGTTTAACGCCTGAATCTCCGATCAGATCCGCTGACAGACACCAGATACTATGTAACATATATTGGCGCCATTTTTTCTTTTATTGACGCCATAGATGCCAGACACGCATCCGGGGTGTTTTTTTGTTCATGAGAGAGAGAGAGAGAGAGAGAGAGAGAGAGAGAGAGAGAGAGAGAGCATTTTACTATTTTGTATTATTGTAGAACAAGAGCTGAATACTTATTCAAGGTGTAAAAAGTACTTTAGTGACCAAGTGATCCAAGGCGAGCGCATGCGTACTAATATGCATAAAACAGCCAAGGTTTGAATACCACTCATGTAAGTCTAGAGTGAAAACGTTTGCTTGTCGAAGACTTAAGGTCGTTGGCTTTTTTGAAAATTCTGATTTTATCCTACAAACAAAAACAGAGAGCCTCGGTATAAAACAAAATTACTGCACTATTTACACAAACGCGTTAAAGACAGTTATTCTGCACATTACTTTCATGCATCATATATTATTAATTAAATAATTATTTATTTCCATTAAGACGTATAAGTGTACATGTACCTTGTTTTTTCTTCGTTTTCTAATCACATGCTTTTTCCGACAGCCATGGATACAGATCACGACATCCAGGTATATTATCAACACAACAGGTATAACGACACACAATATAGTTGTAATTCCGATGCCAAGAACTAAAGCGGAATCTTCATACGGGCTAGTCAATCTCTTAACTGTCATAAATATAAAATTTATAGAATTGCAAGATGGAGCTTCGATTTGAAAATAAAATTCTGTCACAAATAACGATAAATATTAGTAAGAAACACACACACACACACACACACACACACACATATATATATATGACTGTATTTTGGTAAACGTTGTTTTTTATCAGATAACTTCTTCTTTGTTTACTTTTCTTTTAACGTGTTTGATCAAATTTCAAAATGTCTAGTGCTATTTGAAACATGCTAAAAAGAGAGAAAAATAAACAAATTAAAAAATTGTAAAAGTATGTTGAATGTAAATTTTAAAAAATAATAATAAAATAGAAAAACAAAGATAAAATCAAACAAACAAAACTAAAATAAATAAATAAATAAATAAAATAAAAATGCTTACGTCTTATTTTATTCATATATTCCGCCATTTCAATCTGCATATTACTTATTTCATTATATATTTCCTCCCTTGTTTTTACTGGATATCTCTTACAATGGTATATATATTCCCTCTCTACAATGAATGAATTTCTATATATACATAGTCTACATTAGAATGCGAGGAGTGCGTTTTTTTTTTTTTTTTTTTTTTTTTTTTTTTTTTTTTTTTTTTCTGAAATGACAATCCTATTAGGACAAGCCGATTGTTTTTTTTTTATACATAAACGATCCGTTAAACGCCGAACACGCACTTACGTGTTTTAAATAGACCGTATGAACTTTTCCGGCTAGGGGGCGTTGGGTCGCACTATGGCATATTGTCAGACTGGAAGAAAAATCACCCAATCAGGCCTGAAATAATAATTTATTTTGTATATATTATCTTGTCTGTCAAACATTTTGAAGATTAAAGGAATGAATATAAGAACTCACTTTTTATGAAGATTGCCAAGAAGTCAGCTATCGATTCGTCTCCGTCTGAAATTAAACACAATTTATCAAACAAGGTAAAATAGCTGTATTTCAGGCTCTAGTTTCATAATCATTCACTCAATTGAGTGTACACTCAACTCAAATACAGTTAGTCAGTAGTTGTTACAGTCTGTAAGTAAACACCCGGTATCAAAGTTCAACTGTCTATATGTCAGACTATTATCAAGCTAATAGTTCTTATTCAAAAAAATATTTTATCAACGGTAGATGGAGAAAGTCTGTTCCTAAGTTTGGTAACGACTAACCCGACCGCGGACCGCGGAAAATATTCTCTGATGGAACAGATGTCCCTAGTACCAAAAGGTATTTCTTAAATAGTAGAGCTATCGGTGGAAAACGATGCTCGTTATCTCTCACCACATAAGGGGATCAGATCCGGGATTGGCCTGTTCGCGCAAAAACAAGCTAAGTTCTGAATCATCATTGAATGTCGTACCAAATGAAATATTTTGATATATTTCACAGGTGAGTGGTATTTAAACAGAATGTAAACAGATCTGTAGCTAATCTGAAACACCTGACTGGTCACAGCTGACCCTGTATTCACAAGTATTTGGCACTTACGGAAGCCAATTTATGGTCATATCGCCGAAATATGGCGAGTATTCGATTAGTAAATTTGTAACCGGTTAGCGATTTTCCGATCGAGTACTCGTTGACACCTCTTATATATATATATATATATATATATATATATATATATATATATATATATATATATATATATATATGAATGACCGCTAGACGTTAATCCCTTTGCTCATCAAAAGTTGTGAGTTTAATACTCAGTGGTGTCTATATTACATGTGCTTCTCTCTCTCTCTCTCTCTCTCTCTCTCTCTCTCTCTCTCTCTCTCTCTCTCTCTCTCGTTTCTTTCATCGATTTGTATTATTTCCTGTTTATCGATTTTTTATCTTCTTTTGGGACAGGTAAACTCTTTATCATGGATTACAAGGTGTATTATTTAACTCACGAGATCCCCATGTTGTAATCTGATTGCTCGGACTGAAAAGCACAGAATTAGGATTCCGTCTCTCCCATAAACATTGAGATGTATTCTCTGTAACCACAAGCCAGCCTCTGTCACCATGGCAACTGTCATATTGCTGATTGATAAAGAACCTTCTTTTGTTCCCGTTATCTCTGGAAAAATAGAGAAAAAACGAGCAAATTAAATAGTGAATAATCTAACTTAAGATATTTTTATAGCATGGCGTTAAACATAAAGACAAGTTTAGAAATTGAAAATTTTATAGCAGATTATAGTGTTTTTAAAACATTTAAACTAGCACATAATAATGATATTGATGATGATGATGATGATGATGATGGTGGTGGTGGTGGTGGTGGTGGTGGTGATGATGATGATGATGAACAAGATGCCTTCTAATAATGAAAAATAATTTTATAGAAATGCATTTACTAACTCAGATCATACTTTTATCAAACATAAGCCTTAGAGACAAAATGGTTTAGAATGTGCGAGCGTTTACGAATCACAGCTAAAATCATTGAATGAGTTCGAATCCGAATTGAGACAATTTACAGTGATAGTTTGTGTGTCGGTCTGCTTAGAGAAAGTTTGGGATTTAGCTGGGACCTGAAACTTTTACTGGCCATCACGAATATCTCTATCATGAACATAAAGCTTCATTTATGTATAAAGTCATTTTGTTTATCGGTTGAGACAAAAAAGACAACCAGAATTTAAATCACTAGAACAAAATATTCAAATAAAGCAGAAATGATAAAGGTTTGATGGATTCTGAGATGAGTCTGTCATGTGCTTTTTTTATATTTGTTTTTATTATTACATTTTTTTTATCTTTTTTTTTTTTTTATTTATTTTTTATTTTTTTTTTTTTTGTAAGAAAAAATTGCAATTGCAAATTGTAAATTTATTTGTTCTTGATTAAAAAAATCCATACCCGTGTTGTGGTCTTATTTTATTTCTTGTTGTTTTTACAATTTAAAGACAGAGTTTCATTCGCTTTGAAATTCTATGACAAAGAATTGAAAATAAAAAGTATGAAAACTGAAAAGGAAATTCAAAATAATACAATTGTGCACAAGAGTCTACGTAGATTCCTGGCGCCTGTTGTCGGGTCTCGATCTCACCCTCTGATAGAGAAGTACTGTCCAGTGTTCAGGTGTCCAGTGTTTAGCTGTCCAGTGATAGCACTTATATCTTCATAATTAGTGTACATCAGTGTCTCCATACTGAACCAGCTATCCTTACTGCTATCTGAACCATTAAATACAAAATAAGCTGTCTCCATGCTGTCTTTGTAGATCGAAACTTTAACCTGAAATAATTTTTAATACTTTAATTAAACAAGAATATCATTGAATTAAAGCTGCATTAAGTTTTTCAGTTTTCTTATACATATTTTTTTTTTTTTTTTTTTTTTTTTTTTTTTTTTTTTTTTTGATTTTCTAAAAAAAATTAAATAGATTACTTTTAATCACGATACGTGAGATTCATATTCTAAAATTTCATTGCTATTAGCTGCAAATAAACGGATTGGTCATTGTTTAACGATGATTATTTTTGCTCTGAGCATGCGCACGGATGTTCGGGTTTTCTTCTGAATCGAAGGTGAAAAACGACAAATTGTATTAATTGTCGGTAATTAATATCAAAATGTATTCGCAATGGTGTTACGTATCCCTTACAAAGTCACAAAGGACAAATTTAATGAAATTCTGTGTTTAATTTATCGTATTTCACCGTTTTGCAAATTGTGTTTAAATGACCTGGGTTTTTATGACGTAACCATGTCCCACAAGCTACATCTCTCTGGGAAATTATTGTTATTTCTGTATTTATTCGAGCTTTTATCATTGAACAAAATGTAACATTGCTCATTAGGAATAATATTAATAAGATCAGCATCGTATTAATTTTTTTCGCCTAGGAAACTTAATGCAGGTTTAAATGTCTCGCCCGGTTAGTTTTTGATCGAGTAGAAAATACATTACTTTAACATTAACTTTCACATTTTGACACGCCGCCGTCGCCTACGACGACACCGGAAAAGTTACACATAAGTCTTGCTTTATGGCTAACCCAGGCTCGACAAAAAACTGATTGCCAGAAAAATTTAGAAATGAGAAAACACAAGATCGTAAGCAAATACCAGTACAGGGTGTTTAAAAAGCATATCCAAACGTTGGTGGCCAAATTGATATGTATTCAATATATATCACTGAAACGATAGATAGATAGATAGATAGATAGATAGATAGATAGATAGATAGATGTTAAAATAGATCAAACATTATATAATTCCTATTACGCAACCCTCTTCTCTCTACCACTGAGTTTGAACCATATATGAAACATATCGGACATGAAGACGTACATCCATTTGGATTGAAACATCATATAGTGTTCTTATCTTGTCTTCTACCATACAGCCAATAATCTCAAAAACATAAAACGGACATAATTCATCACCTGAACAATTTCAAGGTTTTCCCACTCGTCCACAATTCTGGATTTGTAGTGCTCTGTTCCACAGGTAATACAGCTTGTATTGTCAAATCCAGTTCCACCATCAGCTGTTGTATTGGATACATACAAAATGTACGGACTTCCGGATCCGTTATTGACGGCTTTAAAAACTAACTGCCAGTCATCAGTCTCTTCTGTAGATAAGAAAAAATATGCATGGTGACAGCTTTAAAAACCAACAACTAGGCAATGTTGAGAAGTAACACCAAATGCTGATAGACACTAGTTGTCAGTCTGTTTACAAGATAAAAAAAATATGCATGATGACAGCTTTAAAAACCAACAACCAGGCAACGTTGTGAAGTAACACCAAATACTGATAGACACTAGTTGTAAGTCTGTTTACAAGATTTAAAAAAAGTATGCATGATGACAGCTTTAAAAACCAACAACCAGGCAATGTTGTGAAGTAACACCAAATGCTGATAGACACTAGTTGTCAGTCTGTTTACAAGATAAAAAAAATATGCATGATGACAGCTTTAAAAACCAACAACCAGGCAATGTTGTGAAGTAACACCAAATGCTGATAGACACTAGTTGTCAGTCTGTTTACAAGATAAAAAAAATATGCATGATGACAGCTTTAAAAACTAACAACCAGGCAATATTGCGAAGTACCACCAATTGCTGACTGACAGCAGTTGTCAGTCTGTTCTGTAGATTAAAAGAAAAATATACAAGGTGACAGCTCTAAAAACCAAAAACCAGGCAATGTTGCGAAGTATCACCCCTTGTTGATCAACCATTCATTAGTCTGTTCTGTAGATTAAAAGAAAAACATGCATGAGGGCTTTGATTTTATTGTTAAAACGGCAAAATGAAATTCTAACTCATCTCTTTATATTTTGAAACTAACGCCTAAACTAATTAATAAGATAGACGGGGATAAGAAACAGAAATACCATAGGAGGTCATAATGAGATAGGTTCGGAAACCGCCCACTATGGATTTTTGGAATCAGTATCAATGTTTTTTGCCTAAATTTAGGATAAACTAATAGGTCATGCCTTGCTTGTCAAAGTCAAAAGATTTTATGACGTGCTGAAAATGTAACTATAATACACCTATCATTTATAATTACGTTCATTCGATGATATAGATCGTCACTTTTAAAGACGTGTCAATTCATATTGTTATTATTTTTTTTTAATTTTCTTAATGAAAAAATTACAATATCAAAATTTTTAAAAATTATAATATGAAAATTAAAAGAAAAATTTACTATATGACAATTGAATAAAATACAATATGAAAATTTAAGAAAAATTACAATAAGATAGAACCCAGGACTGAGCTTTGCAGAAACTAAAAGAAGAAGCATCTATAGTGTAAATTGATTTTAGTGTTTGTGAGCAAGAAGATGTAGAAAATGATGAACAAATATCCATTCCGCAATCGTTAAAATATCGCATATTAGAAATTAAAAGTTCACTTTTAAATTTACGGTTTTAATAAAATTTGCGAATAAGGTGTCACGAAATTTAATTCGATAATAATAAGCATGTATTTTTCAAACATCACCTTTTCTGTTCATACTTACCTAGTGAACAATAGATCAATGAAAAGCAAAGCTGTAGATACAGACAAACTCTGACCTTTGTCCACTGATACTCCGTCATGGTAAAAAATACTCCGTCAGGTTAAAAAATACTCCGTCATTTTAAAAAGTGAAGTAAAATTTCAAATTTCAGTATCGGATAATGTATAAACCGTTAAAAAATTAAGATCCAACGTCCATCGTTACTTCCATCGCTTAATCGATAACCAATTTCTATCCCTAATCTAAGATTGAGATCACGTGATTACAATTAGGGATTTGATTTTATTTGTCGATCACTAAAATATTAATTTTAATTTTAGGTAGATACATAATTTATATTATTGGTTAATAGACCAATATCATTTCAATTTAAATTCTAAACTGAAAGCCCGCGTGTAGGCGTGAACATCATCTTATTCATTAAATCGAGTGTTGTCTAGCGGTGTACACGTAGGTCACGGACTAATCAACCATTCAAATGTTTTTTGGTTCTTGAAAGCCCCAGTCGGACTGCTTGATATATCTTGATTTCTAACTACTTTTGGTTATAATTAGAAAGTACAAAATTTTTATCAAATAGATATAACTCCAGAAAATTTTTAGCTTCGGGGGTGGGGGGTAACTTTAAAATAAAATTGACAATATTGACAACATTTAAAACGTTTTACATGTCTCTGACAATATTTTTTACTGTTTTTCATTCTATCTGATTAATGTAAATATCATCGACTATTACCAGTCTGGTCTTAATCGATATAGAGATCATTTTAAATTTCATTAAGAGCTAATAAATAAATAGATAGATAGATAGATAGATAGGTAAATAAATAAATAAATAAATAAATAAATAAATAAATAAATTTGACTTGGATGTAAAATCCATTCAATAATTTAAATCAAATATTATTTCTTTATTTATTTCTTTATCTATCTATCTATCTATCTATCTATCTATCTATCTATCTATTCACAGACCTGGAAATAGTTTTAGAGCAAGAACGATTGACGTATGTGATACAAGGGAGATAACTTCTGTTGAATCCGGATTTGGGAGTCGATCGTTAAATAAATGGTATTTTAGAATGTTTTTACAACTTCCGCGCAAATGGAATGAACGACACACCTTTGTTGTCGGATTATGGACACAGTTTTCTGTGAAGTCTCAGCACGATTATCACCAGAATATTTAAAAGTACAAACAGAACATTCCAATTTTATCGAATATCTGCAAAATATTTGTAGAAAGTTAGATATTGCTTTGCAGTGCTATGCTAAAACCCAGTACACTTTGATTGGTGAACTGTTTTCTCTGAACAAAGTCAATACTATTCTCTTACAAAGACTGAACAAGAAAAACAACATGAATTCGTCTGAAGTTCAACCAGATACAACCATAACTATAAAACACGGTACGGAAGTCATTTTTAAAGTAGTGATGTTTGTTAAGAATTTGATTTTTATTATAAGAACATGTTAAGTTTCATATTTTAGCATTCTGTAGTGAAGCTGGGGTCATTATCAAAAAAGTATTTCTTTGAGTTTGAAATTCCAAACCATCCTAGCCAATGTCAACATGTATCAGTAAATAAGAAACATGTGGTTCCCTTGTTAAAACAACTAAAGGCTGTTCAGCCATGCAGATCGAGTCTTATATTTGGAATACCTTGTGTGGTATAATCTTCCGTTGTATATAAACCCTTAAAGTGTAAAGTGTAAATAGTATACAACTTTTAAATGCTACAGAATATCTACGCTGCAGTATATAGCGGTGCCTCGACAAGACAACGAGGGAATTTACCAAGAAACAACATGCCGATGATGTATTCATATTTTTTTGGTAACATCACAGCATGAATACTATGCGAGGTATTCCAAATATTTATTCATTATCACATAGAGCAGACAGAACAGAATGTCAAATAAAATTAAATTGCCAGTTTAAAATTGAAAATGCCAGTAGAAAAATTTCATAATGGCAAACTTTTGTCAGTGGGGAAAAAAAATTAAAATCTACCCCTGGTGAAGTCTGTCATCCTTTCCCTTTACTTTCTACTTAGTGCAGCGCTGCTGTTGAATATTAGACAAGGCCAGGCTCCTAAGGTGTAGGCTTGCTATAAGTACTATTGGTTTTCAGGTACAATATTTTTTTTGTGCTTGGATTCCTAAACTACCTCATTGATATGTATAATTTCCTGCCATTACTCTGCTGACCGACTGTGCTACCATACAGATATAAAACATTTATCTTATTGTTTAGCTCAACTGGCCTATAGGCCATGTGAGCTTATGGCATGGCACAATGTGTGTCCGTATGTCCGTGTGTGTGTGTGTGTGTGTGTGTGTGCCTGAGTGTGTGTGTGTGTGTGCATCTGTAACTGGCATTTTCAACAACTCCTCAGAAACTACCAGGCCAATATTAATCAAACTTCACAGGAAGGGTTATTGGAGGGCACTTTTCAAATTTATACTTTTGGTTGCCATAGCTATAGAAAGTAGGTCACTGTGACCTACATTTGAAAAAAACTTAAAAAATCTTCTTCTCTGAAACCAAAAGTGGTAGACAAAAACTGATTTGATTTTCAGCTACTCTAGAGTCTTAAGTATATAATTTGTACAAATTGAGAAATTCGGCTGAAAAATGGGTTACGCATTTTTGCGTTTAATTTTAAAAATTTCGTAAAATGGCTTCAAATTATTATAACTTGACTATATGAATAGATATTGACATGGGGTTTTCAGTTTTGACTTTTTCTTGAAATAACCTTCAAAATGGGGTCAAGGTCAAAGTTCAAGGTCATGACCTAGTTTGTAATTTGTGCAGATTTGGGCTATTTTCTTCCAAATTATAAGAGATATATAATATTAAAACATTGTTAAAATGTTCAGCAGGACAAAATGTAAAAAGGTACAAAGTTTCGTAACTGTATGATAATGCATGTAGGAGTTGATGCCCCTGAAATGTTATTTTTTGCTAAAAAAAAAACTAAAATTGTGCGTTAGCTTGAAAACTATAAACTTTTTGTATAGGCATGTATTTTAAAATATTGTAGGTATTGACATGACAAACATTTTGATATATGGCTCAAGGTCATACATTCAAAGGTTAAGGTCATGGGTGCATAAAAAGACTGAAATTGTTTCTTATCTTGGAAACTATTAACTTTTTGTATGGCATGTATATTCGAATATTGTAGGAATTGATATGATGATTATTCTGATATAAGATCAAGGTCTTACGTTTAAAGGTCAAGGTCATAGATGCATAAAAAGACTCAAATTATTAATTATCTTGAAAACTATTAACTTTATTTGTAGGCATGTATATAAGAATATTTTATGTATTTTTGCAAATGATTTTGGATATATCCCCAGGTTGGCCATATCCTCAGGTGAGCGTTAAGGCCCATGGGCCTCTTGTTTAAACACATATCTTGGTAAAAATCAAATCAAAGGTTTTTTGAGATGGACTTAAAGATCCTAAATTAAATAATATTATTATATGACTACTGATTTTCCTCAGTTTTGATTGGCTAAAACATGTAATTAAGTTGCACTGGACAAATCGTTATGTTCATTTCCTAATTCTGCACGTGAGGGTTATTAAAATGGTCCCAATTGCCCTCGAGGTCCAAAAAAATAGACATAAGTGATTTCCCATTGTCCAAGGATAGAACCAATCAAAACCATCTTAAGCATTTGATAAGCCAATCAGAATTGACCTACTTTAAAGACGTTGGATCTCGCTGCATTTTCTGAAAATAACGATGGACCAAAACAGAAGCGAATTGTGTTGAAAGACACCTGTCTGTCAGTCATATAATAAAACAATTACTGACTTTTGGTTTTGGTTAATGCAAGTATTTATGACCCCAAAAGAAATGTTATATTCACCTCGACCTACGACCTTGGTATTAACCTCATCAAAAGTCAATAATTGTATTTTGTTACAAGTTTACAATCATTTACTTTCTATATTTCAGAAATAGAATCAGATGATGAATATGGTCAAAGTTCAATGGATTATTCACAAGTACAACATTCAACTCAACTACATTCTGAAATCAGAGATAATGTTGAAAAGAAGGACAATGGAGTGATTGATGGTCACATAGAGAACAGCTCAGGTAGTGAATGTTACAATAATGGGAAGAACTCCAGTCAGATTGTACCTCACATAGACAACCACAATAACCATGGTTACAACAATGATACTCTTAATAATCAAATTATTGAAGAAAGAAAAAGTTTTATTGATTATACAAGTGAGAGTACGCCTCACAAAGATGATTGCAACATCAAGGGTGATACTGAAGCATTTAGTTACCATGGTAATGCAATGAATAATAAAAAATCGGGTGGAGAAGAATTGATAAAGAAGAATTTCAACAAAACTTTGCAAGGAAATGGAGAAATTATTTACAAAATCCAACGAGGTGAAGAATATTTGACATGTGTAGTTAAGCGTGAATTTGACCAAGATGATCCAAGTTTTAATACTAACAGTACTGTTGGCGAAGACGATTTAGGTGAATATAAAGTTACAAAAAACATATCATCAGATGAGGAGACAGAGGAAGATGCTGATGTAAACCAAGTTGACGAAGATAAACACAGTAATACAGATGAAGAAGATGTTGAGATGTATATAGTTGATGAGTCTACCGATGAAAATTCTGATATCGAAAAAGACAAAAAAAGAGTGGCAAGACGTCGTGTAAAGAAAGGGAAACAATCGAAAAAAATCAAAAAAGTTAAAATTTTAAAGTGTGGGGAATGTGATTTTGTAACGAACAAATTAAAAATGCTAAAAGAACATGAAAATACCAAACATAAAAATAAAGAGTGTAAATGTGATATTTGTGGTAAAGTCTTCAAGTGTAAACGCTACCTGAGAAAGCACAGAGTCAGGCATTTTCATAAAGATATTTGTAAGATCTGCGGAAAAGGATTTAAAAATGCAGACACCTTGAAAAAACACCAAAAACATCATGAAAAACAAATAGACTTGTTGTGTTACTTATGTAATAAATTATTTCCAAATCAGAGTGAAATGGATGATCATTTCAAAATTGATCACCCTCAGTTTGATGATGGTACAAAAGTACTTTCAGTTTTAGATGATTGTGTTGAGGATATTGTGAAGAAAATTTCTGATAATCCAGAGGGTTCTAATGTTGATAATGCTGATGGTGAGTCAAAACCAGGTCAAGGTCAAGCCAAGCCAGAGAAAGATAATAACAAACAAGTTTTTACTAAAATTAAATTCAAGTTTAAAGATACAGCCATGGATAAGGATGGTAAAACTGTAGAAATATGTTGTCCTGAGTGTGACTATAAAACAACCAAACGAAGTTCCTTACGGCATCATTTCCGACTGATACACAGAGGAAAGCCAACAAACTGTAATGTCTGTGGGAAGCTTTTTTCAAATGAACGATACATGAGGAAACATCGAGCATTACATTTTAGTGCTTTACATCTGTGTGATATCTGCGGAAAGGCATACAAAGAGCCAAAAGTTTTACAGAGACATAAGTTGACTCATGTGGAAGGTTACACTCCTCAGGAATTCCAGTGTGATTACTGTGATAAAAAATATCTGTCAAAATTTAGTATTGATAATCATGTCCGTGTTGAACACTTCGGAGAAGCAAGAAAAGGAGGATTATGTTCTATTTGTGGTAAAGATTTTGTTAGCAAGAGCAGATTAGCTGAACATTTTAACACACACACAGGTATCAAACCATATACATGTGATATTTGTCACAAATCGTTTATTTACGCCTCGTGTTTACGATCACATAAATGGACACATGAAAACAAAGCTTATCCATGTGAAAAATGTGACAAAGTCTTCAAGCTAAAACGCTCAATGATAAAGCATATGCAGAAACATGCTCCTGTTCAGGTTAGCTTTAAATGTACGATTTGTGACAAAAATTTTGTAGAGAAAGGTACACTGAAAAGACATGAGATGATTCACTCGGGAAGTAAACCATTTTGTTGTAGGTTGTGTGGTCAAACATTTAATCAGGGTAGTATCATCAGAAGACATTTGTCCATTGTACACAAGATTGATAAACCTAAAGAAACATGGAGAGAGGATATTGAGATTATTCCACAAGTTCCAATAACTTTTTAAACTTTCATCCCTTAAATATCAGTGGTATGCTCCAAACATATAAAAAATGGACCAGATCAATAAAATTGGGGACAATAAGATAGGGATAACATCACATTACACTTTTGACAATTTCCAGTATCTTAATTAACACTCATATCTTATATAACAATGGGACGTTCCAAGACGGTAAGAAATGGGTCAGGCCCCAGTTTCACAATCATTTCTTAACTAAGATTTTCCGCAATGTAAATCTAATAAAATTGAAATCTTTAAAAAATTTGATTCATGCCTCAGTGGCCAAGTGGTCTAAAGCGCGTGCTCACCACCTGGGTTCGAATCCAAATCGGGACAGATCCTAATGTGAGAAAGTCTGTCAATTCGCTTGCCAAAGGTCGGTGGTTTTCTCTTGGCACTCCGGTTTCCTCCACCATCCCAGAACTGACTGCCTAAAACTAAGTGAAAGAATCTTGACTGGGGCATAAAACACCATTACTCCACTCCACTCCACTCTTAAAAATTTGGTTAATTGTTTAGATATTTAGAAGTTTAAGGTGTCATTTTGAAGACAACTTCACTCTTGTAACATTTATGTTAAGTCTTATCAAAAATCTTTATTTGAAATTTAAAAAGAGATTGTCAAAAATTTGCTAAATTTACGTTACGGAAAATCTTAGTTAAAGAAAGTTTGTGAAACTGGTGTTGGGTCCATAAGGTCAAGGCGTGAATGAAATATACTATGTACATGTATGTTAAAATGATATTTAGTTATAATTTTTTGTTTTATTTTGGTTGTAATTTAACTCTCATTAATCAAGTTTTTGAATTTTAATAACGCATATATCACAGTTGCCTTTTTTTGGACAAAATGCATATTTTTAGCCAAGATCCTAGAGACTCTTACCTCGAACAAAAATATGTGTATGTGTACATGTGATATGACTTATTTTGCATTTATTATTATTTCTCTGTTTGTATTTTTCCATGTTGGAATTTTAATAGGTTGTGCATAAATTCATACTACATACATATATGTAAATATACATGAACTCACTACATATATGTAAATATACATGAACTCACTACATATATGTAAATATACATGAACTCACTTTTTATAAGATTAAACTTTAAGTTATTAGCCTAGTGATCTTCTAAAAACTCTTTCTTAAAAAATTGGCAACTTTTATACATACATCATTAGACAACTGAATCCTTGATATAAGGAAAAGAATCGTCGATTGGGCGAAAAAAAAACAATTAAATTAAATTCAATTTACATGCAAGTTAAATAGATTAACTGTTAAAATTTTATTATTTTTGATAAAAGCTGCATTAAGTTTTCCAAAGAAAAAATTAAAACGGTGCTAATCTAATTAATGATGTTCCTAATGAACAATGTTACATTTGGTTCAACGATAAAAGCTCAAATAAATACAGAAATAACAATAATTTCCCAGCAAGATGTAGCATGTGGGATCTAATATTAGAACATGGTTACGTCACGAAAAAACTGGGTCATTTAAACACAACTTTCAAAACGGTGAAATACGGTAAATTAAATACAGAAATTCGTTGAATTTGTGACTTGGTAAGGGATACATAACACCATTTCAAATACATCTGGATAATAATGACTGACAACTAATGCAATTTGTCATGTTTCACTTTCGATTCATGGGTTTTTCCGTACATCCGTGCGCATGCTCCAAGCAAATAATAATCATCGTTAAACATTGACCAACCTGTGAAAGGATTCTGTTTATTTACAGCTAAAAGGAATGAAATTGTAGAAAATGAATGTCACAGATTATGATTAGAAGTTATTTATTTTAAAAAAAATATTTTTAGAAAATCAAAAAAAAAAAAAAAAAATTGAAAAACTAAAAAAATATTGAAAAACTAAATGCAGCTTTAATAGATTTGTGTAAATTGTAATATTTTTTGGTTTTTAAGAAGGTTATTCAGTTAAAAAAATTTTATTTGCAAATGTAAATCAAATACATACCTTTAATTTCACAACAAATTTAAATTTATGCAAAAAATCAAAATAAAATAGTGATTAATCAGCTACATGTAAATAAACTAATCAGTTGTTAATTAGCTGACCCCTGATTATCCATTTATTAGATAATATACAAGTTTATAATTAGTTGTAGACCATGGAACTCTTTTGTAAAGAAAATAAAAAAGTTCAAGAGTTTTTAACTGGCTGTTATTTTCATTATTTAATACATGTACATGTACAAATGAAATACATGTTGCATTGTTAGAGTTATCCCTCTTTGTTTATTATAATTATTTTCTGTAAATATATATGTTAAGTATAGACTGATATCATTGAGTTATAACTACAGATCTAGTTACTAACATTCTTACACAGATATGTTTACAAAGGGCCTTTTTTGTTCTACAAAAGTTTTAAAACAAATAAAATAATAAATAAAAATGTAAGTTAGTATTTATTCTTTAAGAATATTTTTTTCTATCATGAGTATTGTGGAATGTCTAAAAGTTGAATTGAATTTTGACCAGCATCATGCATCCTTTACTTTAAATATAATATCTGAATTTTTGTATGGATTTTCATTTTGTGTACCAGTTTTAGCTCACCTGTGCTGAAAGCTCAAATGAGCTATTTCAATCCATCTCAATGTGTATTATATTGAACATAAACTGTTAATCTTCTCTTTCAAACCAGAGTGGGCAAAATTAAATGAAACTCTGGTATAATCATGCCTGGGTGAAGGCCTTTTATAATTGCACAAATGAAGGTGTATGTCCCCTTTAGGCTCCAAAAGAAGGGAAATAGTGAAAAACTTTTTTAAAAAATTCCTCTGAATGTAAAAGATATATACATGTATACGATCAATTTACAAGATATATACATGTATACGATCAATTTACAAGATATATACATGTATACGATCAATTTACAAGATATATACATGTATACGATCAATTTACAAGATATATACAATCATATATCTATTAATTTCATATATAATGTAATGTATATATGTTTAATATTTGTACATGCTTCTTTTAATGTGTGTTGTGTTGTAATAATGATACAATTTATTTTGTTATAACTGATTATATACATGTATCTATAATAACCAACTTGTATCTATAGTAATCTACTTGTATCTATAGTTACCAATTTGTAGTCTGTATCAGATCAATAAAAAATCTAATTTTATATTTGAGTAGAGTTAAAAATGAATTATTTTAATATAATTTTATGTACATCAGAACCTATGGTTACCATAGTAACTACCTGTATAATATAACCATTGTAAGAAACTATGTTAGGGAAAACCTGTATTTAATGATCTTTATTAGAACCTGTGGTAGTGACCACCTGTATATAATGTCCATTGTTAGAACCTGTGGTAATGACTACCTGTATATAACGATCATTGTAAGAATCTGTGGTAGTGACCTCCTGTGGTAGTGACAACCTGTATATAATGATCATTGTTAGAACCTGTGGTAGTGACTACCTGTATATAATGAACTTTATTAGAACCTGTAGTATTGACCACCTGCATATAATGATCATTGTTAGAACCTGTGGTAGTGACAACCTGTAAATAATGATCATTGTTAGAACCTGTGGTAAATGATACCTGTATATAATGAATTTTATTAGAACCTGTAGTATTGATCACCTGCATATAATGATCATTGTTAGAACCTGTGGTAGTGACAACCTGTATATAATGATCTTTGTTAGAACCTTCAGTATTGACAACCTGTATGTAATGTCCATTGTTAAAACCTGTGGTAGTGACAACCTGTATATAATGATCTTTGTTAGAACCTGTGGTGGTGACCATCTGTGGTAGTGACAACCTGTAAATAATGATCTTTGTTAGAACCTGTGGTAGTGACTATCTGTATATTATGATCTTTGTTAGAACCTGTGGTAGGGACAACCTGTATATAATGATCTTTGTTAGAACCTGTGGTAGTAGACGCCTGTATATAATGATCATTAATAGAACCTGTGGCAGTGACAACCTGTATATAATGATCTTCATTAGAACCCGTGGATGTGATAACCTGTATATATTGATCTTTGTAAGAACCTGTGGTAGTGACCATCTTTATGAAATCATTATAAGAACTCATTATTAGAACCTGTGGTAGTGACCACCTGTATATATTGATCTTTGTCAGAACTTGTGGTAGTGACCATCTGTATATAAAGGCCATTGTTAGAACCTGTGGCAGTGATAATCTGTATATAATGATCATTGTTAGAACCTGTGGTAGTGACAACCTGTATATAATGATCATTGTTAGAACCTCTGGTAGTGACCACCTGTATATTAAGATCATTGTTAGAACCTGTTGCAGCGACCACCTGTATATATTGATCCTTAGCAGAACCTGTAGTATTGACCACCTGTATATAATGATCATTGATGGAACCTGTAGTAGTGACCACCTTGATATAATGATCTTTGTTAGAATCTGTTGTAGTGACCAACTGTATTTAATGATCTTTGTTAGAATCTGTTGTAGTGACCACCTGTATATAATGCCCATTGTTAGAACCTCTGGGAGGGACTACCTGTATATAATGATCATTCTTAACTACTGATTACATACCCCAGGTTTAAATCTCATCTAAAAAATCATGATGTAAGAAAGTCTGCCAGGTTTTCGAAGGTAATTTTTTCAGCACTTCGGTGTCCCCTCCCCACACACACACACACACGACTAAACGCTTCCATAAACTGTAAATCAAAGAACCTTGTTATGGACGTAACGCACCATCCCTATTCCACTACAATGGATTTTTTTCTTATTGATGAATACCACTGCTGTAGCTCAGTTGGTAGAGTGTTTGCGGCGTAAGTGGGAGGTCGTGGGTTCGAACCCCGGCCGGGTCTGACCCAAGACTTGAAAGTGGGTAGTGACTGTTCTTTCGCAAAGCACTCGGCATTACGAAATGAAAGTCACGGTTCTTTCGGATGGGAACTTAAAATAAACGAGGTCCCGTGTCACAATAGGCGGGGCACGATAAAGAACCCTGCTATATAATGCCATCAGCGCAACGCACAGGCAAAATTTCTGCACTTTCGCCTATAGCTGGCAATGTCTCGATATAAGTGAAATATTCCTGACTGGGACGTAAAACACCATTTATCAACTCAACTTTTATTGATGATAACTTATAAAACAAACATAAATCATCTGGCCTATGAAGTAACAACTGTGTAATTTAATTGCCAGTATACTTAATTTCAATTTTCAACTATAATATTGTTAAAACGATCGGATCGATTCAAATCTAAAAAGGAAAATTACAAAAAAAAAAAAAAAAAAAAAAAAAAAAAAAAAAAATGAAAGATAGAAAAAAAAATCTGGCATGTGTGTAATATATCAAAATTACCTTATTTTACGTGTTCAGAATGTCAAATCATTAATAAAAATCTAAAAGATTAAACTAATTTTGTATAATTATTATAAATAATTGTTAGAAGAGTACAAAATCCTGGCAATTTTAGAGCTAGAAGTTTTGAACGATATTCAGAATTATCTAACAGATACACATGTAATTATTTAAAAGGATCGATTTCAATTTGATTGACCATATAATATTCTTGTGATATCAGGCTTACAGCAAGGAAATGGCGGTAGATTTGTACAATTATATCCAAATCATTGTTCATTTATGAAATACATTTTGTCATCTGTCAATACTAATTGAGTGTTAGGATATCTGTGTAATTTTTCCTTTTACAAGAAAGACACGATTATGGGATTATTACGCAACTAAAATACCCTAGACAAGAAACAAAAATACTTGAATAAAAAGATCATCCATGGAACCCACGACATGGCGATTTTATAAACATGATGATTTTTATTATAGAGCTATTTTTGGTTAAAATATTAGCAAGTTCAACTGCACTTATGTTATATTGTTTATTATTCTATATTCTTTATTATAATGCCATAAGTTACAACTTATAGGCAAAACATAATATTTATATGAAAAGTATGTACATGAAATAAATAAATTACATACATAAATAATAATAATCTTATTGGAGGATTTACATAAATGAAATATTACATTATATGTTGTAAAGTATTATATAACGTACATAATCTGAAAAGTAAACATAATTATAATTATTTGACATGATTTTTTTCTTAATAACTCAGCTTCCAATAAATATTTAGCTAAATTTCTTAATAGAAAGTTTGTTATTAGGAATTTAACTGGACATATATTATATACAGCTGATATACAGAAGGCGACGCTGAATAGAAGTGGTCACTGGACAGATATTATATACAGCTGATATACAGAAGGCGACGCTGAATGAAGTGGTCAATGGACAGATATATTATACAGCTGATGTACAGAAGGCGACGCTGAATAGAAGTGGTCACTGGACAGATATTATATACAGCTGATATACAGAAGGCGACGCTGAATAGAAGTGGTCACTGGACAGATATAAACAGCTGATATACAGTAGGCGACGCTGAATAGAAGTGGTCACTGGACAGATATATACAGCTGATATACAGTAGGCGACGCTGAATAGAAGTGGTCACTGGACAGATATATACAGCTGATATACAGAAGACGACGCTGAAAAGAAGTGGTCACTGGACAGATATTATATACAGCTGATATACAGAAGACGACGCTGAATAGAAGTGGTCACTGGACAGATATTATATACAGCTGATATACAGTAGGCGACGCTGAATAGAAGTGGTCACTGGACAGATATTATATACAGCTGATATACAGAAGGCGACGCTGAATGAAGTGGTCAATGGACAGATATATTATACAGCTGATGTACAGAAGGCGACGCTGAATAGAAGTGGTCACTGGACAGATATTATATACAGCTGATATACAGAAGGCGACGCTGAATAGAAGTGGTCACTGGACAGATATAAACAGCTGATATACAGTAGGCGACGCTGAATAGAAGTGGTCACTGGACAGATATATACAGCTGATATACAGTAGGCGACGCTGAATAGAAGTGGTCACTGGACAGATATATACAGCTGATATACAGAAGACGACGCTGAAAAGAAGTGGTCACTGGACAGATATTATATACAGCTGATATACAGAAGACGACGCTGAATAGAAGTGGTCACTGGACAGATATTATATACAGCTGATATACAGAAGACGACGCTGAATAGAAGTGGTCACTGGACAGATATATACAGCTGATATACAGTAGGCGACGCTGAATAGAAGTGGTCACTGGACAGATTTTATATACAGCTGATATACAGAAGACGACGCTGAATAGAAGTGGTCACTGGACAGATATAAACAGCTGATATACAGTAGGCGACGCTGAATAGAAGTGGTCACTGGACAGATATATACAGCTGATATACAGAAGACGACGCTGAATAGAAGTGGTCACTGGACAGATATATACAGCTGATATACAGTAGGCGACGCTGAATAGAAGTGGTCACTGAGCAGATATATACAGCTGATATACAGTAGGCGACGCTGAATAGAAGTGGTCACTGAAGCAGATTGTACTATACAGATAGGAGATATTTATATGGGTTGTCACTAGAGTAGGTTTTACTACACAAACGAACAGATGACTTTTATAAAGAGAAGTGCGATTATTGCAGATTTTATTTCAATTACTAAATACATAGCATACCATCTTCGGTTTGATTGAAAACTTCCATGTAGTCGGTCACTTTGAAATATTTATTACACATAATTTGTTTCACAGCAGGTGGCTAGACACTCCCTAGCCTTGAGCTATAGCAGTGTTGTAAACGAAAGAGAAGTTTTTTTTATTTTGTTTTTATTTATTTATTATTATTTTCATTATTATTATTATTATCATTATTATTATTATTATTATTATTATTATTAACCAATACATGCGCACGTAATAGGTAATACGGGCGCACGTAATAGGTTAATACGTGCGCACGTAATACGAAAAATATATTTCATGTCACCTCTGTGCCACCGTATAATTACCAACAAGGAAGATATATTAAGCTACATATAGTTATTATTATATAAATGCCAATTTTGAAGAAAATAATTCGAAGTTAGTACTAAGGTTTTAAGAACTGAAAAATAACATTTGATTTAATTAATCTTGGCACGATTCCAAGTTTGTTTCTGACCATAAAAAGTCTTTCGCTGTTCAAAATTTTAAGCTATTTTTGTGGAGGACAAAATTAATTTTATTTTTAGTTTTTTTACTTCCATGTAATTGATTTAAGAAATTTGCATTGTGAAGATACTTAAAGCCATTTTACTCGGTTATGTAATCCTGAAAGTTGCCATGTTTTATTTTCCAGTTGTAATAAAAGTGACAAAATATTATTGGTTTTAATCCTGAATCATTGTCAATGACGTCACAGCGCCTCTCACCGCCTAGGTTCGAATTCCATTCGGAACAGATCCTAGTGTGAGAAAGTTTGTCAGTTCGCTTGCCGAAGGTCGGTGGTTTTCTCCGGTTTCCTCCACCATCTCAGAACTGACCGCCTCGAAATAAGTGAAAAAATCTTGGCTGACACCATTACTTCACTCCATTCCATAAGGGCTGGGTTTTATTTAGTTGGTTTGTCAAATACGATGGGGCGTCTGCAATGTATTAGTGTTTTATATTTACATTTTATTTCAATTTTGTATTTCTATTATGTATGAAAGAAAAATGAATATTAAATTCAAATCTCTGTTTTTTCACCATTGATAAGTAATGTGTAAAATATACACGTACTTATATATATAAGGATGGTCGATCTAATGTGATGGTGGTATATCAACTCATGTAAAATTATAAATAAAGATTTCAATGTGTATTTTGTATGATGAATACCGCGTTCTACAATCACTCCACTTAATATAGTCAATAAAATAAATTAAATAAAATTGAACAAAAATTTCAATTACATGAATCTAGGTATTCACTTTAATTTTTTTTTTAGTTTGTTTTTTAATTTGTTTAGCTTTTGGAAGCCGAGTAAAAAACAGAAAACGAAATTAAATATGTTATTAATTTATCTATTATTATTATTATTATTAAAAATTATTATTATTATTACATGTATATGTATTATAATTATTATTATTATCATTATCTAAACAATTTTCTACATTTCAAAACAAATAACATATTTACAATAACTCTCAGATAATTAGAATTTATTTAAAGAGAGAAAAAAACGTTTCTTATATTTGATTTTGGTAAAATCGAAGAATTCTATTTATTTTATTAGGTTACAATAATGAAGTTTGACAGTTTTTGTTTAAAATTCATGTTTCAACACGCAACATAGAGATGAATAATTGTTGTTGTTCAAAGGAAATAGTTACCAACCAGGATTGAATTCATTTACAATTTTAATAAGTTAACGAATACACAATGATTGTGTTACTTTTTATTATTCTTTAGCACGTGTCTTCAACTTATTGTTACTAATACAACATTTTTATAATATGCTTCTTATTTTTTTTCAAGTTATAATTAAGTCTCCTATTCATTAAAGTGGGAGGGAGACACTTTTTTTTTTTTTTTTTTTTAGTTTCTTCCTCCTTTCGAAGCCCAAATTTCCTTAGGAATGGAAAATCATATCAACTTGAAACTTTCTGCAGATGCCTCGCATCAACTAAAGGTAGTAACAGTACTATTTTCGCAATTCGCAAACAAGAGCTAGATTCATCAGAGTTAAATACTCACTTCAAAAAACTATTATTTATTAAACAGTTATTTCTTCCTAAACACAAGTTGGTAGGAGACTTAATGACGATCAGTTTGCCTACCCACTAATAGTCTCCGTCTTCATGCTTGTTAACCTGATTCCAGGAAACTACAACCTGACCATAAAGAAACGGAATGTTTGTTGCATAAAGACTCAGTGAACTAGCGCCTTACTAAACGTGCAAGACAGTTCATAACACACGCTCGAATATCTTATACATGCTGCATGATATTGTACTTAGAGATAAATTAACTTGTTTTCTTCGCGAATAGCTGAAAAAATACTGCTATGACCTTAAAATATATTACAACCACAGCCTACATGCTTGTTTAAACCTTGTGAAAAATTTCGTCCTGCCGATTGCATGAATACCGTTGTTTACCCGTTTTCTTTTTCCATTTCAAAAACACCACTTTGATATGAGTAAAAGATTTCTTTCCTGACGTAAGACACCAGTACTCTAGCAACAGTTTTTTCACACACATGGTTCGTTTTTATATTGTGTGTCTAGTGTTATTTCTTGGTAAACATATGTTTAAAAATTGTATTTTCTCCACTTAATTTTTCAATCAGTCAATCAATCAATCAATCAATCAATCAATCAATCATAACAATAAATCAATCAATGAGTCAGTCCGTCCGTCCGCCCGTCAGTCAGTCAGTTAGTTAGCCAATCAATCAATCAATCAATCAATCAATCAATCAAAAACAATAAATCAATAAGTCAGTCAGTCAGTCCGTCAGTCAGTTAGCCAATCAATCAATCAATCAATCAATCAATCAATCAATCAATCAATCAATCAATCAACCATTTGTCAACAAATCAACAAATCAATCAATCATTTTATCAATCACTGATTTCGTATATTATTCTTTATTGTAACTGCAGTGATTGCAATGTTAATATCTTGTGATGGAATTGGTCATTTTTGAACTTTAATTTAATCAGCGTGACATTGTTTATTATTTCTATATCCTTTTTCCAGATTGTTATTATAAGAAAATTATTACAGGGATTTCAACATGAAGTCGCTGTCATCTCAATTCATGAATAGACAAATAGGTTTTGTTAGAGTTTAATTCGATTTAGGAACTCGTGGAGATTAAACGTTTTATGTTCCTAATCCCTGAAGCAAATTGAAAGATGGAACAGAAATCAATATCAGTTTAGCAGTAGGATATTAAATTTAAAAGAATAAATACGAGGACTCACTGTGAGCATTGTACACACTGTATCAACAAGTGACAATCTTTGGGACTGTGCATAAGTCTTCTTTGGAGATTTAAAAGTGAAGAAAATATTTAAAATACAAAGGACACGACAAAAGACAAGCGATTTTGAAAACAGCCAGAAAAAAAACAAACATATGTCTGTCTTGTGCTACTTTTTGAATGTTTTATAGTATAAAATTAAAAAGCAAAATCTACTGCTTATTTTGTGTTGAACGTGTACAGTTCCCAATCTTCAAATAAAGATGGCACATCTCTATGAAAATCTAGATATACCCTAATCCATAAAATAATGTAACCGTATATGATTAAAAAAATAAACGAATAAATGAATAAAAGCAAGGATCAATCAATCATTCTATCTATCTATCTTTTTATAAAAAAATCAATCAATCAATCAATCAAAAAATCAATCAATCAATCAATCAGTTAAAATCAATCAATCAAAAAATCAATCGATCAATTTATATTAAAAAAACAATCAAACAATCAATCAACCATTCAATACATGGTCTTGGAATTTAAATACAGTTTATTGTTACATTGATATGTAAACGTATTATCTAATTTATCTTCAATGATATCGATGTCACATACTGTATTTATAGTAATTATTACAATAATGCTTAGTGTTATTATATCAACACTTAATACAAATATATCGATATTGCCAACTGACAGGTTCAAAAGCAATTTCATAATCACTCCCAAGTATATCGATACTTCTAGTACAAATATATCGATATTGCCAACTTACAGGTTCAAAACCAATTTCATAATCACTCCCAAGTATATCGATACTTCTAGTACAAATATATCGATATTGCCAACTTACAGGTTCAGCACCAATTTCATTATCACTGCCAAGTATATTGATATTTCTAGTACAAATATATCGATATCGCAAAGTTACAGACTCACTCCCAAGTAACAACGATAATATCGAAACTGCTTATTAACAATTGACAATTATTATAAAAATTTCCCGGTAAAATTTTAATATCCATACTGCTAAGTTACAATAACAACAACAATTTCATAATGATTTTTTCTTCTGATTGATGCTACCTATTAAAAATATTATGTCATAACCTTCCGGTAGAATCATAATATCGATACCGCCAAGTTACAATAGTAACAACGATGATATCGATACCGCCAAGTTACAAGAGTAACAACGATGATATCGATACCGTCAAGTTACAATAGTAACAACGATAATATCGATATTCCCAAGTTACAATAGTAACAACAATAATATCGATACCACCAAGTTACAATAGTAACAAAGATAATATCGATACCGCCAAGTTACAATGGTAACAACGATAATATCGAAGTTATATTTTCCGAACGAAAACGCGTTTATTTTCCATACAAACATATCTTAGTTCGCTATGTGCTTTCTGGTATCAGTTCTACTTCTTTGTAATACTTATTGTCTACTGTATAAGAACATTTTCCCATTTATCAATAATGACAACTTGACAAACTCACCTCATGCCGCCATATTGGATCCAGAGAAACCAACGCTTTCAAATGGTTGAACCTAAGTCGAGCGGTGACGTCACTTTAGTCGAACCAGAGGCAGTTCGATCACACTTTGGTTTTACCACTGTTACTACGGTTGATGATCGAACTAGGCCATTGACAATACCTTGAAACTTCGTTTAAAGATACGTGTACCTCTTTTGACAACGATCTTATCTATGGTATCTATTACCGACCACAACAAGTTTATCCATAGAACAGAACAGAACATTATTTGCATAACGTAATACAATATTTATAGCAAAACGGATAATTTATAAATAATTACAACATGACTAAATTATACACATTGCTTAGAATACATATACTACAAACTACAAATTTTTTATATTTTAGTGGAAGAACAGTTATTATTGAGACAATACACTCTCACGCTTTTTTAGATACTGTGTATGCTTAGTTTTATTAGACATTACTTGAAAAAACTTGATTTTATTTGGCCAATGTCGATAAAAAATAAGTGAAGTATTTACAGTTAAGGTGTCTAAATTTTGGGTGTACTAATAGAAAATGATATTCGTTCTAAAAGACGTCCATGTTACACATGGGACAAATCAATAATGCTTAGTAAGAAAAATCTAGTTTATATTGAACATTTTGGCAATTCGGCCAGAGTTGAAGTGACATTGTAATTATTGATGAAGTTTTATTCTAAAAATACGCAATTCTTTAAATTACAAAATAAACGAAATTCACAGACGTAATAGACATGGAAAGATATCAGAAAGACGTAACAAATTTGAATTTCCATCAATGAAATAAATAATAGTTATATCAATAGTGTGTCGTAGAATAAAGTATTTTGTGTAACTTGCATGAAATCAAACACAAACATACCGGCTAATGTCCAAATGAAATAAGAGAAAATGTTTGAAAAAAATAAAGATAAAAAGTATTTTATATTCAGAACCATGCCTTGTCTCAAACAGATTTATACCAATGTGGTTACGAGATTACACAAATGGAATAATTTTGCATACACTTTTTATTCTATTTTGTTCGGTGTTCAATGCTTACTTTTGAAAAAAATGTAGTCTCGTGTTGCAAAATAAAATCTTTGTAGACTAAACACAATTAACTTTATTAAGACGTTAAGATTTTACAAAAAGTAAACATTGGAACAATGTAGGTAAGTTTCAACATCAGCAAGAACAATATCCACACACACCAACATACTTATATTTTGCATCTGAAAGAAGGCATGAGTTTTATGATAACTGTATATGGAATTTGTTTTAATAGAAATGTTTCAAGTTGTTTGTTTGTTCAGTTTTTGTCTTTTTATTTTTTTTTAATTTTTAATTTTTTTTTATTATAGCAAAAATCAAATTTTTGGATAAATGAGTTGATTGAGCAATAGTGTTTTAGCCTCACCTAAGATTCTTTCGAGGTAATAATTCTTGGAAAAGGGAGGAAATCTGAATATCCCGGGAAAAAATAATAAAATCTTTGTAGACTTTACAATTAACTTTATTAAGACGTTAAGAAACTACAAAAAGTAAACATTGGAACAATGTAGGTCAGTTTCAATATCAGCAAGAACAATATCCACACACACCAACATACTTATATTTTGCATCTGAAAATCGGCATGAGTTCTTTGATAACTATATATGGAATTTGTTTAAATTGAAATGTTTCAAGTTGTTTGTTTGTTCAATTTTTTTATTTTTTGTATTTTTTTAAATTTTTAATTTTTTTTTTATTATAGCAAAAATTAAATTTTTGGATAAATGAGTTGATTGAGCAATAGTGTTTTAGCCTCAGTCAAGATTCTTTCGAGGTGACAATTCTTGGAAAGTAGAGGAAATCTGAATGTCTCGAAAAAAAAATAATAGAATAGAATAGAATAGAAAAAATAAAATGAAATGAAATAAAACGACGATCTTTTGTAAGAAAATTGATAAACATTTACAGAATTAGATCTGTCTCATTAGGGCTCGAACCTAAGTGCTGAAAGAATTGGCGTAAGAGCGTACAGCTCATTTAAGATCACACTTTTTACCAAGGTCCCACTTATGTTAAATCGCAAATAAAGTTTGACAACAAACGTTGAAACGAACAATTGGTATTGCAAACGTTTTATTTTTGTATTCTTAACTCAAAACGTTTGTATCGAGTCGTTTAGAAACATGAATAAATAAACATACAAATAATAATAAATTAAATTAAATAAATAAATAAATAAAAAAATAAATAAATAAATAAATAAATCTGTCAGAGTCGGACTCGAACCTGAAAGGGACTGTAATTGGCGTAACATCTCGTTTAAGTTCAAACTTTTTACCGAAGTCCCACTATGTTAAATCGCAAATAAAGTTTTCACAACAAACGTTGAAACGAACAATTGGAATTGCAAACGTTTTATTTTTGTATTCTTAACTCAAAACGTTAGTATCGAGTTTTTAGCAACATATATAGAAAAATAGAATAATGAATGAATAAATAAATAAACAAACAAACACCCGATCAAACAAACAAACAAACGAACAAATAAAAAAATCAATAAGACCTTATAAGTATTTAGTGTTGACGTTTATAATTAGTACCCCAAATCCATTTTCTATACCATCAATCTCCCCATCGACCATCTTGTGTCCAGACATTTATTTATCAATCTTTAACACCTCTTATATCTTGATGATTGTAAATGAATTCTATTAAAGCATGGATCTCGACAGTTACGATGTTATATGTAAAAAATATTGAGCCCAAATAAAAACCTTCTGTCATCTCTTATCTATAAATAGATCTAGGATATATTTCTCAGAAATATAATCAGTTTGTATCCTCATCCTTTATGGTGTTTGTTGATTTGATAATATCGACAGGAAATTAGATTATCTGCCGCAGTAGCGTACTTGATAAAAACTTTATCAATGTCGCGGACCTGTTTGTAGACACTGTCCATCAGATTTATTGTAAGCGTTTAACAGATCCAGTCTCCCAATAAATGAATCCTATTTAACACCAGGACACGTCAATAAGCAAAGCCCTGAAATCATTCGGTTTATCATATTAGTGCAGCGCTGAAAAAAAAAATCTTAATAACATATGATGAAAGAAATCGAAGTGTATAGAATTTGGCAGTAGTCTAGATATACATCAGGGATCAGTCTATGTGTATATAGCGTAATATTATACAATTGTTCATTTAATATAAAATAGTTTGATCTTATGATTTAAGTAAAGTACTTTGTTTGTCTAACATCAGCCCATGTTTGCTTACAGTAATGCAATGTCAACTATTTTTGATACAGAACATGTTGTGCCATTTCTCCTTTTTATAATTATGTTACCCGTACCGAGTTCCACCTTCGAGTGGTCAGCTGTAGGACCATCAAATGTACAAATTTGATCTTTTTACATTTAACGCGAGTTTTACGTTTGAGGGTCTTACAGTCAGCCAATTTTTTTGAAACTGCAGGACCAATATCAAAATTGTTTTAGTATGACTTTAATAATGTTGTATTTCGTTTTATTTATGCAGTAGATATTTTCCTATTTTTTTCCTTGTTCTAATTACTCGTATGTTAACCGTGATGAGTTTCACATTTTACTGATTGACAATTTCAGAATCTGCAAGATATATATCGAAGAGTTTTTACAGTCGTTATTTTAAAGTATGTTTGTTGCTTAATGCAGAAGATATACGTTGAATCATTTAGCTTAAACAACTACCGACAAATCTATCTGCTAGTCCAAAAGTCGGAAATTTTACAATTAGACGAGTTGAGTAATGGTGTTTAACGTCCCAGTCAAGAATATTTCACTTATATAGAGACGTCGCCAGCTATAGGCGAAAGTGCAGAAATTTTGCATGTGCGTTGCGCTGATGGCATTATATAGCAGGGTTCTTTATCATCTTCAGCTATCACGTACCATGATCAGGGGGCGTAACTCTGATCAGTAGTTTACCTGTGCTATTCAGAGTTGTCGTTACTGTCTGTATGAACTTACAATAGGGTACGTGTAGAAGATTTATCTGTAGACTTGATGCATAAGGGAAAGCGTAAACAAAATGCAAGGACGACAAAAAAGAAAAAAATATTTTAAATTTTTATTATAATTTTAATTATTATTACAATAAATTTGTTTTAAAATTGAAGAAATTCTCTCTCTCTCTCTCTCCCTCTCTCTCTCTAAATGTGATTTTCCTACGGTTTCTTTTTCACTTAGTGTATATTATTCACTCATGCATTCATTGATGATAAGATTTTTAATTAATTAGTTCTAGTATTAACAGTTGGGTTTGTTGACAGTTTGTTGAATGGAAATAACCAAACTGTACCGCAAACGATTAATTTGCTAATGAGTGTACTCGGTGATTAACTACATCAAAAACAGGAAAATATTTCTAAATTTGCAAGTGTCCAAGTTTGCATCAGACAAACTTTTGACACTTGCAATTTAGAAATATTTCATTAATTACCATCAGTTTCTCAATATTTTTGCAAGAGTCAAAATATTGTTTTTGCAACTTATTTGCCACATAAGGTTATTTATTTATTTATTTATTTATTTATTTTTGCTTTTTATAGATATCTTACTTTTTATCTTTTTATTTTCATATTCGAAATTACTTTTGAACTTTTTTTTTACCTTATAGGTGCATTTTCTTCGATAATTCTTTTAAATTTATTTATTTATTTATTTATTTATTTATTTATTTATTTATTTATTCTATTGTTAAGTATTTTTTCATTTATTTCTGTATGCAATAATTAAATTTTAATTAAATTTTCATTCATTTTTTTTATTAAATTTTCATTAATTTTTATCTAGTTATTTCTTTGTTTAATTGATGGTTAAGTTTAATTCTTTATTTAATTCATTGTTTATTTTATTTATTTATTTATTTTTGCCTTTTTATGTATATCTTTCTTATTTAATTGAATTGAAAGAAAATAAAACCTTTCAATTTTTTACATTTTAATTAGTAAAGGAAATAAAACAAAATAACGGTATTACATAATATATATGATAAAGTCCCAAATGTCGGCCATATTGGATATTTCTTTACCAGCGGATGAAAATTTACGAATTCCCTTATCTTTCAATGAAATTGGACGTAATTTGTCGTCAAAACTAACATTTGATTTTTACATTTTTATCTTTATAAAAGTGTGCTCTAACACTGTAGATGTGGACATTTTGAAAAAAAATATCACTCTAGCATGAAAAATCAGCCAATAACTAACGGTCGTTTGTCACATTTTTATTTCAACAATATACAACTATTAAGATAATAGTTGGGATAAAACTGCTACATGTATATTTATAACTTTAAAATGGACGAAACTTCCCGACGTCCTAAAATTTTACAAAAAATATTGAAATAACCAGGATTTCATAAGGAACTTAATTATACGTGGACAATTGTTTTATCGTTTTTTGTTTCTTTTTAACTGTACGACTGTTCTATATTTTCTTTATACCGATCGTAAGACACTGAACTGTAGATCGTTGTACAGGTGAAGTACGACAATGTACATGATAGCTGCCTATGCGTGCCATGCCTGCCATGACACGGGGCCTCGTTTATTTTAAGTTCCCTTCCAAAAGAACCGTGAATTTCATTCCGTAATGCCGAGTGCTTGGCGAAAGAACAGCCACTACCCACTTTCAAGTCTTGGGTCAGGCCCGGCCGGGGTTTGAACC
The DNA here is from genome assembly GCA_029721355.1 of Tegillarca granosa. NCBI lineage: Eukaryota > Metazoa > Mollusca > Bivalvia > Arcoida > Arcidae > Tegillarca > Tegillarca granosa. The sequence goes on along the minus strand of CM056612.1, from coordinate 637,333 downwards.
CACGACCTTCCACTTACGGAGCGAGCATTCTACCAACTGAGCTACCGTAGTGATTCTAACGGTACTGTATCGACATCTTTGGATACTTATGTTAGTGCAAGTTTAAAATAGGAAATATTTTATTCAGTCGTCCATATTTGTATATATGTGTTGTCTAACAATGATAAATTTTGACATTCTATCGTTTAAGGGTAGTATTAATTAATATGCATTGATTAAAAAATGCAAAGCACACGTTTTGTTAAAATATTATTATTATTATTATTATTATTATTATTATTGTTTTATTTATTTATTTTTGTTAAATCAAAATGACACCAATTCACAAATCATAACACCAGCTCCCACATAACATCCATTCCAACATAAGCGTGAGCAGAAGCGTGGTTGTAGATTATCCATTAGATTTGACATAACATATATCTACTCTATGCTGTCTGGAAGCCGTTCATTTGTAGAAACACTAACTCCAAGGAGCATAATGAATTATTGAACAGTTATCTGTCGCCATTAGTTAATACGGAAGAGAAAATTATCCATCCAGGCGGAACAATGATGTACAGTTATTTACTTTAAGACAGCTTCATTTAAACAAATAATGTCATGGCCAAAGAAAAAATAAACGAGATTGTGTATCGATAAGTACAAATAAGGACACACACACACACACACACACACACACACACACACACACACACACACATAAGGTATCTATCGGCTGTTGAATCTATCCCGGTCAACCTCAAATGAATCAGATTTGTTCTTGTTGTAGGCCCTAACCGGTTCACTTGGTAGATATTGTGAATTGTGTGGTCTGTGATGATTATCTGTCATATTACGGGCGAGTGTACTAACACACTAAAGGTCAACATAAAAATGTAGAATTTATTATAACACTTGTGTTAATTACGCCTTACTTGAACTTACACATGTGTTAAGCTAAATCCGCGAGATTAATAAAATGTCTCGTCATGATTAGCTGTCAATTGCTGATGTGATGTAAAATAACAATCAATCAACCAACTTAGTGATAAAACTTATTCTAGATTGTTTTTCTTACAAATTGAATATGATATTGGATCACATCGCGACATGTTTTTTATTGGTTTTCAAAAAATAAAAAAAAAATAAATGAATAAATAAATTATTAAGATATTGCAATTCACAAGAAATATTAGTTTAATGTACCGCTGCTGGTCGAGTGAACTCCCCGAGGGTATCCATAACTCAGTATGCAGTACTTTGTGCTGTCAGCAAATATACCATTTAGCAAAATTTTCAACCGTCTTAATTTTTGGAATTAATTTAAAACTGGGGTTTGTTCCCTCATGCAGGGCGTTCCTTGGCTGGATTTGGATTCATGTATTTTTGAAACTTTAGATTCAGTGGTTTTCAACTGTTTGGCTTGCGTTTTTTGTTTGTCTGTCAATTTTTCGGCCCCTAGTGTAACTAGTGAGGGAAGGTTTTCCAAAGTGTGCACATATGACACATTCAAGGTATTTGTGTTATATATATACATTAGCATTCAACAACTTTCATAGTTATTGATGCGACAGTTAAAACGAAGATTAATATAAGAATACATAAAAACAGCTTTTCACAGAATGTCAAATATTAATTAACTTTGACACACGATGTCCTTTTAGCGTCAGTGTTAATAAACCATTTGCAATTACCAGACTCCAATTCTGAAGAGCTGGAAAAATAATTGAAGTGTTATCTCCAATCATCAATTATACGAAATGGTCAACCGGACAGTTCGGAGATGTATTATAAAACGCAATTTTTATTTAAACAATTTATGACATGTCCAGTCCAGATATTAAGGACTATTCATAATGACGATATATTGATCTTTTTGTGACAAGATAGAAAAAATTAAGGCCACGCAATACACTTTTGTTGTACAATAAAACCTATCTACCAAGATCGCTTGGTGGAATTTCCAAAAGTGGTCTCTTTTTGACTAGTGACTTTTTTAGGCAGGTTTAACACTTTTATTTTAAAAAAAATTTAAAAAATTGTTGTTCGTACGTTAAAGGTCTGGGTTAGAACCCCGGCCGGGTCTGACGAAGACCTTAAAAACCCAGGCCCTGTGCCTCGACAGGCAAGGCACGCTGAAGAACCCTCCATGCACATTGACCTAAGCGCACTGTAAAGGTCAAAAGTTTTGCCACTTCACCTATAGCTTTAATGTCTCGATATAAGTAAACTATTCTTGACTGGAACGTAAAACCCCATTTAACCAATCAATCAATCAATCAATCGATCATAATTAGAACAATTAGATACTCTTGACAAGGACCAATGAAATTCTAAGTGATTATCGCAGCCATTTTGATAATTGAAATTATTTTGACTAGAGCCATTTAGTCAACTGCAGAAATGTTATAACAGAGACCTTAATTTTATAAACACAATTAAAGTTAAACATGAACATTTTCTTTAAATAGAAAATTTATAATTTAACCATGATTTACAACAAGCCATATATTACATCCAAAGAAAGAAAATTACATTTAAAAGACAATAAATAAAAAGAACAAAATGTTTAAATTTTGAATCACTTCATATCATTACAAGATGCTTTAAATTTCCAAAATGAAAGTTAATAAATAAATAATTTTTTTTAAAGTAAGATAATCCAATATTATGAATCACAGATTTAAACAATGCACATTATCATTAAAAAGTCAAAAAAGACTCAAAACCAACACATAAGGAATATTCAAATGCAAAAAATGATTTTTTTTTTTGTAAATTTTAAAATTGAAAAAAAAAATACAGCGTTTCAATTTTTTTGGAGCCAAGCATCTACGTTTAAAAAAAGGAAAAGCAGAAATATCAATAAATAATGGTTTACACCAATACATCTTATCAAAAAAAAAAAATAAATAAATAAATAATAAATAAAAATAAATAAATAAAGTTATACTTATACAGACTTCCAAATAACCCGAGTGCACTAAAGCGAAATCTTCTATTATTTGTAATATGAAAGTTTGAACATCATAAATTCTTATAGATGTACTTGACTGTATGTTATCACTTTTAATTTCTTCTTTATCTGATGCTACGTCGGTATCGTCTTTTATTAATAATTCCTTTGCAATAATATACCAGTCTATAACTGGATTGTCACTAGATGAACGTTCTCTATCAATAGTAAATAAATCATAGAATTCAATCTCAAAAATATTTGTTGCCATTGGAAACAAGTCATTTGGAATATCGTCGTATTCATCGTCAGAAACACAGTTACTTTCCTTTCGTTTCTCTCTCTCCCCCTCTCTCTCTTTCTCAAGAAAAAAAAAAAGGAAAAAGACCGTTTTTCACAGTCAATTGTTCCCAATAACTATTTATCCAATATTACATTGCAATAAAAAAAATTACACCATATCGGAACCACTTCATGTTTGTCCTGGTCCAGTTTTGCAATAATGTTATGCAGATGTTTTTTATATCCTAATTTCTCTGATTGGATAAACCCCTGCTAATAATTGTTATGGTATGTTGGTCATGGTTTAAAGATGTATCTGGCCCGATGATACACAAACACGCATTGAAATTTGCTCAAGAACTCGGTAAATATGGCTTTAAAGAGACGTACTAATGGTAGGAATATTTTATAAAACTGAACATTATAGCATTATTTGGTAAAAGTACCGATGTCAATGATGCTTTTGTGAATGCTTGGAAATCTTAACTACCTGGCCTATGTTCTGGCTTAGTATGTAAGAAACTAAAGGCATGCAACAATTGAAAACTGATTAATTTTTAAAAGATAAAAAATAAAAAAAGAATGTGTTACAAAAAAAATTGAAAAAAAATAAAAAAATAAATAGATACATAAGGAAAATAGATAAATGAATAACAATAATAATAACCTTTATCACCTTCGGTTTAATTGGAGATATAGTTGTTGAGATAAAGCGTTATCCATCGTAAGTGTCCAGACTTATGAATATATAAACAAACAAAATGTGATACACTGTGAATGCATAGATGTATTTGTTTTTCAATTCTAAAACTGATAAAACAACCGACCTATCAATTCTATTAAAAACTCTTTATAGTCATGATTTATAAATTTGTTTTACAAGTAAAATCAGAAAGGAGAAAAATGATTTCGTTCTATCAAAACGAGATAAGTGCCGTGCCGTTTTTTAATGTTCTATGTTTTTAGTCGGGGGTCAAAACGTTGATTTAAAAGTCGAAAGTTGTTTTTCCCCTTTTTCACTTTTCAATTAATTCATAATTTTTATAATTCAATATCATTTTTCCAAGAATTGAAGCATAGGAATAAAAATCGCAAACAATAGACATGCAAAAAGAATAATAAGACAGAACAGCACGATAAACTACATAATAGCTTACATATGACTCAAGGACACAAATTCTGTGCAAGTTTGTTGTAGTTTTGTGCAACATCGCATCAGTTATATTTAAGCTAATCGTAACAAAACATGATTATGAATCAACTAAAATCTTATATGTTTTTTGTTATATTTTTATTGTTCAGTTTTGTGCTAAGAAGCACTCGCGTTTACTCTAACGTGCTGGTTCATAGAGTCACATTATCCGGACCTTATACCTAATGAATCAGACAACACTCCGTTCTTTTAATGTCAAGCTTTAGGCAAAAAGGCAGGAAGTTTGAATCTAAAATTTAATCTATATTCAATGTATAACGTAAACTGGGTTTAAACCCTATAAATTGAAAAGAGTTACTTGTATTTATAATATAATAATAATAATAATAATAATAATAATAATAATAATAATAATAATAATAAAATAATATTAATAATAATAATGATAATAATAATAATAATAATAAATAATAATAATAATAATATTAATAATTATATTAAAATGATAATAATAATTATTTATCATTATCACTAATGAGGAATGAATTTCCGAAATGTGCACATCTGGCACATCAAAATTTCACTGGTATTTGTGTTATATATCATCATCATAATCATCATCATCATCATCATCATCATCATCATCATCATCATTAAAACTCCCCGAGGATATCCATAGCGCAGCATGCAGTATTTGTCAGAAAATGTAACATTCAGCACAATTTTCAGCCGTCTTTATTATTGAGGTTTTTTTTTTATAAAACCAAGATTTGTTACCTGATGCAAAACATTTCTTAGCTGGATTTGGATTCAAATAAAATTAAAACTTTCAATTCATTAATTTTGAACTGTTCGGCTCATGTTGTTTTATCTATTTAACTTTTTCGGCCACTAGTGCCACTGATCGAATGGATTTCCGAAATGCGCACATATGGCACACATGGCACATCAATTTTTGTTATAAAGTTTATAAATTCGACTCAGTGGGCATCACTTAAATAACTGCCTACAGCAGAATCTACAGCTATTATTCAAAATACTCAAACAATATTTAGAATGTGTTCTTAAATGTCTGTCAATAAAGTCAGAAAGAATGAAATTTATTTTTAAGGCAATTGTTTTATTGAAAATTTCTCATTTTTTTACTCATCCGAGTCAAGGGCACACGTATTTGTAATTGTTTGCATCATCGTTTCAACAAATGAAATAACATTTTTCAAATTTGACATGTTGTCTTGTTACAGGTTTTAATGCATCAAAATCTAGTGCTGTTACAATGGACACGTGAGGAAATATATCACATACAAGATTAAATATAACCCAATTGTCTGGGAATGGAGACCGATATGAATACTGAAACGTGAAGTGGACAGTTTATCTGAATTGAACTAACACTAAACAAAGAAAAATTGGTAAGATGGTTATGTCTTATATAAGTTTTAACAATTTTTTTTTGCAATAATGCGAAAACCTAATTTAAGAAATACCTATTTTTTTTAACAAGCTTTAATATCTGATCCATATTTAGATATGATCTGACTAAGTCAGAGTTATGATCAGAATATAAATAAAATACAAATATACCAGTCCATGTCCAGATTACAATCCCAAAAAACAACGTAAAAACTTTGAAAACAGTCAAAATTAGTTATGCACGTGAACTTCCATCAAGGAAGTGAGACCGAGTGCTCTGGAAGGGTAAGAACCTCCCGTCTAGCTAGCTACACCTGGCACGTGCAAGTCAATTTTGATAATGAAAGGAACAAAGAACTATGGTAAGTCAAATATATCAAGTGTAAGTTTGGATACAGTGACTACTTACATATCAACAATATTGTGATGACGGCCATAAAACTTTTAAAGGGCCTTGATTAACCTAGACTTGCAATAATCTTTCGTCAACAATTTAATTGTAAGTAATATGCTTCGTTGTAGAAAGTCCTCCTAGTGGGTATAAGCTCTACCATAACGTATTAACTGTGAAACACATACACCATACGCAGGAGAAGCAGGGATATTACTGAAAAGAAACGGAAAGTTGACAATACAAAAATTGGAGTCATCACGTTTATCTTGTAGCTTCAGATGTAACCTTTCGTGGGTGTCATAATTGAGGTCAAAATATGAAGCAGAACACGAAGAATTTGTCGTGCATTTTATTTCAAGCTCACTTGAAAGAAAGTAAAAGAATGTAGATCATACATTATCCTTGCCTTACAAAAAAATAGGCCGACGACAAAAGGAAAACAAACTTGCTCTTTGGATCCGTTATGCTAACATCAACACAATTGTCTTTCCAAATTGTAGCATTTTTATAACCTAACCGTAATAATAACTGCATGAAATTTTGCAGAAACAATAAAATTGTTCAAACATTGATTTCTCTTTTTAAATTTGTTTGTAATAAATGTATAAAGGATGGCACAATGACCTTTTCCTAATTAACATTTAATTATTCCATCTGTAAATAGATCCGAACTTTATAAGCATTAGAAATATGATGATATTGCTTAATTAATTTAGTTTATCATAAATCAAAATCATGCAGCACACAAAAGAAAAGAAAGCGCCAGAAACTATGTCATGTATTAGATAATAAAATTAAGTTGTTTGTGGATAGAGAAAATCATAAATATTTATAGACCTTAAGTTTCCAACAAGTCTGCATCCTTTTTGACCTTCGTCCAACAATTATTACAGTAAAACTGATCTTAACCTCTTTAGCTATATTTGATGCCTATTTGAGCTATAATTAATGTCTATTTTCTGTTAAAAACGAATCTCTGATAATATCCGACGAGTCATAAATATTTTTGGCTATCCTACTTTTAACTAATTTTCTAGGCATTGATCACTTTTTCTATAAAAAAAACTAAAAATTTCAAAAATAAGCAACAAATTATACCATAGGATATTTTTTTCCTGATGAGATTAAAAACTACTTTCACGCATTCTTGAATGGCAAAACAAGCAGCTGCTAACACTTTAATGGAAAAGGTATCAGAAATTGATTTATTGCAGAACTAATGCTTTAACAAGGGCAATATTAAATCGGCATTAGAAAGAAAGAATTTAATGAGTTTTTTTCAATGGAAAATTAATGTAATTTCTAATTTTGTAATTTTGTGTTTTGCTTACTACAGTACAGGCCACAGTAGCCGTGCATTATCTGATTTGGAAACATAAAAATGACTAGAAAGATGAAATTGCCGTAGGGTTAAAAAGAGATTAAGCGCCTCCTTATGTTGGTAATCGATAGTTTCTTTTAACGGGCACTGAAAATTTTGTTTAACAAATTCACATTGCTTATAGAAATATCATTAAATAAATGACTTCAAATGCATCATATAGACACAATTTATCATGATTAGGTCACATGTCAAAACATTGCAGACAAGACAATAGGTGTAACATTAATCGTTTTGACGCCACTCATAATCTTATATGACAAGGTTAATGACGAAAAGTTTGCTAACATTAATCCCCACAGGCACATTGTTGGTTTTATTAACATAAATTCGGATATCACTTACTCTCATTTTTTTTTCAAATAAGATTTGTCTTGACTATCGGATATTAGGTATTAAAGAGTTTCTCTGGATGGTTTTTAAGTTGTTGCTTTAATGGTGTTTAACGTATCAGCAATTATACAGTTATCGACCACAATGTCATTAATGTATACACATGCTAAAATGTACATTATATATAGGCATAATTATAGTAAAAGCATAAATTTTATGTGCCAGCTCGAATAAAATACCTTTTTTTTTACAAAAAGACTATAACAGTTGCATAGTTACAATATTACTATTGGAATTGAGATTTATCTCTTAGTTGCATAGTTAGAAAAGTCACAAACACATTTCAATTTGAAAGTCTTTTTCTTGTTCCGAAAAAGGAAACCAATTTCCTATCATAAAATATGATATTAAATATACAAAATGTATAACAAAAATACCTGTTAACTTTGTATGTGCCATATGTGCATGTAAATGTAAATCATTCTTCATCAGTGAGACTAGGCCAAACATGTTGATAAAAACATAAGCCAAACAGTTGAAATTTAATGATTCGAAAGTTCCGAAATTGTTTGAATCCAAATTCAGCTAAGAAATCTTTTGCATGAGGGAACAAACCTTATTATTAAATGAATTTCAAAAATTGAAACTGCTGAAAATTTTGATGAATTTTAAATCTTACAATTAAACACAAACATATCAGTCAATATCCGAATCTAAATAACAAAAAAAAAAAAAAAAAAAAAAAGCAAAGTAAAAATTTAAAATCTCACTAATTCAGTAAAACAAGTGAACTTTTACCAGAAAAGTGAGGCCGAGTGCATCATTTCCTTATCTTATTTATGTACTGGAATGAAGTGAAAGGCAAGTTCTGCTTTAAGATCAATATACTGCTCGACGTGATATTTTCATGGGAACAGGACACGTCTTTGGCACCAATACTGTAGATACATAATATATTAATAATATTTATTCATCAAAGTGTTATTTTTACTTAATGAATAGTTTAATATATATATATAATAAAGAATTTTCAAGATCCTAAAATGAACCAAGCAAAACGGTAGGAATTGACAACTAATGTACAATGTTGGGAAAAAATATCTGACGGTTCAGAAAAAAACGACAAATTGTATCAAAAAAAAATATTCTCTGAAAAAAAAATTTAAATTACGCGCAATTAAAACCAATCGAAATCGATAAATACCAGGATTATAGATATTATTATCGTCAGTCATGATACATACTCTAATATGCACAGATGACTTTACAAAAGATTTTACGCTTCTGACAAAGTATTTGAAGCCTTTTATAAAGGCTGAAGTTGAATATATAAATTTTTTCTACATGCTACCAAACTCTTTGTGGATGCATGTAGATGAGTAATAGCTAGCTATAAATGGTCCGCCGCCGGGAAAGAGGCTGTGAAAGTTACCCGAAAAATGTACAAATAAACATTAGATTAAAAACAAACAAAGTAGTCCTTATCAGGTTCTTTTTACAACTGATATTGTTTGATGATAAAGGCATTCTAATACTACAAGACAAATATACCAGTACACAAACATTGAACTTCTATCAAGGAAGTGAGGCCGGGTGCTCCCAAAGTGTAAGTACCTTCTGCCTAGCTAGCTGCACATGTCACGTACAAAGTCACATTTAAAAATAAGAGGGAGATGGAACAATATAAGTCAAATGTTTACACTATACTTATCAACAATATTCTGATGAAGGACATTAAACTTTTTAAGGGCCTTAATTTGCCAAAGCAGTTAAATGTAAGCAACTTGCTTCGTTGTAGAAAGTCTATCTGTAGTGAAAACAAGCTTTATCCTAACTAAAACAATACTTAATAGCTGGTATTTTGCACAAACCTGTTCATAAGCTTCCATTTCTACACAGTAGTTACATTTATAGAGAATTATATGAAATGTAAAAGAAGACAACTTTCTAATAAGTAACGTAAGCAGTACGTCTAATAAAATTGATCATAATATTCATTTCATTTACCAATTAGTCAATATTGACAGTAATAAGGACATATGGGAACACTGCTTATCGCATTTAAGCAAACGTGATTACAGAAAATGATAGACCACGAAATATGACCATTTGTTGTTAAAAATTGTAAAAAAAACACATTAAAAAGATATGCAATTTTTTTATTTCTTTTTAATACAACAAAAGTTTTACAAAGCAACTGAATTACACGAAAGGTTATATCTGAAGCTATACGACAAACGTGATCAATTAAATTTTTCTTTTGTCAACTTTCCGTTTCTTTGCAGTAATATCCCTGCTTCTCCTGCTTATGATGTATATGTTTCACAGTAAATACATTATGATAGAGCTCGTTCCCTCTATGGGGACTTTCTACAGCGAAGCAAACTACTTACAATTAAATTGTTGACGCAAGAATATTGCAAGCTTAGGCTAATCAAGCCCCTTAAAAAGTTTTATGGTCGTCGTCACAATGTTGTTGATAAGTATGTAGACACTGTATCCAAACTTAAACTGGATATATTTGACTTACCATAGTTCTTTGTTCCTTTCATGTTCAAAATTTTTTTTGGCTGTGGTTTGGACAAGACTGGTATGTTTGATTTATTATTACATGCTGTTTTTTATTTTAAATTATTTAACAATGATATTTAACCTCAACCGACTAAAATCAGAAATATGAAGCAATCGGACAGATACAGGCGGAAATCTGTTTTAATTACTTTTGATATCAGGAAAATTTTAAGGAAAACACGTGTGTTCATGTTTCTCTTGCTTTTGTACTTGTGTGTGTTGACATTAACGGCACCGCATGTTTTCTTTATTTAAAAAAAATTATGATTTTTACTCGATATTTAAAACTCATCCATCATCATTTGAATGGATCGATATAACTTTAGAAAATTGAATACTCCAATTATAAAAACACCGCTTAATGTTTTCTTAATTTTACTTATTATCGGTTTACCTGTTATCTTTTCACTGTACAAGATGATTTTGGAATTGTTATAAACAGCTTGAAATTGCAAAAACTGATGTATCAAAAAACGGATTGATCACAAAACATATATGTTTGTGTTATGCTATAAGATTTTATCAATTTTACGGTCTTTTATGTTATCAGTCACTCGTTGTCTTGATGTTATTTATGGTTTTGTATTCTATTGTCATGAAAAGAAACATATGAAAAAAAAATGTTGCGTTATTATTTCTTTTTTTATAAATGACCGATTATCATAAAAAAATATGAATTGATTTTGCCTTTTTTTTTTCTCCCAAAAATATAATGTAAAGAGACCATATAGAACTTTCGAAATAATTATTTAGCTGGATACATTGTTTTAAAAGATGTCTAAGAACATTGAACAACAAGCGAAACAGCAGAATTGTACTATAAAATGTAATAAAAGACAACGTCTTTATTACTTTTAGTGATATTAGGCCTTAAGACATACATACATAACAAATACCTGCTTAATTTTGATTTGCCAAATGTGCACATTTCGGAAAATCAATTCTCGTCAGTGACACCAGGGGTCGAAACATTTGAAGGATTAAAAACATATGCCAAACAAGTTGAAAAGTAATAAACAAAAGTTCTAAAATATGTGAATCCAAATTCAGCTAAGGAATGTTTTGCATGCAAAAGTTTGAAAAAAAATATTTATTTGAAGAACAAAATGTTTTTTATACTACATATCAGTTTTGATTTTACATAAAAACGACCTACTTTAACAAGAGGTTTTCTTTACGAATAATTAATCGCAGCCGAATTTGAGAAAAAAGGAATTGTATGATGAACAATGAAAATTAACCTTTAAAATTAATAAATACACTATTTTTTTTAACAAACATCAAATGGCTATGAACAATATTGGTTGTATGAACGTAACAAATCTCTAAGAACTTGGTGACATTTTAATCAGATGTTTTCCCTACTATTACGAAGTCTGTCGTGATATTGATTCAAAGTCTTAGACAAAAAGACAGAAATTGATTTTCTTAACCACGATAAAGCCTTTATAATATGCATTTGCCTTTTTGGATAATTCAGTTATCTCTTCGAACAGAGATGTCGCATATCGAACTATGAATTAGCTTACACATGTAAAGGAATGTTACTGATAATTCACTTTCAGTCAGAACAAATCGCACTATCCTTCGCAAATGCAGTAAATTTACTTAAGCCTTTTAAAGTTCGTAATGTTTCCTTTCTAAGATCAAATTCCATCACAGAAGAGGCTGTTGCATTAAAAAGTCACATTTCTTTCAGTTGACAGTTTTATTTATTTGTTTATTTATTTTTTTTTAAAAGTCAGATTTGTCTATATTATTTTATAAGTATTAAATTATTACTTAAATAAAACAAACATACCAGTACTTGTCCATATCACAATCCCAAAAACAAAGTAAAAACTTTGCAAACTGGCAAAATATATTATACACGTGAACTTCCATCAAGGAAGTGAGGCCGTTTGCTCCGGAAGGGTTAGCACCTCCTCTCCTTCTCCTGTCTAGCTAGCTACACCCGTCACGTGCAAGTAATAATGAAAAACAAATATATTTAATAATATTGGTCTCTTCTTTTTTTATATGCTTTTCTTGGTAAGAAAGTTAGCATCTGAACGTTTCCTAAGTACGTAAGTATAAAAATTATACAACCTTGTAATGTTAAAATTTTTGAGAAATGGAAGGATGAAACAATTCGTCAATTTAAATGTTTAAAAAATTACTAATTTTGTTAATATGAGAACCGTCTGTGTTAAATTTAAGCAAGGGCAATTATTTAAAATAATTTTTTTGGTTAAAATTATTGCTACAGCACAAAAAAGCAAAGGCAAAAGCGGAAATTAAATAGATTGAACAGCTCAAAGTTAAACTATTGTTTATAATGTTACCAAATTTGAAGAGTTGATGTCCAATTATGTTCATATCTTTAATAACGTGTCGCTTGTGATTTTTTTCACTTAAAACGTTTTTGATATTAATGTTCATTATATAATTAATACAGTACTGCACAAAAATTTATATCACCTTGTATTGATCATATAGTGTAAAATGTTTGTTTGACATTTATAAAAATACAAATGAAAATCATGTTCTAATAAACTAAATTCACTTCTTTTGTTTGTAAGAGGCAGAGGAAAATATTAATTTTAGATTTTAGTAAACTTCATAATTATAAAATTAATAGACTCATAACGTTTTAAATCCTCTGCTATTGAATATTTGCGCTTCAAGTTTTTGTATTGAAAACATGCATTTTATGTAATTTCATGTACTCTAGATATTTCATTTAGACTAGTGTTAGAATTACACCAAATACAGAATGGACAGCATAGATAAATTTTTGATTTTTTTTAAATGTAACCTATTTTTATACTTTTGGTAGACTGAATAACCTTTGTTTTAATATCATATTATTTTGGCTTATATTTTTTATGCATCAAACTTTTGGGTCTTAATGTCACTGATGAGGAATGAATTTCCGAAATGTGCACATCTGGCACATCAAAATTTAACTGGTATTTATATTATATATTTAATATCATGTTAATATATTGTTTCTATTATTTTATGTATTTGTGCATTGTTGTCAATGATTTGTAAGTAAAGATATGACTACACCCCATTCCTTTCTTTTCTTTTATTTTCCTTATGGTAAAATCTGACCAGAAATAACATAAATTGACTTTTCTTGAATTTGCATTTCTGTGGTAATTTTGTTATGTTTTTCAGAAGAAATGTCATTTATCGAAATCAAAGATAATACCGTAACACTTCTTTTCAATAGAAATGTAACTGATGTTTGATAAATCTTAATATCCGATCTGGATTACATTCAATCCACATTCTGTTCAGACCTGAATTTTTCTATCTAAAATCAAATTTTGTCATACAGAATGTCTTAATGACTCCCTTACCATACCAATAACGTGTGGTTGAGGCTCTTAACGGAATAACAAAAAGTTGTATTCTTCTATAGACTTCTTTGATATTTAGATAGATTTGATAAGTCTACAGTGATTTGTATCTTGTATTCTCAAGACATTATGGATTAATTCTTAATATAGGAGAAATATTTTTCTATGTTAAAGAAATTTTCTGGATGTTATATCAATGACATTTACGGTAAGACCTTTAATTTAATTTATGTTGTAAAAAGAAATAAATGTTTAGTTTTGTTTAGTAGAAATATGTATATATAAAACAAATACCAGTTAAATTGTGATGTGCCAGATGTGCACATTTCAGAAAATCATTCCTCATTCAGTGATATTAAGACCTAAAAGTTTGATAGATAAAAACAAACCAAACATTTGGAAATTAATGAATCTAAAGTTCCAAAATTATATTAATCGAAATCTAGCTACGGAATGCTTTGCATGAGGGAACAGACCGTAGTTTTTAATAAATTTCAAAATTAAAAACGGCTGAAAATTTTGCTAAATGGTACAGATTCTTACACCTCAGGGTAGTAAATATATTAAATAAATACCAGTTAAATTTTGACGTGCCAGATGTGCACATTTCAGAAATTAAGTCCTCATCAGTGACACAAAGTACTAAAAGTTTGATAGATAAAAAACAAACCAAACATTTGAAAATTAATGAATCTAAAGTTCCAAAATTATATTATTATTATATTTGATTATTATCTGTGTTAAACATATTTTGTTTGACTGTCATTAAACCAACTGTCGATTTCGATATAATTTCGATATGAATTTTTAATTAATAATGTTTTATATATATATATATATATATTATATTCAAAATATCTCATATACACCCGATCATTTGTACGTTGTACACATATCTTTCATAAAAATAAGATTGTTCATTGACTTGACTTGTTGAATGAAAAAATCGTCATATGCTATCTGATAAGTTTTAGTTTCCCTCCTTTTTATAACTCATTTTTACTTTTCTTTATTTACAGATATTGTTTTTCCTATGTGTGTTACATTTCATTAATATGCTAATGAAAACGCTCTGAGTCCTTATATTAAGTAAACATTTTGCATGTGTAATATCATAATGTACCTGTTTTCTGTTTCATCATAGCGCAATGATATTTCTCTTGGGAAAATGGAAGCAAAAATAAAAAATAAAAGATTAAAAGAAAAAGAAGATCAGAAGAAGAAATTGCTAAATTTTTCTCAGGTTAAAATTTGTCTTTAACTTCTAGAAAGGAATGATGCAATACTAATGGTTTACAAATCAGCAACAGGAATACTTTAAATGATTGAAAGGAAGACGTTGTATTTGTTTCGCTTCTAAATTCACTGAATTATTTATTACTCATTGGTAAAGACAAAATATTAATATTTTTTCTATCAGTCAGAAATTTAAATCTTATTACAAGTATTAATTTGGATTTAAATAATTTTGGAACTTTAGATTCAAAAATTTTCAACGATCTGGCTTCTGTTTTTTAACTATCAAACTTTTCGGTCTTAATGTCACTGATGAGGAATGAATTTCTGAAATGTGAAAACTGGCAAATCAAAAGTTTACTGGTATTTGTGTTATATAATAATAGCACGTTATATTTTTTTGATGGTTTCATTAGTTTTGGTTTTTAGTCAAAGATATAAAAATACTTATACTTTTTTATTTTCTTGCACTGAAATCTACAATTGTTAAGATTCAAAACTTAAGAGTAATAACAGATTAATCTATTTTCAATCTGCAAATAATTTATCAACATTTGTATCCCAACTTATACTAGATATATTTGACTTTACATAGTTCTTTGTTTCTTTCATTCTCAAAATTGACTTTCACGTGACGGGTGTAGCTAGCTAGAGATGAGGTGCTTACTCTTCCAGACCACCCGGCCTCTCTTCCTTGATGAAAGTTCAGGTGTATAACATATTTTGCCAGTTTGCAAAGTTTTTACTTTGTTTTTTGGATTGTGATTGTGATATGGACAAGGACTGGTATGTTTGTTTTGTTTGTATTGAAAATAGGACGTTATGCAAGTTAAATAATACTTTAACAATGACATTTCACATTTAATGTGATTTAATGTGATTCTATTCCAAATTAAAAGAAATGAAATTAATTTATTATCTCAAAATGTTTTTTAATTGATATATAACAAATACCTGCTAATTTTTAAATGCTATATCTGCACGTTTCGAAAAAGCATTCCTCGTCAGTGACACTTGGTGACACAGTTATTTATAAAAATTAAATGAATCAGATCTTCAGAGTTGATGGCCAAAACGAAACTACAAAGTCTTTATTCAAATGTAAAGAGTTAGAAGTGAATATTAAGCTTATCGTATTTGTCGTTTGTGTATGAACTGATAACGTTTAAAATTTTGATTTGATAAATTGCTTTTTAACGACAAGATAGTAACAGACTCGAGACAGAGTTTAACAGTTAATGCTAAATCAAAGTCTGAGTCAGATTCTATGTAAGATATCGTCATATGATAAAATATATTTTTCACGTATCATGTACATTGAATTTCTTACTTTAAATTTGCATTGTTTTGATAATCGAAATTGATAAACGTAAGTACATGTTAAAATTCAGAAAAATTGTTATAGAATTGGATTTATTAACAAAACCTACTTTTGACATTAATAGATAAATTTATCTAGACACTATCCTAACTAATATCATCTTAATATATAAGATAAATTCGACAATAAAGATATAAATTGATTTTTCTTGCGTTTACATTTTCTCTATAATTGTGTTCACTTGCAAAAACAACAAATATCGAAATGAAAAATATAACCTTTTCACTTAACATTTACTTAATATCTTTTTTTAGTCCCTACAATCCGTGATATACTACATCAGTTGTCGTTATCACCTATTCAAAATTGACGTTGGTTGTCAAAAATCTAATGTTAGAAATTTTTACGTTTCCATGTATTAAATAATAAAATTTTAGAATTTTTAAAGCTTAAGAAAACATGAGAACTACTGTGATTTAATTCGAAAAAAGTTTATGATCCTTAGATTCGGCACTAGCATTGTCAGTGTATGCGACCAAACATAATAAGGGATCGATTGCAGGATATTTATTTAGGACCAAA